>CM059343.1:5218255-5249673 GCA_030340685.1 Protosalanx chinensis
TTAATTACTTAATTACTTATTTTCTTATTTTTTTTAAGATATCTGACCTTATCGTGCCCGCCTATTGCTATTGCCATTGTTATTGCTATTGTTATGTTATTGTCATTATGTATATTACCCTGCAACTCTGTGTGCTGTACTTTACCCTGCTGCTGTTGTGAACTGCAATTTCCACCTCCTGGAGGACAAATAAAGGTTCATCTAATCTAATCATCATCTAATCTAATCTCACACACACACTCTCACAGTCACACACTCTCAGTCACACACTCTCTCACACTCTCACTCACACACTCTCACACACACAGTCTCACACTCACAGCTCCCGTGTGAGGAGGTGCGTTCCTCCTGTCCCAAACTCCAGCCAACAGTTTGACTGATCATCATACTGGGACGTTAACAGCAACAGAACAGAAGGTTCATGTGTTCAACTGTCTGTTGACTTTCCTTATGCCCTCCACTGCATGTGAGCTTAGACTGCAGACAGGCAGAGAGACAGACAGGCAGGCAGGCAGGCAGGCAGATGGACAGATGGGCAGACAGGCAGGCAGGCAGGCAGACGGGCAGACAGGCAGGCAGGCAGATGGACAGACGGGCAGACAGGCGGACAGACAGACAGGCGGATAGACAGGCAGGCAGACAGGTGGACAGACAGACAGGCAGACAGACAGACAGGCCGACAGGCAGACATATACACTGACAAACAGAGTAAGCAAAGGATGATGGGAAGGTTGGCGTGAGAAGTTTCCCCCACACACACACACACACACATGTGTGTAAAATGAAGGGACAGACGTAGGAACACACCAACTCTTGCATAACCACAAACCTGCGTCACAATGATAGAAAAGGCACAAGAGGCTGATTGGTTAGGGAAGTTGAATAACAGGGAACTCCCTTCGTGTGTGTGTGTGTGTGTGTGTTGTCCTGGCTCCTCCTCTCTCATTGTGTTGGACAGCCAAGTTGTTTATGGCTACTGTGGGACTTGGTCGCCATGGAAACGTTCCGTCCCACTTTCCATCACTTCCTCTGTCTTGTGTTTCCAGCGAGCAGGGAGACTGTTCCAAGAAGGGCTTTATTACAAACAGCACACAAGTCAAACTCAATATTCTGGTCTCTGTGCGTCTATAAAAACGTGAATGTTCTCCCTGTCTCACTGTTCCACTGGGCCCTTACTCCCCCCCCCCTCTCCTCTCCCCCCCCCCTCCCTCTTACTCACTTTCTCCTCCCTCTTCTTTACTTAAAGCAGTTCCCCCCTTCTCTCTCTCGTTGTTTCCATCCCATAACGGGCTCTTTGTTGACTGTGTTCCTTCTTCAGGAGGGCTGCAGGCGTCTGCGTCTCACTCTGCATGACCAGAGCCAAGTGAACAGGAGCACAGAGCTGCCCAGGAGCAAGGTAAGGTACACCCTGCATCCTACACCCTGCATCCTACACCCTGCATCCTACACCCTGCATCCTACACCCTGCATCCTACACCCTGCATCCTACACCCTGCATCCTACACCCTGCATCCTACACCCTGCATCCTATACCCTGCATCCTATACCCTGTATCCTACACCCTGCATCCTATACCCTGCATTCTATACCCTGCATCCTATACCCTGCATTCTATACCCTGCATCCTATACCCTGTATCCTGCACCCTGTATCCTATACCCTGCATCCTATACCCTGCATCCTATACCCTGTATCCTGCACCCTGCATCCTGCCTCCTATACCCTGCATCCTGCCTCCTACACTCTGTATCCTGCCTCCTACCCCTGTATCTTGTATCCTGCTTCCTACCCGTCATGCAGGCTAACCCATCAGGGGACACAGTCAGACCAGTACAGTCTGGATCTTAACTGTCCTTTCATTCCTAAACCTCCAGCCAATCGGACGAGCTTTTGCTGTGGTTCAGCCAACCAGTGAGGTGGCAGCTTTGAAGCCTGAACCAGTCAAACCTGTGGAGGAGAAGGTAGAGGTCATCAAGGTGGGTTAGATGTGAGTGTATTGTAGATGTGTGTGTGTGTGTGTGTTACAGGTGTGTGTTACAGATGTGTGTGTGTGTGTGTACTCCAGGTGTGTGTTACAGATGTGTGTGTGTGTGTGTACTCCAGGTGTATCTAGAGGCTCGTAGACAGGAGCAGCAGAGACATCAGCAGAGCCTGAAGATGCTGTCAGATGAAGTGTCCCAGATACAGGAGGTGAGAACACACACACTCCCTCACACACACACACACACACACTCCCTCACACACACACACACACACACACACACACACACTCCCTCACACACACACACTCCCTCACACACACACACACACACTCCCTCACACACACACACACACACACACACTCCCTCACACACACACACACACACTCCCTCACACACACACACACACACACACTCCCTCACACACACACACACACACACACACTCCCTCACACACACACACACACACTCCCTCACACACACACACACTCCCTCACACACACACACACACACACACACACTCACTTGTTTTCCCTTTGTTCTTAGTGAACAGCGTGTGTGTGTGTGTGTGTGTTCAGGTGAGGTACTGTTTGAAGACCCTGAGGGAGCAGATGGCAGCAAAGAACAAAGGAGAGCAGAAGGTAAGAAAACTGATCACATGACCTGGATAGTCACATGACCTGGATGATCACGTGACCTGGATGATCACATGACCTAATAAACTCCACCCTCATCACCCCCCCCGCCTCCCTCCCTAGTTTCCTGTCAATGGGTACAGAGTCACATCTACATCTGTTCCAAAAGTGCAGCCCCACCCAGAGGGAGGAGCTAGTGTTGATGGACAGGTAAGCCCCTCCTCTCCTGTCAGACCTTTGTGTGTGTGTGTGTGTGAAACACATTATGAACTGGTCCAGTCAACCATGTGATCCCATTGACACGGGCTATGGCTTGAGTGTATGTGTGTGTTAGTGTGTGTGTGTTATTTTTGTTGTAATAGTAATGTGAGATCAGGCTCAGGATGCCCTCATCATGTAAACTGATAGTCCATCTTCAGCAGGTTTCTGAGAGGGAGGGAGGGAGAGGCAGGGAGGGAGGGAGGGAGAGGCAGGGAGGGAGGGAGGGAGAGAGGGAGAGGGAGGTAGGGAGGGAGAGGCAGATACCAGGCAGAGGAGAGGCAGAGGACAGACAGAGAAACAGAGACAGAGGAGAGAGACAGAGATATAAATAGAGGAGAGCCAAGAGGGGATGATGTACTGAGGTGTAGAGAAGTCCTATAGATAGCTGCTTCCCATAAGCACATAGACAGGGAGGTGTTAATTAGCTTGTAACACTCTCAAATGGGCCTTATTTGACATGTCATCTAGATGAACCTTTATTTGTCCTCCAGGAGGTGGAAATTGCAGTGTGTGTGTGTGTGTGTGTGTGTGTGAGCACAAGCGCAGTGAGAGGAAGGTGTTCCAGCACTTTCTGTTCCTCTGCTGCGTCTCCTCTCTGCATTCCTCAGTCGTGAGCTCATGTAGTGAAGCTGGGCAGGCCAGCATGGGAACCTGCTGTGGCTCAGAACAAATCACTGTTCCCCCTGCTCTGTGGAGAGGTTCTGCTGCTGGAACAGTGTTCCCCCTGCTCTGTGGAGAGGTTCTGCTGCTGGAACAGTGTTCCTCCTGCTCTGTGGAGAGGTTCTGCTGCTGGAACAGTGTTCCCCCTGCTCTGTGGAGAGGTTCTGCTGCTGGAACAGTGTTCCCCCTGCTCTGTGGAGAGGTTCTGCTGCTGGAACAGTGTTCCCCCTGCTCTGTGGAGAGGTTCTGCTGCTGGAACAGTGTTCCCCCTGCTCTGTGGAGAGGTTCTGCTGCTGGAACAGTGTTCCTCCTGCTCTGTGGAGAGGTTCTGCTGCTGGAACAGTGTTCCCCCTGCTCTGTGGAGAGGTTCTGCTGCTGGAACAGTGTTCCCCCTGCTCTGTGGAGAGGTTCTGCTGCTGGAACAGTGTTCCTCCTGCTCTGTGGAGAGGTTCTGCTGCTGGGGTCTCTGTACAGCTTTCAGCTGTGACTCATGTTACCACATAGCAGCACTTAGGGTTCCAAAGAGCCCTGAGTTTGGTTGGCTTACGCCTGTTTCTGACTCCGCCCCTCTGACTCCGCCCCTGTGACTCCGCCCTCAGGCTCCGTCCTGCTTTCATTCAAATTTGAAAGCCCTCTTTTACAAAAGAAGCGTACGAGTCACTTCCTGTCTCTCTCTCTCCCTCTCCAAAGTCTCCTTCTTCAACGCTCTCTTCTAACTGGTGTCTTGTTTCCATGGCATCATCATCATCCATCACATGCAGCTGTGTTAGTCGAGCTGCTCCTCCCAGCTCTGCAGTCACTGATGACATCATCGCAGTTGGACCATCTGTCCTGCAGTCTGAACTATCTGGAGGTCTGGATCAGAACAGGGACTCATATCAACACTAACCCAACAGCAAAGGTTTCAAAACCTGGTGTCTGACATGCCCCCCCCCCCCCCCCCCCCCCCCCCTCCCTCCAGGAAGGGGACGAGGCAGAGAGGATGAAGATGAGGGAGGTCAGTAAGCGTCTCTACGCTCAGCTTCAGGAGGCTGAGAACAAACACCAGGAGGAGAGAGAGAGACTGCAGGTAACACACACACACACTAACACACACACGCTAACTTACTCACATACATCAAGACCAACTTATAAATGTTCCCTTTGTTGACCTTCATTTCCTCCCTCCTCTCCCCTCCCTCTCCCCTCCCTCTCCTCCCCCCCCTCCCTCCCCTCCTCCCCCCTCCCTCCCTCCCCCCAGGCGGAGAGCAGTGACCTGCGTCAGCGTCTGAGTGAGCAGGAGGAGAAGCTGCGTGGGGTGGAGGAGGTGAGCGAGAGAAAGGACCGGCGTCTGGACGAGCTGCAGAGGCTGCTGGGAGGGATGGAGCAGGAGAGCGCCGCCCTGCGGGACACGCTGAGGAACCGCGAGGAGGAGCTGAGGGAGCTAAGGAAGATCAGAGAGGAGGGCAGGACGGAGGACAAGAGGTCAGACTACACACTCACACACACTGACATACACACACTGACATACACACACTGACATACACACACTGACATACACACACTGACATACACACACTGACATACACACACTGACATACACACACTGACATACATACACACACACACTCATACACACTTTCTGTATTCTAGTTTGGTAACGTGTTTGTGTGTGTGTGTGTGTGTGTCTAGGTCTGAACAGCTGGAGAAGGAGCTGGCCATCCTGAAAGAGAAGATCCATCACCTGGATGACATGCTGAAGAGTCAACAGAGGAAAGTCAGACACATGATCGAACAGGTGAACACCTCCCTCTGGCTCTCTCTCTCTCTCTGTCTCACACACATTTTCATCACAGTAAAACTGAATAATCGTATAAATGTTGATATATTGAATGTGTGTGTGTGTGTGTGTCCAGCTCCAGAACTCTCGCATGGTGATCCAGGAGAGAGACCGTGTGATTAGAGAACTGGAGGAGAAGGTTTCCTTCCTGGAAGCTGAGGTCAGCACAGACACATCTGTAGTCTTGTATCCACTGCTTGGGCTCTCTGGGAGTTGTAGTCTTTATATTGATTTTCCCTTTCTGTGTAGAACCGGGAGATGCATGATCAGATGGACTACTTCATGGGAGGTCAAAGGTCAAACCAATACCTTTCAGACCGCAATGCTCAGATTGTTTACAGGTAAACACACACGAGCACACTCATCAACTAACCGCACACCTGGCCACTGAACACAGACATTACACACACACACAGACATGCACCTGGTCTCAGTCACCTCACACCTGGGTCCCCATGCAGTTAAGTGGACCATGTATGGCCTTACACAACCCTACACACACACACACACACACAAAAACACACACACACACACACACACAGAGGAAACTCACAGCTTTTGTGTGTGATCATTCTATTTAACAGCAGAGATGGGCAGTGACATGATTCCACCTTCTTATCTCTGATCTCACCCTTTCTCCCCCCCCCCCTCCTCTCCCCACCCTCCTCTCTCCCACACCTCCCCCTCCTCTCTTTCACAGCAAACCACTGAAGCCCTCCACCTCTTCCAGTAAACCACTTCCATTCATCAAAGTCATCGAGATAAAGTCCTGAGCTAGACCACATGACCCAGTGAGGGAGAGAGAGAGAAGGAGATGAGGAGGTAGAAAAATCACCGCTCAAAGCTGCAAATCAATCACAGCAGTGGCCTGTAACCACCCCAGTATACCAGGCACTCCACCACAGTTTGGGGGGGGGGGGGGGGGGGGGGGGGGGGGGGGGGCACTATGCAACGTGTGTGTGAGCTTTTTGAGAAGGATTTGGATTGAACTTTTATGTAGATGAATAGGTTTCATATAATGTACTGGTTTGAAGATTTGATTTAGATTTGAAGTGTTCATGAACAGCACAGCAGGAAGTCAGGTGACAGGAAGTTGGCTGAGGAGTCAGGAAATTGATATGTGTCAAAGGGGAAGGTCAAAGAAAGCCACCATTTGTTCTGTCTTTTCCAGGAAAGCTGAAACTAAACAGGAATAGGATTTCACATGGAAATGTATTTAGTCTGAAACCCAATGACCCAGGTAATACCAGCTCCTCTCCTCTCCCTAACATTATTATTTGACCCCCCGAGATGTGATACTGGATCACAGCCCCACTGTAAATACACACGTGTGACCTTTAACCTCCTGTGTGTTGTGACCAGTCTGAGCGGTCAGTCTGAAGGTCTGTGCTTCTTATGACAGCTTGTGATGTCACACACTAACTAAAGTGACCTCAGTACTAACGACAACCTGAGCACCACTCAGCAGAAGTCAGTGAAGGTGTGGTGGTGATGGGGAAGTTGGAGGTGTTCTTCTTGACATGATACAGTCGTGTCACAGTGAGAATGAGAGTGTCTGGAAGTGTCGACCACCATTTAAGGATTTGTACATATTTGTTATTATTAATATATTGTGTTAATATTATTTGTTTTAATGCTTTTCCTCACATTTCCTGCCTAACATCCTACGGCAGTACATTTTGTTTATGCTTAGAGGAATATTCAGTTTTGAAGTTAGTGTGTTTGTGTTATTAATATCTTTACAAGCTACATGTGTTTTGCTTATTTAAATAAATGTATAAAAAGTATCACTCCTTCATTCATTTTGGGGGGGGGGGTGTAAAAAAAAAAGAACAGAAAAAAAGTCAGATCTCAAAATTCAAGGTTCAGAATTTCAGGCATTTGAAATTCTATGACTTATTTCTGAACTTTTCGGGGCTTTTTACGTTCCAATTTATCTCGCGATAATTACGTGTCACTAACAACGTCGCTTTCTGAAGACTCGGGGTCACGAGATCAGCTTCAAAAAGGCGCGCCAAGTGTTTTCCCACGACAACCGTTTGGATATTTACCGGCATCTCCACAGGATTTACGATTTATATCATAATTTTATAGCCTCTCTGGGTTATTTTCTGTGATAATCTAATCAGTCTCACCACAATACGAACTCAACTGAGTAAATTTGAGTAAAACAAAGTTTAAATATTAGCGAACTGGTTGTTAGCTAGCTAGCACTGCAGCTAGCTAGCTGGTGGATCAGGTACTTTCTTTGGTAACTATGAAGTTACAGAAGAACACATCTAGCAGGGTTACAGTTATTCTTACCTGGAGAACCCGACTGACTCACCTGGATCCTGCATTCACACCTGATCACCGGACAGGTAAGTTACTTAGTCTGAGTGTTTGAACAGTTTAGTCTCGAGGCTCTAACGTCTAGTGATGTTGGAACTACGAGGTTAGTCGCGTGCAGATTATAGACCGATTATAACTAAACTGGTTAGAACACTCAGATGCAGTAAAACCTTGTAAATATATTCAGGTAACACAGTAAAGTACAGCTCTTACTCCAGGTACTAGTGTAATATTTATATTATATTATTATATTTCAGCTGTTTAATAGTGAAGTGTTGAGCGGTTTCAAGTTGTGACATTCCGCCCCCTGCTGGTCATGTAATGAACTGCAGCTTGAACGACCTCATTGTTACGGTGTGTGTACCTACATACACACATACTGTATATACCAGATAATTAAACGAGATATGGCCCCATACTTCTCAGACTGTGCTAATACTTTATTGGAATGATACGTATCATTTGACAGCTCATATAACAGTATTACATGTGTAACAGTTGTGATCACAGAACTGTCCATCACATCTGTCCATCACATCTGTCCATCACATCTGTCCATCACATCTGTCCATCACATCTGTCCATCACATCTGTCCATCACATCTGTCCATCACATCTGTCCATCACATCTGTCCATCACATCTGTCCATCACATCTGTCCATCACTTTCAGCCTGGCAGCAGGAAAGTCACACTTTCTCTCCCACCTTACACAGCAGGAATTAATACATTTAAGTTGCATTGAGTGAGTTCACTGAAAACAAAGAGCACTTAATTCATAATTTAGCACTTAATTCATCGTTTGATTTTTCTTTAAGAATAACAATAATAAAATGATTCTAATAAAAACTGTAAAAAGCTAGTCTTGTGATCTGTTATGGCTTCAGTTGAGTATTGTGGCTGTAGTCAGTTTAAGCAGCTTCCAAAGCTCCAGTGTGTTTGTACAGCAGCTCAGTAGCAGCAACACCTGAGGCCTCAGACAGGCTCAGGCACCAACACATCACATGTCATCACATGTCATCACATGTCATCACCCGTCATCACATGTCAGCAGTAATACTGGATTAGTGTTACATGGCGCCATACAGTACATGTCTGTAACGAGCATGTAGCGTGTACCTATGAGCATCCATGAGCTAAGTCTACACACATACTAAGTTCTACACAGATTGATTGTCTCATTGCACAGCAGCATCTCTGGAACCTTGTCTGGTTCAGACACAGACTCATCTCATGTCTGACCTGTGCTCTACACAGTGTTGTTCTGACCTGTGCTCCATCTACACAGTGTAGTTCTGACCTGTGCTCCATCTACACAGTGTTGTTCTGACCTGTGCTCCATCTACACAGTGTTGTTCTGACCTGTGCTCCATCTACACAGTGTTGTTCTGACCTGTGCTCCATCTACACAGTGTTGTTCTGACCTGTGCTCCATCTACACAGTGTTGTTCTGACCTGTGCTCCATCTACACAGTGTTGTTCTGACCTGTGCTCCATCTACACAGTGTAGTTCTGACCTGTGCTCCATCTACACAGTGTTGTTCTGACCTGTGCTCCATCTACACAGTGTTGTTCTGACCTGTGCTCCATCTACACAGTGTTGTTCTGACCTGTGCTCCATCTACACAGTGTAGTTCTAACCTGTGCTCCATCTACACAGTGTTGGGTTCACCAGCCTCAGAACACAGGCTCACAGATCTCAGTTAAGGCCACTGGATAAACAATGTTAGCATTTTACAGGCAGTGATTCTGTAAGGCACCTTAGCTATGAGCTTACCTAATGTAATACTGGGATTTACAGGCATTAACCAGATAACAGGCACTTCATTCACTGGCAGCTCCCCTCCACCCCCTTCCTCCCCTCCCCCAGACCTCCACCCCCTCTCCCTTCCCTCCCCCAGATCTCCACCCCCTCCCTCCCCTCCTCCAGATCTCCTCCAGACCTCCACCCCCTCTCCCTTCCCTCCCCCAGATCTCCCCCCCCCCCTCTATGTCCAGGTGCTCTCCAGAGTGTTATAGTTGTCTTTGAAGTTCTTGAGTTCCAGGAAGTGTTTGGGACGCTTGCTGCGTTGCCCTGCCGACGGGAGGTAGGTGACCTGTGAGGGGGAGGGGGGTGAGGCTGGGGGAGGCTCTGGGCTTCTGGTCAGGTGTTTGGCAGCAGCCTGGTGATGCTGGCTCTGCCCAGCTGAGCTGGTCTGGGTCTTCATGCTGACACAAACACAAGCCCAACACACAGGTGAACAGCTATGCTAGGAATGTGTGGAATGTAACAGAACTTGACGGAACAGGAAGTGAAAGACTGTTGATGGTGTTGTTACTTACAGGGTGGCCAGCTCTGTCAGAGCCTCCTGGTACTTAACAAACTCTGCTTCTCCAAACACCTGCACACACACACACACACACACTGGGGTTACACACTGCTGGTACAGATCCATGTCCCCTCCAATGGCTTCACATACTCCCTCCCTCCCCCTCCCTTTCCCCCCCTCTCCCTCCCTCCCAGTCACTAACCCCAGTCCCATGCCGAGCGTTGTGGTATCCCTCTAGCAGCTTGTCCACCAGGGAGCTGCTTCTGTTCCGGAACACAGAGCTGGACTTCTGCAGTTCTAGCAGCCAGGTTCTAAACCTCCTCCCCGTCACAGCTGTGGGGGTTCCTCCCAGCTCGCGGAACGACATGTCTGAGGGGGGGGGGGACAGCAGAGAAGGTTCTAACAGCAGAACAGGGCTGTCTGCTTAAGGAGAACAGTGCTTCATGTTCAGAGAACATACCACAGTCTCTGATAGCATCCAGAGCTCTCATGCGGTACAGGTAGTCACAGCAACCTGTTAACACAACACACACACAGTGACATGAACACACATACACACAGGAACACACAGACTTAAACACAGCCCTCCTAACACAGCACAGTGCTGCAGGTGTCTCACCGCTGTGTTGCAGCCGGTCATCATCAGTGGACAGCAGACGAGGTTCAAAGCTGACCTCCTTGACCTTGGACAGCTGAGCCTCCAGCTCCTGCTTGAGGTCCTGCAGCACAGGTCAGAGGTCATAGAAGAAGCACCTCTACCCTGGACTGTGTGCCTGTGTGCCTGTGTGTGTGTGTGTGTGTGTGTGAGTGTGTGAGTGTGTGTGCGCCTCACCTTTGGTGCATTGTGACCCAGGGGAACATGGGGTCCTCTGCGGGACCTCATAGCAAAACGCATGATCTGCCTCTTCACAAAGATGAACAGCAGCACAAACACCTGGACACAGCACAGTACAGACACAGGGCACAGACACAGGGCACAGACACAGGGCACAGACACAGGGCACAGTACAGACACAGGGCACAGACACAGGGCACAGACACAGGGCACAGACACAGGGCACAGACACAGGGCACAGACACAGGGCACAGTACAGACACAGGGCACAGACACAGGGCACAGTACAGACACAGGGCACAGACACAGGGCACAGTACAGACACAGGGCACAGACACAGGGCACAGACACAGGGCACAGACACAGGGCACAGACACAGGGCACAGACACAGGGCACAGACACAGGGCACAGGGCACAGACATAGGGCACAGACACAACACAGATACACAGCAGAGGCAGCACAGACACAGGGTGCAGCACAGCACAGACACAGCACAGACAGAGCACAGACACGGCACAGTACAGACACGGCACAGTACAGACACAGGGCACAGCACAGATGCACAGCAAAGGTAGTACAGGCACAGGGTGCAGCACAGCACAGACACAGCACAGCATAGGCACAGCACAGACACACAGCAGGGATAGAGATGTATCAGGTAGTTCATGGATGCTGAGGTACAGTGACAGCTCACAGGCTAGACTGGAGGACAGCCTGTGTCTGTGATGTCATCAAACAAACATCTATCAACACTCACCAGGCTTCCATAGGCCATGACAAGCACAACATTGACCTTGTTTGAGGGAGACGTGCTCATGTTGAAACTCCTTGTTTGTTGGTTTGTTTTGAAGGCACGCGGCAGTATGTTGTTTACTTTTCTTTCAGTAAACAAGAGGATCAGACTTCTTTACTTTCATCATTTATCCTCAATGATTTGGTTCTTTGACCAACAGGTCCCGTCAGCGGCGCGCCGCTAAACTCCGTGTTGTTGACATCCGGGTTGCCTACGTCATGAACAGCTGGGATAGAGGCAGTGTGGCGCCACCTGCTGGCAGGGCAGAAATCCGTAAATATTTTAGAAACATTATTATTTATTTTTTTAAACACAACATTTTCTGAAAATATTTGTTTCCACCTTTGGAAAACAAATTAAGAGACGAAACGCAACAGAAAACCAAAATGTTTTTCTTTAAAAACTTGTTGGAGGAAGTTTTCTTTCTCACAGTGAAAGGAGAGGGAGAGATCACGCAGCCAAATACAGATTCACTCTAAAGTACCAAGCCTGTCTTAAACATGTCAGTAGCATGTAAGCTACATCAGGCTAGCAGCTTCAGCTTCCCCATGTGGCTCTGTGAGTTAGTCACATAAGAAGCACATGGTTAACACACACACAGCAGCAGTTTGTGTGTTGGAACATGAGTTATCTTCATGCTTGTCTCAGCACACACAGGGAGGGGGAGGGGAGGGGGGGGGGTTTCAGGACAGGGGTGGGTGTTGAGGTCACCTGGGTCAGAGCTCTGGGTTGGGAACAGTGAACCCTCCTTCATGTCTTCATCCCACACAGAGACCATAATCACTGTCTGGCAGAACACAAGCCTGTTTGCAAATGAGTTGTTTTTCAGATTATAGTTCTTCTCTTGGCACTTATTGGTTCTCATGATGTTTGATTCACGATCTAAAAAACCCACTGTGTTCAGGGTCTATCACGTTGCTATGCTCAGTGACAGATGCTCTTTGTAAAAGCTCTCTCTTGTAAGTCGCTTTGGATAAAAGCGTCTGCTAAATGAATACATGTAAATTCCCATCATTCAGAGTCAACAGACTCACAGACTAACACCCAGATAATGGAACTGGACTTGGCTGACCTGTCTGGTCACTGTGACAGACTCAGTGTCTCTCAGTGGAGAGAAGGTTAGCTGAGGTGGGGCAATATGACTCTCTTCTTCTCTCTCTCTCTCCTCCCCCTCCTTCCATCCCCCCTCTCTCTCTCCTCCCCTCTCTCTTTCTCTCCTCACCCTCCCCCTCTCCCTCTCCTCACCCTCCCTCTTTTTCTCTCCCTCTTCTGTATTTTTTGCTCTCATAGTTTCTCACACTTATGTAAACCCAATCCCCTCTCCCTCAGGATATGATGTCATATATGAAGGGCACAGAGATGGCTTTTGATAGGGCCTCACATTCTGTGTGTGTGTGTGCGCATGTGTAGAAGTGTGTGTGTGTGTGTTTTCTGTCAAAGTCCTATTGTGTCTAGGTGAAACACAGAACCAGTCTGAGATGACACTGTGAGAAGGAAGTAGGCAGCAACAATGATAGTGGGAGGAGAGCGAGAGAGAGAGAGGGATAGAGAGAGAGAGAGGGATAGAGAGAGAGAGAGAGAGAGGGACCAAGAGATTGAGAGAGAGTGTGAGAGAGAGAGAAAGGGGAGAGTGATAGTAAAGGACAGAAAGAGAGGAAGGGAGACAGAATAAGTTTGAGAAAGACGAACAGAGGAAGTGAACGAGAAAGAGAGAGAGAGGGGGAGGGTGGGATGAAAGGACAAGAGAAGATAAACCAGTGAGTCAGGTTCAGGTCACTGGACAGAAGAGAGAGCGAGGGGGAGGAAGTGGATTGATGAGGTGTCCCTGTTCCTCAAACATGGCTAAAGTTTAAATCTGCCTTCATCTCTGAGACTTATCCAAGGTATGTGTTTGCTCTGTGTTTAGTTCTGTGTGTGTAACGGGAGGTTTACCTGAATGGGGCCATGTTGCCAATGGTTACGCAGGTGAATGTCTTTGAAAAGCTTGCAGAGCAGGTGTTTCTGTAAACTGATACTCTAACTCTCCTGCAGCAGCAAGCAGCAGCACACACACAGTGTGGATCAGATCAGAGGGATCTGGTGTTGGTCCTATCAGATCAGAGGGATCTGGTGTTGGTTCTATCAGATCAGAGGGATCTGGTGTTGGTCCTATCAGATCAGAGGGATCTGGTGTTGGTCCTATCAGATCAGAGAGATCTGGTGTTGGTCCTATCAGATCAGAGGGATCTGGTGTTGGTCCTATCAGATCCGAGGGATCTGGTGTTGGTCCTATCAGATCAGAGGGATCTGGTGTTGGTCCTATCAGATCAGAGAGATCTGGTGTTGGTCCTATCAGATCCGAGGGATCTGGTGTTGGTCCTATCAGATCAGAGGGATCTGGTGTTGGTCCTATCAGATCCGAGGGATCTGGTGTTGGTCCTATCAGATCCGAGGGATCTGGTGTTGGTCCTATCAGATCAGAGGGATCTGGTGTTGGTTCTATCAGATCAGAGGGACCTGGTGTTGGTCCTATCAGATCAGAGGGATCTGGTGTTGGTCCTATCAGATCAGAGGGATCTGGTGTTGGTTCTATCAGATCAGAGGGATCTGGTGTTGGTTCTGTTAAATCAGGTGTTGGTTCTGTTGATCCTTGGTCTGGAGGTTTTCTTAAGGTGTTCTCCACCTGTGTGTTCTCCTCCTGTGTGTTCTCCTCCTGTGTGTTCTCCACCTGTGTGTTCTCCACCTGTGTGTTCTCCTCCTGTGTGTTCTCCTCCTGTGTGTTCTCCACGTGTGTGTTCTCCACCTGTGTGTTCTCCACCTGTGTTCTCCACCTGTGTGTTCTCCACCTGTGTGTTCTCCACCTGTGTGTTCTCCTCCTGTGTGTTCTCCACCTGTCTGTTCTCCACCTGTGTTCTCCACCTGTCTGTTCTCCACTGTATTGTGTGTTAGTGTGTGTTAGTGTGTGTTAGTGTGTGTGTGTGTGTGTGTGTCAGACACAGTGTTTCCTCTGGATTGCTGTTAGAACAGTTTGTGTGTGTGTGTTTGTTGTGTGTGTGTGTGTGTGTTAGTGGTGTGTGTGTGTGTTAGTGGTGTGTGTGTGTGTGTGTGTCAGACACAGTGCTTCCTCTGGATTGCTGTTAGAACAGTTTTTCCAGTTAGTCTGCAGGTCTGACTGAAGATGACAGGTAAGTAACAGCATGTAGACTGAGTAAACATCCTTTAGGACATTTCTAAGTGGTGCCTCTGTGTGTGTGTGTGTGTGTAAAGGCTTTGTAGACAGTTTGAGAGGAATGTTACCTGGACTCTCTGTAACTACAGCTGAGTTTCTCTCTCTTCTCACTGCTAGCACACAGTCTTTTTCCACGTAGGGAGCAGAGGGCTGTTGTGACCGAACAGTAAACCTCTTCTGATGAGTCATAACACAGCAGCACCCCAGAGAGAACACAGCCTGTGTGTGTGTGAGAGTGTGTGTGTTTGTGTGCGAGTTGAGACACGTGCTTCTACAGTCTCACAGGAACACAGCCAGGAGGATCTACTGATGTGTGACTGTGTTGTGGAGAGGCCCCCCCTTAAGGGGACAGGGTTACCACGGTGACAGGGTTACCACGGTGACAGGGTTACCACGGTGACAGGGTTACCACGGTGACAGGGTTACCACGGTGACAGGGTTACCATGGTGACATACCTGCTGTTTTCAGCCTATCCTGGAACCTGATCTGGATCTACTTCCTTGTGTGTTCTTTGGTGGTGGATTAGCGGAACCCTGAACACAGACCCCAGGCAGCCCAGGCTGCTGTCCCCTGCCCTGGTGAGGCTCCAGGCTGCTGTCCCCTGCCCTGGTGAGGCTCCAGGTTGCTGTCCCCTGCCCTGGTGAGGCTCCAGGCTGCTGTCCCCTGCCCTGGTGAGGCTCCAGGCTGCTGTCCCCTGCCCTGGTCAGGCTCCAGGCTGCTGTCCCCTGCCCTGGTCAGGCTCCAGGCTGCTGTCCCCTGCCCTGGTGAGGCTCCAGGCTGCTGTCCCCTGCCCTGGTCAGGCTCCAGGCTGCTGTCCCCTGCCCTGGTGAGGCTCCAGGCTGCTGTCCCCTGCCCTGGTCAGGCTCCAGGCTGCTGTCCCCTGCCCTGGTCAGGCTCCAGGCTGCTGTCCCCTGCCCTGGTGAGGCTCCAGGCTCCAGGCTGATCATGGAGCTGCCCTCCAGCCCGCTGTGTGAGTACACCCAGCGTCCCTTCACCCTCCACTCAGCCAGCTCGCTCTGCTACCCCCTGCCCCCTAACACACAGGGGGTCCTGTCAAGGAGCAGGAGGGGGAGAGGGGGGGAGGGGCGCGGTGCAGAGGGGAGGACAGAGAGGGAGGCTGAGGGCAGCATGAAGGACAACATGCCCTCTCAGGCCCCGCCCCCGCAGGCCCCGCCCCCTCGGGCCCCAGGCCTGCAGAGGCAGAACAGAGCTGAGCTGGAGGAGGAGTGGGGGGGCAGCAGGGGTGTCTCGGGGCAGGTGGGCGGGGTCGAGGTCATGACGGACAGCAGGAAGCTGAACCTGACCAGTCAGAGTGAGCGAGGGGGCGTGGCCAGCCCCGAGGACGGCGGCCTGACCGGAGAGGGAGAGACGACGACGAGACGGGCCGAGAGTCTGGAGACCAGGGAGGAGGGGGAGGGGGGGAGGGAGAGCCAGGGGCTGCTGACCAGGGCTCTGAACTCTGACCCCTCTGGTCTGGGGGCTGTGGAGGGGAGGATGGGGGTTGGGGAGAGGGCTGCTGGGTGCCTGTCCCTGCCCAGCAGACTGAGGCCCCAGCCTGGGAACAGAAGTCAGAGCATCTGGGAGAGGATCGACAAGCTCTACGGTTCAGATAAAACAGAGCGGCCCTCTGCCCCCATGGCAGACTGGCCTCTGGCTGAGCTGGACGGCTGTGGATCCTTTATCCAGCGCAGGAAGTCCGCCACTGACTTCCTCCCCACCTCCTCCCCCATCAGCCAGTGGAGGAGGGGGTCCTGCGAGTGGGGAGGGTCCTTCCCCAGGCGTCTCGTCAGGGGAGAGAGGACCGGTGTGGACGCAGAGCAGAGCTGTCAGGACAGCCCGTCCTCAGGATCTCCTGGGTCAGCGTTGGGCAGGGAGAGAGCTCCAGGGGAGTCGTGTCCGGGCCAAGCCCAGGGGAAGCCTCCTAATCTGGGGCAGAGCGGCCGGAGGAGAGGGATGCTGGAGTACAACACCAGGTCCCTGGACAGGGCCAGCAGTAAACTGACTGTGGCAGCTCTGAGCAGGGCAGACTGGGCTGCTCACATCCCCTCAGGGAACGACTCATCCAGGCCTCTCACACCCGGACACAGAGAGGAGAGAGAAAGGAGAAATAACGACGTAACCAACGATGGAGAGAGACAAGGTGCGGTCGGCCGAGGGGGTGAAAGAGTGGGAGAGAGGGAGAGCCCAGCGTGTAAGACAGAGCTGGAGAAGAAGGTGAGTTACACAACTGAGCCACCAGGGGTCAACCTAGGGTCAAAACTCTTCCCCACCAATCAGATGAACAGCAGAGCGACCTCTGACCCCTCCACCAGGACCCAGGCGTGTGGCAAGGGTCTGGCTCGCGAGGGTAGCATCACTGAAGACGTGTTTGAGCCCACCCCCCAGCGAGGCCCAGCACAGAGCAACAGCAGGAGGCCGCTGGTGGTCCCCTCAGTGGCCACTGTGAAGAATAAGATCCATCAGTTTGAGGCTCTGACCCAGAAGACCCAGAGAGACTTCCAGAAGCCCAGACGAGCCTTGTCCGTCCCCGAGCACCTGGGCAGGAAAGCTGGGGAGGGAGCCAGCCAGGCCTGGAGGGGAGATCTCGGGGGGAGGAGAGGGCGCTGGGAGGGAGAGAAGGAGGAGAAGGATGGGGTGGATTCAGGAGGAGAGAATATGAAAGGAGCTGATGTGGTGAAGGTGAGCGGCCCAGCTCTGGGGAGGCTGGGGGGGCCAAAGGGCAGAGGAGGGGAGAGGGAGAGAGGTTGGACTGTAAGGTCAGCCTCCGTAGATGAGACGGGGCTGAGGTGGGAGAGAGAGGCTGAGAGGAGGGAGAGAGAGGCTGAGAGGGAGAGGGAGGCTGAGAGGAGGGAGAGAGAGGCTAAGAGGAGGGAGAGAGAGGCTGAGAGGGAGATGGAGGCTGAGAGGAGGGAGAGAGAGGCTGAGAGGAGGGAGAGAGAGGCTGAGAGGGAGATGGAGGCTGAGAGGAGGGAGAGAGAGGCTGAGAGGAGGGGGAGAGAGGCTGAGAGGGAGATGGAGGCTGAGAGGAGGGAGAGAGAGGCTGAGAGGAGGGGGAGAGAGGCTGAAGGGGTGCGGGAGAGAGGTCGAGACGAGGAAAGAGAAGTTGAAGCCAGAAAACTGAAGGACAAAATGGAGATTCCTCTCAGCAGAGGAACCAGAGAGAGACCTTCCAGAATCTGTCCTGTGGATGAGACCAGCAGACCTGCTGAGACAGAGAGACCTTCCAGAATCTGTCCTGTGGATGAGACCAGCAGACCTGCTGAGACAGAGAGACCTTCCAGAATCTGTCCTGTGGATGAGACCAGCAGACCTGCTGAGACAGAGAGACCTTCCAGAATCTGTCCTGTGGATGAGACCAGCAGACCTGCTGAGACAGAGAGACCGTTTCCACCCCAGAACAGGAACAGGAGGAAAGAAGCGACTTCTACGAAGCTGTTCAACTCCAGGAGTCCTGAGAGAGCAGAGCTTCAGCACACTGCCCCCCCTGAGCTGCCCTCTCCTGCCCCCCCTGAGCTGCCCTCTCCTGCCCCCCCTGAGCTGCCCTCTCCTGCCCCCCCTGACCTGCCCTCTCCTGCCCCCCCTGACCTGCCCTCTCCTGCCCCCCCTGACCTGCCCTCTCCTGCCCCCCCTGACCTGCCCTCTCCTGCCCCCCCTGAGCCGCCCTCTCCTGCCCCCCCTGAGCTGCCCTCTCCTATCAGCGACGACGACTTAACACCCACCAACACCCCCCACGACTCTCCCTTCTACCCCCCGCAGGAGACCCTGGAGGTGGGCAGGCCGCAGGGGGGCAGGGGGGGCTCTCCTGCCTTCACAGCCCAGCCTCTCACGTCCAGCCAGGAGTCAAACTCCCATGTGGAGAGGGACTCCCTGGTGCCCCCCCTCCCCCTGTCCTCCCTCCCTCAGAGCGGGGGAGACCTGGACGCCTGGCTGGCCAGCCTGAACCGGAAGATCGAACGCTGGGACAGTGACGATGAGGGTGATGATGATGAAGGAACAGAGAAGGATGAAGACTCCAACTACGACTCAGATGAATCCTCTGTAACCATCACCAGCAATATGAGCCAATCAGATCGCAGGAGTTTCTGTCTCAGGTGAGTGGTTGATCACACACAGCAAATCGAAAGTAAACATTAATTTCCTGTACATGACATTTTTAATAATTTAAAGTATTTTTATCTCGTCCACTTTTAATACCCGTCTGTCTGTCTGTCTCCAGCCTGGCTGAGCTGTGTAACTTCGGGGGGGTAGAATATGAGTCTGAGGCTGAGATGGAGGCCTGGCCTCCTGGGCGCTCAGCGTCCCTGAGCTCGGACGTGTCAGCCTTGTCCTGTGTGTCGGTTCTGGACAACGAGGAGCTGGACAGACTGCTGGACGATGTTCGGAGTCTGGGGGACGACACACTGCAGGTAGGAGTTAAGGAGTTAGGAGTTAAGCAGTTAGGAGTCAAACCATTGCTCCAGACCTCAGTATCAGCCAAGACTAGTGACTTCTATTGGAAATGGTTTAGGGTAAGCCTCCTCTGCTCCTCCTCCCCTCACCCATGTGCAGAACTATGAGGATGTGCAGGTGGTGGTTCTTCATAAGGAGGTGGGCATCGGACTGGGCTTCACTGTTGCCGGGGGCGAGGACCAGAACAAGCCAATCACTGTGAGTCAAGCACCACATCCCTGCTGTCCAGACACACCACATCCCTGCTGTCCAGACACACCACATCCCTGCTGTCCAGACACACCACATCCCTGCTGTCCAGACACACCACATCCCTGCTGTCCAGACACACCACATCCCTGCTGTCCAGACACACCACATCCCTGCTGTCCAGACACACCACATCCCTGCTGTCCAGACACACCACATCCCTGCTGTCCAGACACACCACATCCCTGTCCAGACACACCACATCCCTGCTGTCCAGACACACCACATCCCTGCTGTCCAGACACACCACATCCCTGCTGTCCAGACACACCACATCCCTGCTGTCCAGACACACCACATTCCTGTCCAGACACACCACATCCCTGCTGTCCAGACACACCACATCCCTGCTGTCCAGACACACCACATCCCTGCTGTCCAGACACACCACATCCCTGCTGTCCAGACACACCACATCCCTGCTGTCCAGACACACCACATCCCTGCTGTCCAGACACACCACATCCCTGCTGTCCAGACACACCACATCCCTGCTGTCCAGACACACCACATCCCTGCTGTCCAGACACACCACATCCCTGCTGTCCAGACACACCACATCCCTGCTGTCCAGACACACCACATCCCTGTCCAGACACACCACATCCCTGCTGTCCAGACACACCACATCCCTGCTGTCCAGACACACCACATCCCTGCTGTCCAGACACACCACATCCCTGCTGTCCAGACACACCACATCCCTGTCCAGACACACCACATCCCTGCTGTCCAGACACACCACATCCCTGCTGTCCAGACACACCACATCCCTGCTGTCCAGACACACCACATCCCTGCTGTCCAGACACACCACATCCCTGCTGTCCAGACACACCACATCCTCTGGTCTCCTCTGCAGGTCCACAGGGTTTTCTCCTCCGGAGTGGCGGCTCAGGAAGGCTCCATTAGGGAGGGCGACCTCATCCTGTCAATCAACGGTACGTCGCTGTCTGGCTCCGCCCACTGGCAGGCTCTGAGGACACTGAGGAAGGCGCGGACCGTGGGGATGGGCGTGGTCGTGCTGCGGAGGGGCGTGGCCTCCAAGCTTGCGAAGGGTGTGACTGGAGTAGACCTGCAGGGGTGTAAACAGACCCCGCCCACCAACACAGGTGAGAGGGGAGTGTCGAAACACAAACCAAGCTCAGGCCTAGACTGTGTTTACACTGGGATGTCTGTCTGTGTGTGTGTGTGTGTGTGTGTGTCTGTGTGTGTCTGTGTGTGTGTGTGTACTGGTGTGTGTTTGTGTACTGGTGTGTGTGTGTGTGTGTGTTGGTCCCTGCGCCTCAGGCCAGCGGCTGTGTGTGCATCTGGAGAAGGGCAGCAGAGATTTGGGCTTCAGTCTGGAAGGAGGGCTGGGCTGCAGCCAGGGAGACCGACCAATCAGAGTCCAGAAGATCTTCCTGGGTAAGACCTCCTCAGACACACTAACACACATGTACATGGAGTCATTTATGAGACACTCTTATCCAGGGAGACTTACAGTAAGTACAGGGACATTCCCCCATGAGGACAGTAGGGTGAAGTGCCTTGCCCAAGGACACAACATCAGGTTGTCCCTGTCTCCCCTCAGGAGGTCCAGTGACTAAGGTGTGTCCCGGAGACGAGCTGTTGGAGATCCAGGGTGTGAGTGTGGTGGGGCTGAGGCGCCTGGAGGCCTGGACCCTGATCAGAAGACTGCCCCCTGGGCCTGTGGAGGTGGTACTGCAGCGGCCCGTCCAGCCCAGTGTGGGGGTCCTGCAGTCCTGATGATGATGACTCCTGAGCGACACAGCTAGCGGCACAGCTAGCGGCACAGCTAGCGACCCAGCTAGCGACACAGCCAGCGACACAACCAGCGACACAGCCAGCGACACAGCTAGCGACACAGCTAGCGACACAGCCAGCGACACAGCCAGCGACACAGCTAGCGACACAGCTTGGACAGAATGAAACACCGGTAAGCGTCTAACTACGACGTTTAACTGTGTCAATGATTTCAAGAAACAAGCAGCATTTTATTCCTCATATTCTATGTTGTAGCAGGTATCCTTGTCGTGTCCTGTCATAGATTAACCAGTTGATTCTAGGAAGCTTCGCTCTTTAAAGCAGCTTTAATGTGTTGAATTATGTCTTATATCTCCTCCTGAAAGAAGTGTTAATAAATCCTGACCTGAACCTGCTGTTTATTCACATGCAGTATATGACATGGCCTGTAGGGGGCTGTGATGGGCTCCTGCCTGAAGAGCAGAGAGGCAGAGCAGGTGTGACCTGGGGAGAGGGAGGTGTTCTGAGGAGATAAGATAGCTCTGCCATATTACGCTACCCAAAGGTTTCATTTATCTCCACTTTACAGCTTTAGAAGTGAGCAGCATTGAGTAAACCCACATTGTTCTGTAACTTCTTAACATCTAGAATACTGATTGTTTTACAATTTACTCACTAAACGTTAAGATTAGGATATCGGATTACGCTTCAAATCACTGTTCAGAAAACTCTTGTAAATCAATAACTCAAACAAATATTTACACTGCACAGAAAACAATTGCAACTTTTCAAGGTGTACTTTAGTCTTGAATAATCAAGACTTCCTGATCAATTTATTAGGGTGCTTAAATTTCATAACTGTTAAATGATTGTCTTCACTGTCAAAGTTCAACATGAATTCCTGGCTGCCTGTCTGATAGGTCACTTTGACCCTGTCCTCTCATTGGTCAGTTAGATCAGAGGATCAGTATACAGTTATGATGAGGAATGGGTGAAGCACAGTGGTTAGAGCATTTTACTGCAGATCAGGAGGTTTTAGGTTCAAATCCCACCTGTATGTCACTTGAGATTTGGAAGACAGATTTCTCAACACACCAATTTTATATGACTTCATGTATTTGAATAATTCTCATGAATTGTGGAGTACAAATACATTAGTGTTTGTGTATTAGTCCATCATAAAAAGACTTCAGGTAACTACAGATACAAACTAAAGCTGAGAGAGAGACGGACACTGTGGGACATTAAGACCAGGAACACAACTGAATTATAAAGGTTTCAATTCATATTCCAATAAACACACATGCTCCTTTCATAAGCATCTGAACCAGCTTATCCAGTGGATATCCAGGTGCTGATCTCTCCAGGTGTGTTTATGGTTGTGGAGTTGAAAGTCCACAGCAGCAGTGAGATGGCAGCTGTGCAGAGGAGTGGACAGTGACAGGAGGACAGTGGACATGAGTGGACAGGAAGTAGCGACACATGGACACTGAGCCAGCTACATGTGGGCCGACTCCTCAGAACCAGAGACATCAGGAGCAACAGAGGCACACAGACAGGAGAGAGACAGACAGGAGAGAGACAAGAAGACAGACAGACAGGTGATAAACAAGGAAACAGACAGGTGAGCCCAGCAGAGACAGACAGGAGAGAGACAGACAGGAGAGAGACAAGAAGACAGACAGACAGGAGAGCCCAGCAGAGACAGACAGGAGAGAGACAGACAGGTGGGCACCAGAACAGCAGACTAGATGAAGGAACTGCAGGACTATGCAGACCCAGCAGGACTGGGGGATAAGGTGAACGGTGGCCCTGGCCCCCCTGGCCTCCCCGGCCCCCCTGGCCCCCTCCCTCAGAAGAGGAGGCTGAAGCGTCTCAGAGTCACCAACCTTCTGCTCCGGGAATGTCTGGTAGAACTGCTGGGAACATTTGTCCTGCTGGTGAGTAAGACTGGACAAGCAGGGAAACATCCAGAAGCTTTGATCAAATCATGGAAGGATGTTTTCTGTAGAAAAGAATCACATAGAAGCTGTATGTTTGCAACTAATGTATTTATACAACTTTATTTAGATGTATTCATTTAGCGGACGCTTTTATCGTAAGCGACTTACAGTAAGTACAGGGACATTCTCCCTGAGGCAAGTAGGGTGAAGTGCCTTGCCCAAGGACACAATGTCATATAGCCACAGCCGGGGCTCAATCTCACAACCTTCCGATCATGAGGCCAACGCCTTAACCGTTGAGCTATCTGACGCCCCAAACCTTCTTATCTGATCTGACACAGCCGGAGTTTGATCCAGGGTTTGAACCGGGTTCCTTCTGATTTACTAGCCCGCCTTCCTAACCGACGGCACCACGTGACTCCCCAAAATTATATTTTTGTCAGGCCCCAGCGAGAATTGAACTCGCGACCCCTGGTTTACAAGACCAGTGCTCTAACCACTGAGCTATGGAGCCTTTACATTGCAACCAACAACATGAAGTGACATTCTGTGTTGACTCTGTAGATTTTATTGAGCGCCATGATTTCCCAGCCTTGTAAAAGAACCATTTCATTAATGATCAAACAATTTAATGAAATCCTAACAACATTTCATCATTTTATGACCCATAAATGAAGTCAGAGATCGTATATTCTGAGGCTAAATTTAGGTTTTTATTACTATGATGTTTATGAGTAGGTTGTGTCTTGTAGTTCAGTTTTCCGTGTGTGTGTCTATAAGTGTGTGTGTGTGGTGTGTGTGAACAGTTGTGTAGTGTTGAGTCTTCTTTGTCCTTGTAGCTGTTTGGCTGTTCTGCAGCTGCGCAGGTGAAGACCAGCAGGGAGACTAAAGGCCAGTTCCTCTCAGTCAACATGGCTTTCTCAGTGGGAGTCATGGCAGCCATGTACCTGTCTAAAGGCATCTCAGGTGAACAGGCTTCATCCACCAGCATCCACCCTCACTCACCTGTTCATCCATCTCTACAGCCTCCCACTCACTCACTAAGTCAGTCACTCACTCAGTCAGTCAGTCAGTCACTCAGTTACTCACTCAGTCACTCAGTTACTCACTCAGTCACTCAGTCAGTCACTCAGTCACTCACTCAGTCAGTCACTCACTCAGTCACTCACTCAGTTACTCACTCAGTCACTCAGTCAGTCACTCACTCAGTCACTCACTCAGTTACTCACTCAGTCACTCACTCAGTTACTCACTCAGTCACTCAGTCAGTCACTCACTCAGTCACTCACTCAGTTACTCACTCAGTCACTCAGTCAGTCACTCAGTCACTCACTCAGTCAGTCACTCACTCAGTCACTCACTCAGTCACTCACTCAGTCACTCAGTCACTCAGTCACTCACTCAGTCACTCACTCAGTTACTCACTCAGTCACTCACTCAGTCAGTCAGTCACTCAGTCACTCACTCAGTTACTCACTCAGTCACTCACTCAGTCAGTCACTCACTCAGTTACTCACTCAGTCACTCACTCAGTCACTCACTCAGTTACTCACTCAGTCACTCACTCAGTCACTCACTCAGTTACTCACTCACTCAGTCACTCACTCACTCAGTCACTCACTCAGTTACTCACTCAGTCACTCACTCAGTCAGTCACTCACTCAGTCACTCACTCAGTCACTCACTCAGTCACTCACTCAGTTACTCAGTCAGTCACTCACTCAGTCACTCACTCAGTTACTCAGTCACTCAGTCACTCAGTCAGTCAGTCACTCAGTCACTCACTCAGTCACTCAGTCAGTCACTCACTCAGTCACTCACTCAGTCACTCACTCAGTCACTCACTCAGTTACTCAGTCACTCAGTCAGTCACTCAGTCACTCACTCAGTCAGTCACTCAGTCAGTCACTCAGTCACTCAGTCACTCAGTCACTCAGTCACTCACTCAGTTACTCAGTCACTCAGTCAGTCACTCAGTCAGTCAGTCACTCAGTCAGTCACTCAGTCAGTCACTCACTCAGTCACTCACTCAGTCACTCACTCAGTCACTCACTCAGTCACTCACTCAGTTACTCAGTCAGTCACTCAGTCACTCACTCAGTCAGTCACTCAGTCAGTCACTCAGTCACTCAGTCACTCAGTCACTCACTCAGTCACTCACTCACTCAGTTACTCACTCAGTCACTCAGTCAGTCAGTCACTCAGGTTCAGCAGAGCTTCATGATGTGTTGGTGTATGAAGCACGGCTCGAACAGCCAATGAGGCGACTCGGTGGCAGTAACATTGTGATTTATGACCTCAGCAAGGTCTGCTGCTAGCCAGTAACTGCAAGGCTGAACCATAATCATGCTGAGTTACACATTCTGTCACACCACAGATACAAACAGAGGCCTTGTAGTAATGAAATATCTTCAAGGCTCTGTCTGTCTCTCGCCTGTGTTTGATCTTAACAGAAGAGAACACCTATTATCTCTTATGATCTCTTATCATCCTTCCTGTTATTGTTCACCTGCCCTTCCTCCCTACTCTCTCCTCTCTCTCTCCTCCTACTCTCTCCTCTCTCCCTCTCCTCCTCTCTCCCTCTCTCCTCTCTCCCTCTCTCCTCTCCCCCTCCTCCCCCCATGTCCTGCTGCAGGAGCCCATCTGAACCCGGCTGTGTCTCTCAGTTTCTGTGCCCTAGGCAGGGTTCCCTGGAACAGACTGCTCCCCTACATGCTCTGCCAGCTGCTGGGGGCCTACCTGGCATCAGGGCTGGTCTTCCTGGTCTACTATGGTCAGTGACACCCTGACCCACACTCACCACTGCACACACACACACACACACAACTGCACACACACACGCACACACACACCACTGCACACACACACACACTCACTCACCACTGCACATAAACACACACACTCACACAGCACTGCACATAAACACACACACATTTTGTGGCAAGTAGGGAGAAGTACCTGTCCCAAGGACACAACATCATGTTGGCACATCCGAGGTTCGAACCAGGTACCTTCTGATTACTAGCTCAACTACCTAACCACTCAGCCACCTGACTCCCCACACACACCACTGCACATGAACACACACACACACTCCACACACACGTTATCACCATGTTATCAGTAACCCTTTGCCTTGTGTTTGGTCCAGATGCTATCATGGAGTTCAGTGAGGGGGTGTTGACTGTGTACGGACCCAACGAGACAGCGTCCATCTTTGCTACGTATCCCTCTGAGAGCCTGTCTCTAGGGAGGAGCTTCCTGGACCAGGTGAGGGGGGGGGGGGGGGGGGGCTGGCTTAGGCCTAAGGCTTCCCTCTCCAAGCCCAGACCCATGGAGCTGTGTGTGTGTGTGTGTGTCGTCTGCAGGTGGTGGGCACAGCCATGCTGTTGGTCTGCATCCTCCCATTGGGCGAACAGAGGAATACTCCCGCCCCCCCGGATCTGATTCCACCTATCGTGGCTGTGATCGTCTTGGGGATTTCCATGTCCATGTCGGCCAATTGCGGCGCAGCGATCAACCCTGCCCGGGATCTGGGGCCCCGCCTCTTTACTCTGTCTGCAGGCTGGGGGACAGAAGTGTTCACGTGCGTGTGATCACACACACACACACACACATGCTGCTCTGCTGCACAGCCAGGAGGCTTTAACTGTCTCTCTCCCTCTCTCTCTCTCTCTCTCTTCCTCTCTTTCCCTCTCTCTCCCTCTCTCTTCCTCTCTCTTCCTCTCTCTCTCTCTCTCTCCCTCTCTCTCTCTCTCTCTCTTCCTCTCTCTTCCTCTCTCTCTCTCTCTCTCCCTCTCTCTCTCTCTCTCTCTTCCTCTCTCTTCCTCTCTCTCTCTCTCTCTCTCTCTCCCTCTCTCTCTCTCTCTCTCTTCCTCTCTCTTCCTCTCTCTCTCTCTCTCTCTCTCTCCCTCTCTCTCTCTCTCTCCCTCTCTCTCTCTCCCTCTCTCTTCCTCTCTCTCTCTCTCTCCCTCTCTCTCTCTCTCTCTCTCTCTCCCTCTCTCTCCTCTATCTCTCTCTCCCTCTCTCTCTCTCTCTCCCTCTCTCTCCTCTCTCTCTCTCTCTCTCTCTCTCTCTCTCCAGGTGTTATAACTACTGGTTCTGGGTCCCCCTGGTGGCCCCCATGCTCGGGGGCTTGGTGGGCACCCTGTTCTACCTCATCTTCATAGACTGGCACCTCCCTGACCCCGACCCCGACAACCAGGAGCCCCCGACCCCCGACACATGGAAGGACCCCCCTTACCCAGAGGGATACGGGATAAACCTGAAAGGATCTGCATTCTAGAGGAGTCCTACCCCCTGCAGTGCTGCTGTGCTGGGGGGAGGAGCTGAGGGGGGCTGTGGAGGGCTGTGTTAGGAGCTGGGCTGGGTTAGGGGGGCTGTGTTAGGGGGGCTGTGTTAGGGGCTGGGCTGTGTTAGGGGGGCTGTGTTAGGGGGGCTGTGTTAGGGGGGCTGTGTTAGGGGCTGGGCTGGGTTAGGGGGGCTGTGTTAGGGGGGCTGTGTTAGGGTTAGGGGCTGGTCTAAGGGGGGGGGGTGGAGGGAGGGAGGGACTTGTTGTAAATCGCTCTGGATGAGAGCTTCTGCTAAATGACTGAATGTAAATGTAATATCACTGTTCTGTAACAAGCTATACCTCACAAGGCCAGCAGGTGGCATCACAACATACAAATAAACGCACATGGCAAAAAGGCGTTTTGGGAATTCAGTATTTGAGCAAATGTCTACACTTGTCTGGTAATAATAACGTTTTACACCCTGCAGGTGATGAGTAAAGATACATTCATTTCAAAATACCTTAAAACAAAGTCCTAATCTAGCTGAGATACCAAAAATCTGACGGAACATTTTTCGCTCATAACTCCAAATCGTTATTTCCTGTAATAAAAAAATGCACCTTGCATGAGAAGCACTTCATAAACGCCTTTAAATGACCTTGTCTGAAGCGATCGAAATTTCTGGAAAGTGCGCAGAAGGAATGGTGGTCTCTGCTGGTCACAGCCCCCTGGAACAGCCCCCTCCCTCCTCCTGCTCCCTGGACCAACACCTCCAGGACCAGCAGAGCCTGAACCCTCCCAGCTCAGGGTCCTCAGGACCGGGCAGACGGTGCCTGTGAGTCCGCATCATCACCATGGATCCTGGGAGAGACAGAGGAGGAGGAGGCGCCTCTTAACCCGCTGCTCATTCCTGCTCCTTCCAAGAAGAGGTAGGTTGAACTAGCAGATCTTTAAGAATATCTCAGCATGGCTTCAGTAAAGTGATTTCATTTGAAGACTGCAGTTATCTCAAAGATCAGTTTGTTTTTAAGAGTTTTTCCACTAATCTTCGCTTCTCAAATTCTTAGTTTTGTCTCTGGTGCCCAGATCATTTTATAACCAGCCTACATACTAACTTTAATCCAAGAAAGATATTAGCCAATCAGAATAAAGTCTTCAGTCTTGTGAGCCAGATATTCTAGATTTATGTTCACACATTTGTGTTCTGGCCAGATGGAGGCTGTTAAACTTTACGGATGTTTGGAAATGTGCTGAAGTTTTAACAGACATTATTTGGCAGCTGTGGAACTTCTCCTTTTTGTCAGAGAAGTTGGAAGATATTCTGACTGCCGGCCAAGGGCAGGTGCTCAGGCGCTCAGGCGTTCAGGTGCTCAGGCGCTCAGGCGCTCAGGTGCTCAGGTGTTCAGGTGTTCAGGTGTTAAGGTGTTCAGGTGCTCAGGTGCTCAGGCGTTCAGTCATTCATTCGTTCAGTCCCTGGTGTTTAACACACCGTCAGAATGCGATCTTTAGTCCCGGCAGGGCGCTGCTGGGTCCGCCGGGTTACACACCCAAGAAGGGGGGAGAGCAGGAGAGATGAAGGGGAGAGCAGGAGAGATGAAGGGGGGTGGCAGGAGTGATCGCAAAACGTGACAGGTGTTCTAGTGAGATTTAAAGATTGTTCTTGGGCACAGGGACTTAGACAGGACAGAGAGAATACAGCCGAATGGAAAGCTGGTAACATGAGAGGGGGTGTAGAGATGGAGGCAGAGGGCATGCTGCTCGGTGTCTGGATAGCGGGATAGTAGCTCAGCTCTCCGCGCAGTGAGCTGCGGTCTGGCTGCTGTATCGATTCTAGTCCTCACTATTGTTACCAGCCGGCCCGCCTCCTCTCCTCCGTGTGTCCGCCGTGTCTTCTTCCTCTCCGGGCTCGGAGGGAGCCGCCTGGCACAGTGTAAACATGCCTGATAGGAGCGTGTTATCAGCTTTAGACTCTGGAGCAGGTCAGATGATGTGATGGAGTTTAGAGGCAGTTAGACTGACAGACAGGCTTATAGACATGCAGACAGACAGACAGACAGGCAGACAGGCAGACAGGCAGGCAGACAGGCAGACAGACAGGCAGGATGCTGTTGAATGTAATTTCCTTATTTGAGCTCAGCCACAAACAGTTTCTGTTTTACTGTGTGTGTGTGTCTGTGTGTGTGTTTGTGTGTGTGTGTGTGTGTCCCAGTGATACACTCCCTAACAGTATTTGGTCTCCATATGAGTAGACAGTCTCTTAGCTGTACTGCTGAGGTCTGTATGTGGAGTTACTCTCACCTGCTGATCTGGGTTAAGATGATGTCACTTCCTGTGTACTAACACAGCTGCCCACACCTGCTCGTCCTACACACTCTCACATTCTCTGACTCTCAACCACCTTCAGTATGTTTACAGGCTGCACACACAGGCTGCACACACAGGCTGCACACACAGGCTGCACACACAGGCTGCACACACAGTCTGCACACACAGGCTGCACACACCAGGCTGCACACACAGGCTGCACACACAGGCTGCACACACAGGCCTGCACACACAGGCTGCACACACAGGCTGCACACACAGGCTGCACACACAGGCTACACACACAGGCTGCACACACAGCCTCCTTTAACCTTCTCTTTACACCTCTTCTGTTGCTTCCCATGTACCCCCCCCCCCCTCCACCTCCCCCCCCCCCTCCCACAGTCCCATGGGCCAGAGTGGAACTCCGCTGGCAGAGTGGACATGTTCAGAAAGAGACCTCCTCTGGTGAGTATCCAGGTGTGTGGTACTGTGTGTGTGTGTGTGGTACTGTGTGTGTGTGTGCTGACTGTGTGTGTGTGGGGTGACTGTGTGTGCGTGGTACTGTGTGTATGGTTACTGTGTGTGTGGTACTGTGTGTGTGGTACTGTGTGTGTGTACTGTGTGTGTGGTACTGTGTGTGTGGTAATGTGTGTGTGGTAATATGTGTGTGGCACTGTATGTGTCTGGTCCTGTGTGTGTGTGTTCATGTGTATGTGCGGGCGATAGTGTGTGTTTGTGGTACTGTGTGTGTGTGGTACTGTGTGTGTGGTCCTGTGTGTGTGCGGTATGTGTGTATGATACTGTTTGTTTGTGTGTGAGTGTGTGACTGAGTATGACAGAGATGAGCTGTTAGCAGTCAAGTCAAGCTGCACATGCTCAGACAGCTTCCTGTAGCCCCGCCTACCGCTGCAGTGTCTCCCTCTAGACTAGAACCACTCAGGAAACTAGGCTGCCGTGAGCAGCCATCTTGGCTCCAACCCCCCCCTCACCACAGCATTTCCTCTGGTGCTCAGATCCAAGATGATCCCCAGTTCATTTACATCGCAGCAGAGGCAGTTGCCTTGACAACGTTAGCGTCAAACAAACGGTGATTGGTCAGACTCCTCGCCAAATAGACAGGCTTGCGATGATGTCATCCTTAACAGAGAATTGTTGTTTCGTCAGAGAAAAGAGGTTTGTTACTGAAATAAAACTATAATGGGATTTCGCTTGGTGTTGTGATAATAGTTGCCTTGGTTACATGAAAATACCTAGATGATACGATCAGTACAGTTTTACTTCATGTAATTAGGCTACATTAAGTGTCTCAAACCTACTTATTTAGGATATTTAAATCGAACACATGTTAATCGTTACAGCGATTATCATTAAAGCTATTAAGAACAGATGTGCATGAAGTTCGTCTCGTGCCGTCAGGATCGCTCCGTGTCAGCAGCACCGAGAGATGAGAGGAGCCGAGGAGAGCGGAGCTGCAGGAGTCAAGACAATATCAGAGGATGACCTCAGCAGTCCTGCGGCAGAGAGAGAGAGAGAGAGGGGGAGGGAGGGAGGGAGGGAGGGAGGGAGAGGGAGAGAGGGAGGGAGGGAGGGAGGGAGAGGGAGAGAGGGAGGGAGGGAG
>CM059343.1:5250173-5285336 GCA_030340685.1 Protosalanx chinensis
CGATGCACATTCGCCGATCTCGCGTCCGTGTCGGGGATTCCAGCAGTTGGTTCCCGGAGGCGTGGATTTGTAGTCCAGCTAGCAGGTCCCTAGGTCAGTTTGTGAGGACGCCGATGGAGGGAGGAGCATGGCCGGCTGGGAGTTGTAGTTGGATTGCGTAGCGTCGAATACTTTAATTAGGTGAAAGTGTAAATATCACGGAGGAGGTTTTTTCAGGTGTTGCACTGCCTGTTTTACTGGTTATACAATGTTAATATATCTAGGGTGCCCTTTTGGGTATTCAAGTTGTCAGTTTTTGGACTAGCCCACACTGTAAATGTATTACATATTCATAACTCGGTGCGGAGTTCGTCCCACCTTGAACTTAATATTCATAAGTCACTCTTTATATACTCTCAACCCTCGTATTTATTTTTAGGGGTGCTCCTGTAGCGCAGAGACCAGATCGGGGGGAGTAACGCCTGAATATTTGACAAGTCTGATCCAGACCCCTCGTAGATCAACGTCATGTCGAAACCGTTGTCAGACCACGATAGGAAAAAGCAGATCTCAGTACGAGGGCTGGCCGGAGTGGAAAACGTGACCGATTTAAAAACCAATTTTAACAGACATCTCCACTTCACGCTGGTGAAGGACAGGAATGTGGCCACCAGAAGGGATTATTACTTCGCCCTGGCGCACACCTGTGCGCGATCATGTGGTGGGCAGGTGGATTCGCACCCAGCAGAATTACTACGAGAAAGATCCCAAAGTAAGTATTCTGATCAAGGCATCCACTGAAGGACAGGTTGGATGAAAACGTTTTTTTTTTTTTTAGGGACAGTGCATATTAATCCACATTTACATGTAAATATGCCTGAATTATTCATTATAATTATTTTAATATATAATAAAATATTAAGTTATATTAATATAAATTAATTATATATATAATAATTAAATATTATAAGTACTGTACTTTCCAATTCATTCATTTTAAGAAAGCCTACCTACGATGATTTAGTTATTTAAAACACCAATGGATTTTTTTTCAACGGTTGTCTGGTACTTTGTTTGGTACATTTAGAAGACGCTTTTCAATAAAAGCAACGTGCATTTGCAAAAGATATCAGGCAAATTAAAAAGATTCTAGTAGTTTCGACAGGTCACTCCATAATAGCGCAGTACTATGGAGCGCAGCCAATGCGTCATGTTGCTGAAATTTGGGTGCGCTCTTGTCCAACGGTGGAAGGACCAGATGCCAAGTGCTCATGGGTAAAGGACCCTGGTTTCGAATGAAGTAGCCGGTCAAGTTCGACTTCAGGGGATTGCAGTCCAAAACAGGAGCGCTTAGTCGAAATATCGTTTTGGATGTGCGTTAGGGGGACTTTGGGATGGATAGTAGAGGACGGTATTGTACATTTACATTAAGTCATTTAGCAGATACTCTTATCCAGACCGACTTACAGCAAGTACAGGGACATTCCCCATAAATTAAGTAGGTTGAACTGGGTACCTTCTGATTACTAGCCCAATACCCTAACCAACTGCGCCACATGACTAATTTTAGTGGGCTATCCTGAATAATAAAGTCGTAATGTGTGTTTAATACAGATATGGAGCTAAAAAAGTGACCAGATACGACTCTGGTCCAGGAGACCTTATTCTTGGTTAGTAGTTAAGTCTGACTGCATCTCAGATGGATGGTTCTAAGTTTTCAGGTGTCTAAACTCACTGAAAGTAGACACAATCACTAGTCCAAATTGGGATTAGCATGACAAACAACAACCAACCGATTTCCAGCGTCGCAACACTGTCAACAATCCCTCACGGCCTCAACGTTGCCACGGCGCCCCTCGTCACCTTTGCATGGGGAGTCAGGTGGCTGAGCGGTTAGGGAGTCGGGCTGGTAATCAGAAGGTACCCCGGTTCGAACCCCGGCGGCGCCAAAAATGGCGTTGTGTCCTTGGGCGAGGCACTTCGCCCTACTCGCCTCTGGGGGGGGAACGTCCCTTGTTGTACTTCGCTGTAAATCGCTCTGGATAAGAGCGTCTGATGAACGATTAAATGTGATGTGATTGTATACCCCCCCCCCCTTCCCCGCCGTGGTGTTATATCGCGATGTTAGTTTCCGGACGCCTGCAGGAGTTATCAAAGCAGATATGTGCCGGCGTCGTGCTGAAATGTGACCCTCGTCCCGTTGACCTTTTGTCCCCTTCCCTCCTGGCTCGACGGAATGGCACGTAGCCCTGTCCGCCAGACGGGAACCACGCCCCCCTCGGCGTGTCTGGATGAACTCAGCGTCACCCTACGACCCAAGAAAAACCCCCTCCAAGCCTCCCCCCCCCCCTCTCCACCGAAGGGATTTTCGACGCCGATCCCATCTCTTCAGCGGAATAATCCAGTTCTCAGAAGTAGCTAGAAGAGGGAAAAACGTCAACCTCCTGCAAACGCGCTTATCGCTATTCGTAAAGGATGCATTCGCCTTTTCCCGGACCCTCGTCGATTGCTTAACCGCAGCGGGGTCGCCGCACCCCCGCAGACAGGTTTAGGGTTCCAGACACCCCCCCCCCCCCCCCCCCCCTCCCCCCCGGGTATTGTACGAGGGGGAAAACTTGACATTCAACCGTATCACCCCAACCCCAAGGTCACGGCCTGGTTCTGATATCCTAAGCAGAAAGGTCAAAAGTTACCCCCTTCCAAGAAAGGTCGACGTAGAACTTGATCCGACGAGGGGGAAGGGGGGGGGGGGGGGGGGGGCGCGCCGGGGGCCCAAGGAGTTTATATACTGAAGAGGAGTCACCACAGAACTATGATAGAGCTTTAATAGAACTCATTTCGCTGCCTCCTAAGTCAATACAAAGCGGGGGGTCGTATTCTGAACCCTCTGTATCCTAATAATTAAGGCCCCAAAATAGAGCGATTTGGACTTTCTAGTTGACACGCCTGTGCAACCCAGGATGCACGTATCCCCCCCCCCCCCCCCCCCCCCCCCCCCCCCCACCACCCCCGGTCTGTTCCACGCGGCTGACTACCCGACAGGACCCGCCTGCACAACGAGAACCCGCCAATCCTCGTTTGCGGACGACCCCGGCGCCTTACAGGAAATTAGCTGTCGCGCGTCAAGTCGGGGGGGGGGGGGTAGAAAAAAAAAAAGGTTGTCGGAATTCCTATCTGAAACCGCCACAGAGTAGCTTGACGCAAAACGGGAGATTTTCTTGTTTCTGCGGCGCCGATAGGCGCGAGCGAATATCATGAATCACGCGCCGGGTGTGTTTTGTAATTCGCCTCAGGGCCCTTTGACTCCGGATCATTCCGGCGTGTCTGTTCCCAGACCAGGCTCCGTTCTCACAGAATGTTTCCCCATTAACAGATATCATACCATCGGTGACCTTTACTGCGACCCCCCCCCCCCCCCCCCCCGAACGGAGCTATTTTCACCCCCAGTCCAAATGCCTTGTTATGTTACCGCCCCCCCCCCCCCCCCCCCCACTCCCTCTCCCCCTCCCCACCAGCCCAACCCTTAGCTAGCTATCCCTGCCACCCCCTTCCTCTCAGCCCTCATTACCCCCGGCCCCTAGCCCCCCTCCCCCCCCCCCCCCCCCACAACCACCACCACCCCCCCACCACTCGCTACCCCCACCTTTCAGCCTATCCAACATTTCGGGTCGGAGGAGATAAGACACGGAGTGAAGAGGTACTCGAGAGCGAACGTCAAACGCTAACCCGTCCGACTCGAGTGTCTGATTTCCATGAATTCCTTTCACGCGGGCTAGAGAGCTTAAAGCACGTGAAGCCCTGCGCTCACAGACTCGCGAGCGGATCTCAGTCTCAGGGTCGCTGCCTGTCTGTCTGTCTGTCTGGGATGTGGGGTCAGTTTTCCGAGCCTTTTTCTCTCCTCATATTGGTCCTGGAGTTTCTCCCCTCGTCCCCTTCCCCTCGTCCTCGTCCTGTCATCTCCTCTCTGCGTCTCCCCTCCCTCCTCTTTTTTCCCCCCCTTGTCTGATCCATCATCCCCTCCCCTCCCCTCCTCTCCTCTCTCCAGCGAGTGTACTACATCTCCCTGGAGTTCTACATGGGCCGGACGCTCCAGAACACGATGGTGAACCTTGCCCTGGAGAATGCCTGCGACGAGGCCACGTATCAGGTGAACCTCACTCTCAAACACCCCCCCCCCCCCTTCCCCCCAGACACACACCCATAGAGAGCCTTAGCAGAGACTGACGGGGGGGGGCGTGGGGTCCGCTTCCCAGCTGGGTCTGGACATGGAGGAGCTGGAGGACATGGAGGAGGACGCCGGCCTGGGGAACGGAGGCCTGGGCCGTCTAGCCGGTGAGCAACCCCCTCCCTCCCCTCCCCCCCCCCCCTCTCTCTCTCTCTCTCTCTCTCTTCCCCTTCCTCCGCTCCTGATTCGGGGGAAAAAACGTCCCCCTTCGAGTCCCTGCGACTGAACTTTCACCCCCCCGCCCCCTTCGCACCCTCCCCCCCCCCCCCCCCCCCCCCCCCCCCCCCCCCAGCCTGTTTCCTAGATTCCATGGCCTCCCTGGGCCTGGCCGGCTACGGCTACGGCATCCGTTACGAGTTCGGCATCTTCAACCAGAAGATCGAGAACGGCTGGCAGGTGAGGGGCGGGGGGGGGGGGGGGGGGGGGGGGGGGGGGGGAACAACAGAAGGCGGGAACGACAACCGCCGGAACGCAACGTCCGGTTCCCCCCCCCGCCGGCCCCGAGTCTCACCGTCTCTCCTTGTTCTGCCCCCCCGACCCGATCGGCAGGTGGAGGAGGCTGACGATTGGCTGCGCTTTGGGAATCCCTGGGAGAAAGCCCGCCCGGAGTACATGAGGCCGGTGAAGTTCTACGGCAGGACGGAGCACCACCCCGACGGAGTGAAATGGGTCGATACCCAGGTGAGGATGCGGGGGGCGAAGGATTGACTTTGGTACGGGGGAGGGAGGACATATTTGCCAGGAAAACCAGGCTTCCGTCACGCTTTCAGAATAAAAGTTCCAAATGTACACTTTTTTTTTACCCTGTGGTGTGGGCTCATTTTTGGGGGGTACCCATACAGCATTTTCCAATATTGGGGGGGGGGACACATCCCCCCCATCCCCCCTGGTTCCTACGCCAATGCCTTTGTATGTGCTTGTGTGTGTGTGTGTCACTAAGTGGCATCCCAACGTTGTTCATCGCCATCCCTAAACGTACGTCTGAATGGATGAAACATCTAATCTAACCAGTAAATAAATACTAATTCAGCAGACGCTTTGATCCAAAGCGACTTACAGTAAGTACAGCAACATTCTCCCTGAGGACACACAGCCACAGCCGGGGATTCAAACTCACAACCTTCCGTTCATGAGGCCGACTCCTTAACCCGCCGAGCCACCTGACCTCCCTCATCAAAACAACAAAACCTACTGTGATTCGAACTCAGATTGCTCTCAATGCGGTTCCTCATTTAAGAGCGTTGTTTGGTTGGGTTGCCAGGTTGTGCTGGCTCTGCCCTACGACACCCCCATCCCGGGCTACAGAAACAACGTTGTCAACACCATGAGACTGTGGTCTGCCAAGGCCCCATGTGACTTCAACCTCAAGGACTGTAAGTATCTGACTGAACGACAACACACTCAAATAATATAGTCCAACCAGAGACTATCTATCTCAGGGGTGGCAATTCCGGTCCTCGAGGGCCGCTGTCCTGAAGGTTCTAGATGTTTCCCTGCTCCAGCACACCTGATTCTAAAGCTTCAAGCTCTGTGGAAGCCTCATAACGACCCTTCTTTAGAATCAGGTGTGCTGGAGCAGGGAAACATTTCAATCCTTCAGGACAGCGGCCCTCGAGGACCGGAATTGCCCACCCCTGATCTATCTCAGTGGAGGGCCAGATTTTATGATGAAAAAATCTCAACTATGTGAAAATAATTATAATAATGACCATTAATAGTAATTTATATTCATGAAATTAAATTATGAATATTAATAATAACCTCTGCCCCCTCGCCAGTCAATGTCGGTGGCTACATCCAAGCGGTTCTGGACAGGAACCTGGCAGAGAATATCTCCCGAGTTCTCTATCCCAACGACAACGTAAAAAACCTAAAGCATGGGCATCTTCGTGTGTGGAAGAAAATATACAAACACGAGTCTCGCGATGATTCGTTCGGCACACGACCGAGAAAAACGGTCGGTTTGTTCTCACCACGTCGCTTTTTCTCCTCGTTCTCCTCGTTTAGTTCTTCGAGGGCAAGGAACTTCGCCTCAAGCAGGAGTACTTCGTGGTGTCCGCCACCCTGCAAGACATCGTCCGCCGCTTCAAGGTGTCCAAGTTCGGCTCCCGAGAGATCGCCCGCACGGATTTCACCGCTCTGCCGGACAAGGTGCGGGCGGCGCCCTCTGGTGGTCCATTGGAGAACGCGCGGCGAACTTTGACGCTAAGTTTCGTTCGTCTCCCTGTGCGTCTGTGCGGCGTTTTTCTCGACGCCGTCCTGACGCCGTCTTTTGCGTTCCTCCCAGGTTGCCATCCAGCTGAACGACACTCACCCTGCGATGGCCATTCCAGAACTGATCAGAGTGCTGGTGGACGAAGAGCATTTAGACTGGGATAAGGTAACGAACCACCACACCACCTTCGGCCTGTAGCATTTAATATGTCATTTTAGCATTTTGATTTAGCGTTATGGTTTCAAATTCCACTGTAGTGGTAGTAAGGGGGGTGCACGACTGCAGTCGTGCCAACAGAGGGCGATAAAGGCCATTGGTTTGGTTCACAAGGAGTCAGAGATGCACCTTAACCCAAGGGGCAGGCAACCCTGGGTCCTAGAGAGCCCCTGTCCTGAAGGTTCTAGATGTTTCCCTGCTCCAGCACACCTGATTCTAACGAACGGGTCGTCATGAGCCTTCCGCTCGGCCGCATGACTCCCGCTTAACGAGCAAACAGGATATGACCTCATCGCTCATCCATCGCGAGCGAGAGAAAGGGACGTCACTAGTCACTAACTATTAACTATAAAAAATAAAAATAAATCAATTGCTTTGATATTGACTGCTTAGTGTGTACGGCATGTGTGTACATTTTTACGTTAGTATTTACTTCAGATGCATAGTCATGTTTATTTTTCCTGCTCATCTGTCCTCCCGTGCGCAGGCTTGGGATATCAGCGTGCGCACCTGCGCATACACCAACCACACGGTCCTGCCCGAGGCCCTGGAGCGCTGGCCGGTGGATCTGCTGGGACACCTGCTGCCCCGGCACCTGGAGATCATCTACGAGATCAACCGCCGCCACATGGAGGTGGGTGTGGCGCGCAAAATGGCCGCTCTTTGAAATCCCGGGGTCTCTAGAAAATCGCAAAAAAACGAACAACTGTTTTATCCGCCGTGTGAATTTGCACAAACAGGGAAATTCAGTGTGGCAGGGTTGGGCGCAAACAACAGATATATATGAATCGTAAATGAAAAAAGTTGTGCAATGAATTCACAATTACAAAAGAAACAATCTGAAGTATTACATTAAGGGAAATAACTATACCTAAAAAAGGACGAATATTTAAACGTGAATATAATCTTCCACTTCTCCGCAAAGTCATAACTAACCTGTAAGGGGTGGGGTGGGGGGGGGGGGGTAGAATGTGGTGGAATAAAATTCCTCGCCCGTGCGTCTTTCCTACCTTGACCCGATCGAGGCAGTCCGACCTCTCGCAGCCCCTCGAGCGTTCCCCCCCCCCCCCCCCCCCCCCCGATCCGTTTCCTGTCCGCCCTCGGCCTCAAGCGCTCGCCGTGTCGCCGTGTCGTTGCAGAAAGTGGCCGCCCAGTACCCCGGCGACGCGGACCGGCTGCGTCGCATGTCCATCATCGAGGAGGGCGGGCAGAAGAAGGTGAACATGGCGCACCTGTGCATCGTGGGCTCCCACGCCGTCAACGGCGTGGCGAGGATCCACTCGGACATCCTGAAGGCCACAGTGTAGGTGTCACGCCGCGCTCGCTCACTTCCTGCGAGAGCTTATCACCGGGAAACAAAACCAAGACTGCTTAATTATTATTATTATTTTATATATTTAATTATTTGTATTTTATAATTTTGTATATATACATATATAGATATATATTTTATATTAAAAAAATATATTAATTTCTGAATTAATATTGACTGCTTAGCTTTTTGTGTGTACAGCGTGTGTGTGTAAATTTTTTGCATTTACTTGCAGATGCATATTCACGTTTTGTTTTTTCACTGACTAGATTTAAAGACTTTTATGAGATGGAGCCAATGAAGTTCCAAAACAAGACGAACGGCATCACCCCTCGCCGCTGGTTGGTCATGTGCAACCCTGGGCTGGCTGAGGTCATCGCAGAGGTGATCTCCTATTGGTTACTCCGTCCTTACTCTATACCGTCAAATCCTGTTGAAGTCAGACTTTAGATTCAGATTACTTTGTTAATCCCAGAGGGGAAACTCTTTAGCAACAACGGCACACAGTCTCGTCAAAGCACACAGGGGTAAGGGAGTGAGGTAAAAGAGTAGAATAGTGCACACAGGGATAAAGGAATGGGGGTAAAATAAGTAAGTAAATACACACAAGGGGTGAAGGGTGGGATCAAAATAGAGTGCTGGGTTACGATAGATACGGATCGTGAGGTAAAAATTGTCAGGAGTTACATAATGCCTACGAGGCAGGAATGCAACATAAGGTGGTGAAAGATATGAATTAAAATTCAGCAATACACTGGGAATATAACAGTACAGTGAGAATCAGTGGAAACACCAGGAAACAGGAAGCAATAAATAACATAAATATTCATTTAGCAGATGCTCTTTCTTTATTGGTCAGAATCGTTGTGTTATGCTTCTATAGTTTTTCCCTTGTCGCTCATTGGTTCTCACGATGTATGTTTCACGATCTAAAAACCCGCCGTGTTCGGGGTCTATCACGTTGCTGTGCTCAGTGACCGATGCTCTTTTGTAAAGCTCTCTCCTGGAAGTCGCTTTAGATAAAAGCATCTGCTAAATGAATAAATGTAAAAAAAGAAAAATATCCAAAGCGATTTACAGCAAGTACAGGGACAATCCCTGTGAGGTGAAGAGATTGGACAGGCCCAAGGACAGAATACCTCAGAATATCACATAGCCAAGGCCAGGAATCGAACTCACGACCTTCGGATTATGACGCCTACGTCTTGACCCACTGAGGCACCTGACTCCTTCACAGGAAATGAAAGAGATGGTGGAACAGCGATACCGTTGTAGTTTTTTATACCGGTAACAGCATCATTGTGTACTGTTTGCTGATTTTACAGTCTTTCAGTGGTACTGACACATCAGAATCCGAATCATTTATTAAGATTTGATTAGATTAGATTCAACTTTATTGTCATTACACAGGTACAAGTACAGGGTAACGAAATACAGTTAGCATCCAACCAGAAGTGCAAAAGGGTTATTGCAACATAATATAATAGTATATGTACAGCAAGGGACTGTAAAAGAACCGATAGTGTTGAGTAACCACGTCTCAAATGCAGAGAATCGGAGAGGATTTCATCCGCGACCTCGACCAGCTGAAGATGTTGCTGGAGTTCATCGACGACGAGGCCTTCATTCGGGACGTCGCCCAGGTCAAGCAGGTGGGTCCTCGCAAAAACCCAGACCCCGGAAGCTTTCCGAGACCGAGAAAGAGACGCAGAGAGAGGCAAAGAGAGAGAGACAGAGACAGAGAGAGAGAGACAAAGAGAGAGAGAGAGAGGCAGAGAGACAAAGAGAGAGAGAGAGGCAGAGAGACACAGAGAGAGAGAGGCAGAGAGACAGAGAGAGAGAGAGGCAGAGAGACAAAAAGAGAGAGGGGGGCAGAGAGACAAAGAGAGAGAGAGAGAGAGAGAGGCAGAGAGACAAAGAGAGACAGAGAGGCAGAGAGACAAAGAGAGAGAGAGAGAGGCAGAGAGACAAAGAGAGAGAGAGGCAGAGAGACAGAGAGAGAGAGAGAGGCAGAGAGACAAAAAGAGAGAGAGGGGCAGAGAGAGAGAGAGAGAGGCAGAGAGACAAAGAGAGACAGAGAGGCAGAGAGACAAAGAGAGAGAGAGAGAGGCAGAGAGACAAAGAGAGCGAGAGAGGCAGAGAGACAAAGAGAGAGAGAGAGAGAGGCAGAGAGACAAAGAGAGACAGAGAGGCAGAGAGACAAAGAGAGCGAGAGAGGCAGAGAGACAAAGAGAGAGACAGAGAGAGAGGCAGAGAGACAAAGAGAGACAGAGAGGCAGAGAGACAAAGAGAGAGAGAGAGAGAGGCAGAGAGACAAAGAGAGCGAGATAGGCAGAGAGACAAAGGTCTTAGGTGGCCGATCGCTCATCTGTTGTGGCTCCTCCCTTCGCAGGAGAACAAGCTGAAGTTCGCGGTGCACTTGGAGGAACACTACAAGGTCAAGATCAACCCCAACTCCATGTTCGACCTGCAAGTCAAGAGGATCCACGAATACAAGAGGCAGCTGCTCAACTGTCTGCACATCATCACCTACTTCAACCGTGAGGGCTGCCTCCGCGATGACACTCCTCTCTGTCTCTCTCTCTCTCTCTGTCTCTCTCTCTGTCTCTGTCTCTCTCTCCCTTTGTCTGTCTCTCTCTCTCTCTCTTTGTCTCTCTCTCAGTCTCTCTCTCTCTTTGTCTCTCTCTCTGTCTCTCTTTCTTTGTGTCTGTCTCTCTTTGTCTCTCTCTTTGTCTGCCTCTCTCTTTGTCTCTGTCTCTCTCTCGTTGTCTCTCTGTCTCTCTCTCTCTGTCCCTCTCTCCACCTCTCTCTGTCTCTCTCTGTCTCTCTCTGTCCCTCTCTCCACCTCTCTCTGTCTCTCTCTGTGCGTCTCTTTTTCTCTGTCTGTCTCTCCTCTCTGTCTCTCTCTACCTCTCTCCACGTCTCTCTCTCTGTCTCTCTCTTTCCACCTCTGTCTCTCCACCTCTCTCTCTCCTCACTTCTCTCTCTCTCTCTCCACCTCTCCGACCTCTGACCCCGCTCTTCCCTCGCTCCTCCTCCTCCCGATGTTGTACCTGGCCCTCGGCGTTGACGCTATTTTGTTCCACCTCAGGAATCAAGAAGGAGCCAAACAAACACTGGACTCCCAGAACCATCATGATCGGAGGGAAGGTGTGTTTTAGGCACCTTTTAAAAATGTTTTCCACTAGTGTGACCATGAATAAATGTAGTCGCTCGATAGAGAACATCTGATACTTTACACCAGATCAGGAAATAACGCTATATGTCGCTTTGGATCAGACTAACTCTTTCAGCAATTAATATTGTCATCCAATGCAAGATATTTATCTGTCCCTGTACAACACCAATCCATTCCCCCCTAATTCAGTTTTCTGCCCTTTTCCGTATTCATATTTTAATATACCACTTTAGATTTCATTATCATTCGAAAAAGAATAAATCGATATCGATAAATAAACGTCCTTGAGGGTTTAGGTTGGTTGAGGGGCAGTTCTATGGGCATACGTGAAGCCCTTTGTAACATCGCTTGTAAAAAGGCTATACAAATAAATGTCGATTAGATTTTGATTAGTTTTGGTTCGCATGACTAACAAACCCCCCCCCCAAAAAATCACCTCGGCTTATTAGACATGAAGTTGTTTAACAGAATAAAAGCCTGCATGCTTTAGTTAGAAGCCGAATGACTAGGGGGCTGAACTGTCAGTTGAACTCGCACGCGACGTCGACTATTTTTAGCCCGATGTCAGCTGACCTACTTGTTCCCCCAGGCGGCCCCGGGCTACCACACTGCCAAGATGATCATCCGTCTCATCACGGCTATCGGCGAGGTGGTCAACCGCGACCCCGTCATCGGCGACCGTCTGAAGGTCATCTTCCTGGAGAACTACCGGGTGACCCTGGCCGAGAAAGGTGAGCTGGTGGAGGTTGGCTTTGACGACGCCGCGCTCGCCCCCCTGTAGATCAGAATCAGAATCAGAATCAGAATCGGTTTTTATTCGCCATGAATGTTTACACATACAAGGAATTTACTTCGACATTACATGCCATGGCACTATAAACAGCGCCAACTCAAGGTTTCGCAAACCAGGAGAGCAGTGGTTCTCAACCCTGGTCCTCAGGGCTCCTGTTTCCCTGCTCCAACACACCTGATTCAAACGAACGAGTCACTATGAAGCTCAGCAGAAGCCTGATAATGACAATTTCATTTGAATCAGGCGTGTTGGAAGGGGGGAAACATCGAAAACATGCAGGACGGTGGGCCCCCCGAGGACCAGGGTTGGGGACCGCCGCTGCAGACGACACCACACACACACCCCCTGTAGAATCCTGCTCTCTCACCCCTCCTCCCCCCCTTTGTTCACGGGCTCCTCCCCCCCCCCCCCCCCCCTCTCCACCCCCCACCCCCCCGTAGCCATCCCCGCCGCCGACCTCTCCGAGCAGATCTCCACGGCGGGCACGGAAGCTTCCGGCACGGGCAACATGAAGTTCATGCTGAACGGCGCCCTCACCATCGGCACCATGGACGGCGCCAACGTGGAGATGGCGGAGGAGGCGGGCGAGGACAACCTGTTCATCTTCGGCATGAGGGTGGACGATGTGGACGCCCTGGATAAGAAAGGGTAAGGAGGAGGAGGAGGAGGAGGAGGAAGGGGGGTGGGTGTCAGACGAATTCAATGCCGGAGCAAGCGGCCCTATTATCCTCTATTGCAGGGGTGCCCAATCCTGGTCCTCGAGAGCCCCTATCTTGAAAGTTTTAGATGTTTCCCTGTTCCGGCACACCTGATTCTAATGAATTGGTCGTTAACAAGCTCTAAGGAAGACTCATAATGATCATTCAATAGAGTCAGGTGTGCTGGAGCAGGGAGACATCTAAAACGGTCAGGACAGGGGCTCTCGAGGACCAGGATCGGGCACCCCTGGCCTATTGTACTTCGCCAACGTTCCAGACCCTACGAGGTTTTTACCCCCCCGTTCATTTCTGAAAGACGAAATGCTGCATTATTTCGCAACTCGTCTATTCCTACACATCTTATGTTGCTGCTCACCAAATTACAGCTTCCTCATTTGAGAGTTGAGCGTGTAAATACGCTCTCAAACCGTAGGTGTGGCGTCTGCCTTCCGCAACATCCAACTGTAATTTCTCCATTGAAAGCGATTGGGGGTGGATGATAATGGGACCCCCTGGCTAACTGCAAAATTTGGAAACGAACATGTCAAGGTATATCCTTATTGTATTTGAAAACCGGGATGTTATAGTATAGACTTGTATCTTCATTTTAAAGTACAAAGTTGTGGCATAATGTTTTTCATTTGTATTTTACAGAAAAATGTTCGTAAAATGTCTGACGAGCGTCGAGAGCTAGGTGGGCGATCGTGGGACCCCTTACGCTACCCTTACTTTAGATAAGACTTTAACTATGCTCAGCATTCTTGTGTGTGTACTGAGGAGCTTAAGATGACCCTGGGGTTGCTCAAACACACAGACCCCAATCTCTCTTCTCTGTAGTGATTGGTTCATCTTAGGGTCCGTTTGTGATTTAATTACCTTTTGTCCGGTAGACTGACCCCTCTCAGAGACAGAATCTGACCGGTTGGGAGAGATGCCCCTTGTAGATTTAGGAATGTGCTGTGCAAGCAGGAAAACGCATTCGAACCCACGGTTTCCTGTCCCTCGCAGGTCGAAGCGTTCACCTTGTGTTCTCTAAACATTCTGCATCCTCCCCTTTGATCTAAGGGTCAAAAGGCCCCACCTTTAACCCCCGAAAGGAAGCAGGTTAATTACATTTTTACCTGGTACCCTGTTGAAATCAGAAAATGTTCATCTCGAGTTCAGTCAAGCGCTTGCCATCTAGATGCCTCATTGTTTGCGGGTGTGTGCGTTAAGGAGTCTGATGGCTCAGCGGGTTAAGGCGTTGACTTGATGAGCAGAAGATTGTGAGTTCGAACCCCATGTGATGTTGTGTCCTTGGGCACCCTTCACCCTACTTGCCTCAGGGAGAATGTCCCTGTACTTATTGTGAGTCGCTTTGGATAAAAGCGTCTGCTAAATTAGGATTTGTTATTATTTAAACACAGTTCTGGGTCATTCTGGCCCTCGAAGACAACGAGACGAGTATCAAGCGAAACGCTTAAGAATCAGTTTCAGAAATCCTTGATAACATTTACATTTATTCATTTAGCAGACGCTTTTATCCAAAGCGACTTACAAGAGAGAGCTTTACAAAAGAGCTTGGGTCACTGAGCATAGCAACTTGATAGACCCCAAACATAGCAGGCATATAGATTACAAAACATACATCATGAGAACCAATAAGTGCCAAGGGAAGAACTATAAGAGCATTCAGATGAACATTTACAAGTTTCAAGGTGAGCCTCCGCCAGACAGTAGTCTACCTGTGGCGCGAGTCATAAAGCAACAACAACAACACAACAATAGCGAGTTTGCTGAACAACAGCAACGACAAGTGATACTTCTCTGCCATACTATTTCGAATGTTTCGAAGTGCCGTTCAATTCTCTCTCCCCGTTGCCTAGATACAGCGCGTCGGAGTACTACAACCGAATCCCGGAGCTGAAACAAGCCATGGATCAGATCGCCGGAGGCTTCTTCAGCCCCAAGCAACCCGACCTCTTCAAGGACATCGTGGACATGCTCATGCACCACGACAGGTGGGCCGGTCTTCCTCACCCTCTGCGGAAAGACCCTGGTCTCCCCCAGACTCCTTTGAGCTTTACGTGGTCATTAGGGCTGCAGCTATCGATTAATCGGTTAATCGATTAATCGGATAAGTACTTCATTTTCGAGAAACGGACGATAAAGCTGTAAACGTTACTCACATCACTCATCACATTTATTAACAATTGCACAACCGTCAATATATTGGGGTACTGAAATAAATACAATCACTGACCAGTTGTCAAATAATATATTATATTATATATAAATGTTTACGCACACCACAAAAGGCACTTTCAAGGGCAGCTGATGGTTGTGCAATGGTTAATACATGTGATAAGCGATTTGAGTCATGTTTATAGCTTTATTGTCCGTTTTTCTTGAAAATACAGTACTTATCCGATTAATCGATTAATCGTTAGCTGCGGCGCTAGTGATCATCTTCCAAACATCTCTTCTCCCTCCGTGTTTCATGCACAGGTTCAAAGTTTTCGCTGACTACGAGGACTACATTAAATGCCAGGATAAAGTCAATGCTCTGTACAAGGTAAGTGGCGTGCAAAGACACATAGGAGAACGGCTCCAAGGATTAAACTATTACTATTTCTGACAGGTTATTTGCTTAGCAAGAGGCTGTTGGCAACAGGTCATTTGCAATGGGCCGTTTGAGGGATTTCCAAGCATAGGATCAATGGATAGAATTAGATAAATCTGACCCTTTAACCTTTTCATGCATTCTGTATGTTGGTTCTGTATTTATAATTGACCTGATCGCCGAGTATCAACCTCATCTTGACTCCTCCCCCCCCCCCCCACCTCACAAACAGAACCCTAAGCAATGGACCAAGAAGGTGATCCACAACATCGCCGGCTGCGGCAAGTTCTCCAGCGACCGGACCATCGCCCAGTACGCTCGGGAAATCTGGGGGGTGGAGCCCACCCTGGAGAAGATCGCGGCCCCCGACGAGAACCCCTGAGCGGGGCGCGCCCAGGCTCAACCCAGCCCCCCCCCACACACACTCCTCGCTCCCCTGCCCCCTCTCGCCTTAGCCTCCACCCCACCCCCTGCTCCATAGAACACTGCTGCTAACTCTGGGGAGAGAGGTGCTAAAAGTGTGTCGTGGGTTTTGATATTTCGGTGGTGGGGGGGATTCGTTTTTTGGGGGGAATTGTTGCCGAAAAAACACCTTTAACGCCTGGGATCTGTTCAAACGTTGTGCCTTGTCTTGAAATGCCTGAATCCTTTGAGCCGCGCGAGTTTAAGCTCACTTGCAGACGCCGTCTGTTTTGTACAAGTACGAGTCGTGTGTCGCTCGACGCCGCACAAACTGTCAAACCACGCCAATAAAGTCAACTTGACCTTGTCTTCCCGTCGCTTGTTCCTCTCGCGAGTCCAAGTTTAGACGCATGCGGAGGGAGGGAGGGAGGGAGGGGGAGGGGTTTCCAACCCCTGCATGTCTAGGTTTCAGGGTGGATGCGTCAAATGGGTTTGTTGATGCACGCGCGCGCCCCCCCCACCAACGTAGGGGTTTACCGGAGGTGGCTGTCCTAGTTTGTTTTCTCTCTGCCCCCCCCCTCCCCCTCCCTCCCTCCCCCCGCCCCCCCCAGACGCGCAGATGTTAAAACTCACTGTGTCCCGTGTCCCGTCCCCCCCGCCCCCGCACACAGCTGTCGCCCGCCCCCCCCGGGCCAAACCTTCCCCCTGCATCGTTTAGTCAGCGCCGTCCGCCCGCCGGTGCCGTGCAGAGTGGGAGTCGATGCGTGACCTGGGGAGGAATAAACACAAAGGGACTCTGATTCGCGCGAAACATTTTTTGGGCCAAACGAGGTTCTCGGACCCACCGTATCCAAACATCGAAACGGACCTCAAAAATCGAAACGGGAACATCTTCAGGATCAGAATTTACCACTGACGATAACAAAAAATGACTCGCAAACCGACTGTTTGTACACAGAAACGTGTGTTTATGTGTGAGGGGCTCTCTTTCCTCTAGTGAACTTGACCTTTTGAAATCTTGGACGTCCCTCGATGCATTTGTTTTCGATCCTTGTTTTATTTACGCTCCAGCCGAAGGATCCTCCTCCTGGTGAGGAGTTAAGTGAGTGAGGGCAGAACATTCAGGAAAGAGATATCCTAACCCAGGTCCTTCCTGCCACCACACACACGCACACATACAGTGACACACACAGACGCACAGTGACACACACACACGCAATGAAGCACACACCCACAGTGACACACACACACACACAGTGAAACACACACACACACACTCAGTGACACACACACATACAGTGACACACACACAGTGACGCACACACACAGTGACGCACACACATACAGTGACACACACACAGTGACGCACACACACAGTGACACACACACATACAGTGACACACACACACACAGTGGCACACACACACACACACACACACACAGTGACACACACACATACAGTGACACACACACAGTGACACACACACCCACAGTGACACACACACAGTGACACACACACACACAGTGACACACACACAGTGACACACACACAGTGACACACACACAGTGACACACACACATACAGTGACACACATACAGTGACACACACACAGTGACGCACACACACACACAGTGACGCACACACACATACAGTGACACACACACAGTGACACACATACACACAGTGACACACATACAGTGACACACACACAGTGACACACAAACACACACACATACAGCGACACCAAAAGGCGCTCCCATCAGTAGCAGCCTGGCCTCCTTCGTGCTGTGCAGCCATCTGACCCGCACGGATGTAAAGCATTAAAGGAGAAAAGGAACACTACAGAACGTAATGCGTCACTAAACAGTACCAGGCATCTTTCCTAACACAGGCAGGGGGATGACACCGTGGTCCAGAGTTCTGGAACTCCAGAGGTCAAAGGCAGCTCACGGAGAACAGGAGAACGTGACCTACGAACCTTGCGTACACGGATGGGAGCTCTGCGTGAGATTTTTCCTTGCGCGGAATTTCGGATACCGTACGTACGCAATGTCCGGAATCGGTGCGATCAGGCTGCGTTCTTGATCTGCTACGGGTATTTGTGCACGTATAGAGAAAGCCAAAAAGGATTGCATCTGAACCGACCTGACCCTATTTCGCACTTTCTGACTTTTTCAGATGTAGTCATTTTAGCAGACGCTCTTATCCAGAGCGACTTACAGCAAGTACAGGGCCGTCCCCCCCCCCCCCCCCCCCCCGAGGCGAGTAGGGTTGCCACACACAACACACTTTACTAACCAACTACTCGCAATCGAAAGATAGCCGGGATCAATCGAGACAAACATTCTGCTGTTGAATGAGTCTAGTTCCGTACACTCAGCAAGTAGGCCCAAACCAGGCTTCGCGGTACGCTTGCCCGCTAGACGCGTCCACCATTGGGGCAGAAATTTCTACACAACCCCTCAAATGAGCTCCAAGGAAGCAGAAAGGCGGGAAACCAAGAACTCTTTCTCAGCAGAAGTCGGAGCCAAAGTGAGAGGCCTCGGGTTTAGCTAGCTCGCTGAGTCCGCTGGTCCCGTAATCCATTTCTACAGCGGCGGTCTGCCATCCTCAACTACAGACGATCTTAAGAGACTCTCTCCGGGGAAGCGGCGCATCGAGAGGAAGGAAAGAAGCGCAGGACTCGGGCGCTTCTGGGAAAGCTCCAGAAAGGTTTCGGTTGTCTCGAAGTGCTCGCCCTTGATCCCGCAGGGGCTTGCTGAAGGTTTTGGCAAAGCGAGCGACAGCGCAAAGGCAACAGCCCGCATTTTAGGTAATCGGCTAAATTTTATCCCCAACGGCTTCATGAATGGTGCACCTGCATGCTTTTGTTCTACCAGAGTGCATTGCCAGTGCGGAGATACCACACACAGCCCTGTGAGACCCCCAAACACAGCCCTGAAAGAGAGCAGAAAGAGAGAACTGTCTTGCGGACAACGTACGTTGCTGTTCAAGTCAGGCCATTAGCGTTATCTTGTCGACGCCAATGAACTATTGCGATTTTCTTTCAGAAATATCCTGTTTTTAAGTCTTACCATGATTGCAGATGTTGGCTTTTTGGGTCTGGGTTGTTTTGTAACTTTTCGTTGACGCTTTGAGAATTATTGATTCTGAAATCCTGACTCATGCTGATGTAACAGCAGTTCACAACAATGTCAAACTAGCCAAACAGCTGGACGAACCGAAGAAAGGTGTGTGTAGTTATTAACATTTCACACACGGCCGGTTGAATATTCGAAACGGTTTCGCAACAGAGCGTCCGCCGCGGCTTCTGGAATGTTCCCCTCTGCGAGTTCATCTCGCCGCTTGAGGACACCCACTGGGGACGCAAATACACCAGCTCGTGCGTCAAGCTTGTGTCAATACAACTGGCCTTTCCCAAACTCATGCCTCTCTGTTTATTTGCTTATGAGTTGAGTGCGACTTTAGGGGACTGGACTGTGTTGCAAGTTAAACCACTCAGGAGTTCCATCAGATTACAAGAATGACTTACTATACATTTAAAAGCCGTTCCCTGCCTGTGGGTTCTGTAGGATATAAATAATTTAACCGCTGGTGGAAAGAACATATGATAGTTAATCATGAACTCCAATATAAAGATGCATGTATTCCTGGAGGGCTGGTTTCAGGGACGATTTCAATTCTGGTGTGACATTTTCGGTAATCATTATGGCTTATCTTATCCAGTTATCCTTTGTTTTGTGTCCTCAGCGTTTTTCAACCCTTCGCGTGGGCCCTCCCACCCTGCTTGCGCACACGCACACACACACACACACACACACTGCAGAGTTCCTTACAGTTGAATTGTAATCCATGAATGCTAAGGGCCTGTTAAAAGGTGTTACAGGGTATTTGTGCGTGTGTGTGTGTCTTTGTGTGTGCGTGTCCATGCGCATAGCAAAGTTGGTGTTAGTCTAGGACTCAGCATGGACCCTCATTCGCACTCAGCGGTCGGAAAAGAATACTTCGGACCTCAAGCGGGTTTAATCATGTTCGGTATAATCCATAGTTAAATTTGAAAAAAGTCCTTTTGGAATTTGAGAGCTGATTATCAACCACAGCTTTGCAAGCAAGTCAGCCCGCACCATCTTAATTGACCTGCATGGTTGTACTCTGAATTATATTTGAGCATTAATCTGGACTTTCCAACGAGGCACGCATTCTTCATAATGCACATAGACCATTTTAACAGGTAAGTTGAAATAAAACTTTAGAGACTGCTAATGTATTCAGTATAGGCCGTTCTACAATATGATTATGCAGATTTCTTTTCCTGTCCGCCATGTCATTATAATCTGTTTCTTTCTGTTAATATCCATTTACACGGACTTTATTCTGTTTAATTGTTCTATCACAAGTATTTGGCTAAAACGTAAATGTTCACATATGCTTACACTTGTTTGAATAGCCGTGTTCCACGTTCTGTTAGCTGCTTGTGTTGCTGAGAGATTCTAAGAGAAGAGGACGTAGCTTGGGTATTGGAGAGACTGCAGTCCGTCTACAGAACCGACCACAGAACCCCCTGCGGAGGCTCCTGCGACCCAGAACCATGGCCTTCGGAGACCTGCTGGACCAGGTCGGCGGCACGGGCCGCTTCCAAGCGGCGCACGTCACCCTCCTCTGCATGCCCATCCTCATGATGGCCAGCCACAACCTCCTCCAGAACTTCGTGGCGTCCGTCCCCCCCCACTTCTGCTCCGCCCACGCCAACTACAGCGCCCTGTCCCGGCTCGGTCGAGAGGAGGTTCTGCTGGTCACCGTGCCCCTGGACGAGCAGGGTCGACCCCGGCGATGCCAGCGCTACGCTGCCCCCCGGTGGTCCTTGCTGGTCCGGAACGGAAGCGCGGCGTCTGAGGGGGGTTCGGAAGAGACTGGTGCAGAACTTCAAGGGTGCACGGATGGTTGGGACTACAACATGACGGAGAGGACCTCCACGATCATATCAGAGGTAGCTTAAGACGTCCCCCCCCCCTTTGAGGTCAGAATCAGAATCAATTTTATTCGCAATGCAAGATTTACAAACATTGAATCCACTTTGGCAGAAAGGAGCAATATATGCTCACATATATGTGACACATAATAAAACAGGATTACAAAAAAATTATGTAAAATACAATACAAATTAAATTAAGTACAAATACCATACAGTACAAAAGTGGGCACTAGCTGTACAGATGGGGGGGGAATATAACCATAAATGTGGACGAAAGGTTGCTTGCGTAAAGTGATGACGGGGGTCAAAACTGAGAAGGCCCCTGTGTTGCACATACTCGAGCTGTTTATTAACCAACACTTTTACGTTTGTCTTCGTTTCGACAGTGGGACTTGGTCTGCGATCTGCGCTCTTTAAAGCAGATGGGCCAAACCATTTACATGGGAGGGGTGCTCGTGGGAGCTGTGGTCTTCGGCACCCTGTCTGACAGGTAACCTCGGCGACGAAGACCTAGGGACAAACGGGAGTCAGGCGGCTGAGGGGTTAGGGTGTCGCGTTAGCAATTGTAAGGTTGCGGGTTCGATTCCCGGCGAAGGCCACTTGATGCTGCGTCCTTGGGCGAGGTGCTTCACCCTACTTGCCTCGGGTGGGGGGGGGAATGTCCCCTGTACTTGCTGTAAGTCGCTCTGGATAAGAGCGTCTGCTGAATGACTCGATGTAAATGTAACTACAAGTGAAACAAGAACCGGAGTCTCCAATTCCGTTTCCTTCCTGTCGTTCCAACGGGGCGTCCGATGTCCCTTCCAGGTTTGGCCGCCGCATCCTGCTGCTAATCTCCAACCTGATGATGGCGGTCGGGGGGACGTGCGCTGCCTTCTCCACCTCCTTCCCCATGTTCTGCGTCTTCCGCTTCGTCTGCGGCATGGCCCTGTGCGGCCTGGTCCTCAACTCCTTCTCCTTGAGTAAGTAAGGAGAGCCACAAGGGGGAAGCAAATAATAATGCCCGAGAAAGATTTATCGATTGTTGAGTCGCAATCGTTGTATTGCGGATATTCATTCAGTTATTAGGCACTTTTTCTCAGGGTTTGGGGACATCGTCAAGGAATTATTTGGCTAGGGCACCAAAATGGCTGGGAAAACATGCTTGTTTCGTCAGGTGAAGGTGTTGAATCCCATTTTATGGTTCTGTTTGATTTTCCCTCCTTTAGTCGTGGAGTGGATCCCCACACGGGTGCGGACCGTGGTGGGCACCGGGACAGGGTACTGCTACACTATGGGTCAGTTAATCCTGGCAGCTGTGGCCTACTTTATCCGAGACTGGAGGTGGCTAACCTTCGCGGTCTCTGTGCCTTTTTACATCTCCTTTCTATACTCGTGGTGAGACTCGAAAGCTTTTCGTGCCTGAAATATCGTGAGGTTGGGTTTCGCAAAGGAGTTGACGGGTCTGTCCCCGATCAGGTGGTTCCTGGAATCGGCAAGATGGCTGGTCTTGAACAGGAAGTCAGAGCAAGCGGTGAAAAACCTCAAGATCATCGCTCGTATCAACGGACGCCATGAGGAAGGGGAGAAAATCAACCTCGACGTAAGGGATTCTGCTTGTGTACAGTTTGCGTTAGCTACATAGTGTCCCTAGCATAAGAGTTGGGGCTGCTGGTTTAGAGGTATTTTGTGAGAGTCTTTGTGTATGTGTGTGTGTGTGTGTGTGTGTGTGTTTCTAGATGCTGCAGGAGTCCATGAAAAAGGAAATGGCGTGTTCCCAGGGGACCTACTCAGCTCTGGACCTTTTCCGCACCCCCACAATGAGGACGATCACCGTTTGCCTCAGCGCTGTCTGGTCAGAACGAATAAAAACTAATATAGGGAGTCAGGTGGCTACAGTGGTTAGGGCATTGGTGTCAAACTCGTGCCATCGAGGTGCCAAGAGGCCGCAGGTTCTCACTTCAACCAAGCCACTACACCAGCTAAGAAGAGAAACTCGTTGGTGAAATCAGCTGGTGTAGTGGCTTGGTTGACACGAAAACTTGCCACCCTCTTGGCCCTCGATGTCACGAGTTTGACACCCGTTAGCGAATCGGGCTAGCGATCCGAAGGCTGCCAGTTTGATTCCCGGCTGAGGCAACATGACGTTGTGTCCTTGGGCAAGGCACTTCACCCTACTTGCCTCAGAGCGTCTGCTAAATGACTAAATGTAAAATGTCTTCTAGACGAATCTCATTCCGTTTGCTGCAATGCAATACCATACAGACCAGCCGGACAACCTGACCCAACGCTAAAATACACAACTGGGATTTTCTCTCAGGTTTTCCACCAGCTTCGCCTACTACGGACTGTCCATGGACCTGCAGAAGTTCGGCGTGGACATCTACTTGATCCAGGTGATTTTCGGAGCGGTGGACATCCCCGCCAAAGTGATCGTCACCGTGTCCATGAGCCTGCTTGGCCGGCGGATTTCTCAGTGCGCCGCCCTCATTCTCGCTGGCGCGACCATCCTCATCAACCTCTCAGTCCCGTTCGGTGAGTAGAAACTTTGCCTCCGATGGTCCAACAACGTTGCATTGTCATCTGATGCTGACAATCAGAGGAGTCAGATGGCTCAGCGGGTTAAGGCGTTGGCCTCATGATCGGAAGGTTGTGAGTTCGAACCCCGGCTGTGGCTATGTGATGCACTTCACCCTACTTGCCTCAGGGAGAATGTCCCTGTACTTACTGTAAGTCGCTCTGGACTAAATGAAGTATTATTATAATCAGAAGGTTGCAAGTTCGAATCCTGACCATGGCAATATGATGTTGTGTCCTTGGGCAAGACACCTCACCCTACTTGCCCTGGGGGAATGTCCATGTAATTACTGTGAATCGCCCCGGATAAGTGTCTGCTAAATGACTATATGTAACCAACGACAGTGATGTCATTTCCTGTACTGTGCAGAGATGCAGACGTTGCGGACCACGATGGCGGTGGTGGGGAAGGGGTGTCTGGCGGCGTCGTTCAACTGCTGCTACCTCTACAGCGGAGAGCTGTACCCCACCGTCATCAGGTTAACCTTGTGACCTCGGTCATCACTCTATCCTCTGCATCCCCACAATAACCTGTCGATCGGGTGCACGCACTCACAGCTAGGCTGCGAGACCCAGGCAGGCATCAATGATGACTGGATGTTGTTGGCATAAACCAGGGGTCTCCTATCCTGGTCCTCGAGGGTTGCTGTCCTGAATATTTTAGATGTTTCCCTGCTTCAGCACACCTGATTCTAATGAAGCGTCGTTATCAAGCGCTGTGGAGGTGTGCTGGAGCAGGGAAACATCTCAAACCTTCAGGACAGCGGCCCTCGAGGACCAGGATTGGAGACCCCTGGCGTAAACGTAGAAAAGATCTGGAAAAAAGAACGATGGAAGATAGATGAGTCGGTTTTAGGCGAAATGATCACAGTGTTTTCTTTGGGGGGGGGGTCTCCTTCGCTCCAGGCAAAACGGTATGGGGTGGGTATCCATGATGGCCCGTCTTGGTGCCATGGTGGCCCCTATGGTCCTCCTCTCTGGGGACGCGGTGCCCTGGTTTCCGGGTGTCATCTACGGAGGGGTCCCGGTCCTCTGCGGGGTGATCGCCTTCTTCCTCCCAGAGACCCTCGGCTCACCTCTACCTGACACCATCCAGGACGTGGAGGAGAGGTGACGACCTGCAAACTAAAGCGCGACTATCTATGATGTCCAGCAGGGGGCAGCAAGTCATCAAATGTGACCCAATTGGATCCCTGTAAACGTTTGTGTTTGTTTTTGTTTTGTCCAAGGGGGAATGGGAAAAGAAAAAGCCCAAAGGCCTCATCTGGGACAGAGGAGCTGGGGTTACAGGATGCTATCCCAACGTTGCTGAAGGAGACTGGATGAGCTCTGCCCCTTGTGTTATCGGTCTGTTGTCAAATGTAAATAGATATAATACCTCTGAACCGAAGATATCCCAATGTCATATCCCTCCTATTCTCTATACAAACTCTGTATGGCTGTTCTCATGTGATTTGGTTTCATATCTGGACCCAGCAATGGGTCCCACATTGTACCTGGGAATTATTTATATGAACGCTATATTGGTCCAGACAATGAATGCTTTTTTTTGTGTGTGTGTCATGTTTCATACATTTATTCATTTAGCAGACGCTTTTTATCCAAAGCATACAGATTCATATGTCGTATCTAGATTGTTGTCGGACAAGTGAATGAACAAGAGCTTTGGTGGATTTAATGCTATCCTATCTTCTCTCTCTTGCATTAAGTCGTTCACCAACGCCAAGTGAATCCAGGTATTATTGGAACCCTCAATTGTGACTGTTGGGGTTCATTGCCATTAAGCACACTCAAATTACAGATAGACGGTTTATTATTTATGTTCAGTTGGGCCAAACTGTTGACCGTACACTTCATTCTTTAGCGTCAACAATTCAGCTTTACGTACTTTTACTGGTACTTTTGACCAGATGAAATTGACCATTTGTTCATTCTTGAAATGGCTTATTTGACGTGAAATTATTACTTGAACACCATGATTAATGGGAGACAAAATGTCTTAACTTGTTTTATAATAAACCACATCCTTTTTTTTCTGGTTGTAACACATGATATGCTGTATACTGTATGGTCTGCCTCGATGTGGATGATTCGGAACTATCCATTTGTAATTATACAGTTTTAAACGCATTTTCAGGTGAATAAGAGTGAAAGATTGAACAAGATGAAAAAAAATGAATCGTTTGTTTGCCTTTTTGCTGAATTATCTGCCTGATTATCACAGAAAATTACATTTAGGCCTGTAGGACAGAAAAGCGTACAGCCATTGCTGCACAACTATTTTTACACACATGGTAATTAAACACTGGGCTTTGCCATCCTTATTTGCTAAGTGGGGCAATGGGTTTTAAGATAAAATAATAATTTTGTATTAGTCCCTGGGGGGTACTGCAGGGTACAGTAACAGCACACAGAGTGGCAGGGTAAAATAAACAATAAGAGATACAGAAAGATACACTATTATTAAAGAAATATAATAGAAAGGTCAAGTACGAGGTTAAGTGATACTTTCGTTCTAAACACATTATGTATTTAAGGGAATACTACGGTGTACATGTTGTTTTTAAAGACTTATTTAAATGGTTATATAACAGACCAAAGATATAAATATTCTACCTTGCCCTGAAGTCCACTCCATTATCAGATTTCCGATTCACGCTGTTTGCGCTTTTAAACCACACTTCCCACAATGCCCTCACAGATCTGCAAACGTCACTTCCCCTTAACCTGTCAGATGACAGCGTCAACCTCCGGCTAACCACCTTCAACCAGGAACACTGATCAAAACCAAGATGTCGTCCGCAGTATTCAGAACCGTCGCTACCCGGTTTGCTCCGTCTCTGCGGAGTCCGGCTGTCGTCCAGCGGGCCAACGTGTTCACCAGACCGGCCAAAGAGGAACTTGGCGTTGCTGTGAGTATATATTAATTTAGACTCGTCTTAAACCTGTTTATCTCGATGCCTTTGGCTCAGATTAACACAGAGCTGCTTGCTTGGTAAGGCGCCATGTTGTAGCTGCTAGCTGGTTGTAGGAGCCAGTCTAGGTCAAACATTCAGACATCAACTTTATTATAACAATTATTATGTGTTGCTATGTAAATGTATCATTATTATCTGTATCAGTATTATATTCATTCTATCATGTGGACACATCCTTTATTAGCATCAGGCTTCATCTCTAGGTCATGTCCTGACATTGGTAGTTTAGTGTTGTCTTATGTAATGCCAATTTCAACCCAGTAAATGGAATTGAATATTTTTGGTTCATTCCAGCGCCCTATTTAATTTGAATCTCTTGTCCCCCCCCATGTCTCTTTCCATCCATAGGAGACAATCTTCGGCTTGACCATGTTTGCTGTGGCCATTCTGGGACCTTCCGGCTGGATCCTGGCTAACTTGGAGAACTACAAGAAGAGAGACTGAAGTGGAACTGGAACATCCAGGGTTGTCGTTGCCAACGCAGCCGAACCTAGAACCATCACCTCAACCATCCAGTTATACTTTAATATCTCTGAATATTGAACGAACGACCCCTTAAACTGGCTCAACGTCTGAAATGTGTGCTTGTAAGCTACTTGCTGACCAAACCATCAGGCAGCAAAGAAATAGCTCTTCTTAATTGACATCCCTCAATGAGGATAATGTTACATATGTAATAAAACCTGATTATTTAACTTCTAAAACAGACATATCTTGTTTTCTTTCTTCCTGGTGATGTTAGCAGTTTTAAGGATATTGATGTCTTTAGATTAGATTAGATAAACCTTTATTTGACCTCCAGGGGTGGAAATTGCAGTTCATAACAGCAGCAGGGTAAAGTACAGCACACGGCGTTGCAGGGTAATATAACAACTTGCGTTCGCTACTGGTTGAGAAGGCTCAGATTTCGATGGCATCTGTTAATTATTATTCATTATTATTCATTTATTAATTCATATGTTAAGCACCGTTCAAGCTGAATTTGATTCACTGTTTGACTAGATAAAAAGAAAATTGTAATATCTTGTCTGTTTTCTCTAGACAATTTATTATCAGTCTACCCTAAATCCTTTATATTGGTTAAAATATTAATTTATAATTAAATTAAGTGAATTTTAGTCTGTAAGTGCATTTTTTATGAACAAACTATAACAATTAACAACCTCAACTTCACAAAAGCCTTAATGCAATGTGCATACTGGTGTATTAAATTAAGGCTGGACCGGTGCGAGATGGAGTTTGGCAATGGCGGAACTGGAACCTTGTACCTGAATCAATGATAACGAAATACTTGTAATAATCACATATATGCCATTTAATACATATTTTTACGGGTATCATCTCAATGGGTATAAATATATAAAGTTAGTGGAGGAGTGATTTATTTGAGTGTTTCTGATTGGTTGAGGCAAGAAACTGGAAGCGACGCAGATGTACAGGTGAAAATTGAATCAATTGACCTCGAGGTGAAACAGTTGTAGCAAGTTCAAGATTACTCTACTGAAGTGTACTCATTGTTTATTGCGATTAGCAACGTGACAGTCAAACAGAACATGAAATTACGTGAAAGCAGACAAGAAAATATTCTGCACGAAATTGAAAGTGCACGTACAGTATTACTTTTATACCGGTTTTTTTTCTTTTCTTTAGTGTAGCTTGGTGAACGGACTTGTAGCTAGCGCATAGCTGCAAAAGCTAACCTCGACTAGATTAGATTCAACTTTAATGTCTTTACACACATACAAGTACAGAGTAACGAAATGAAGTTAGCATCCAACCAGAAGTGCAAAACTGGTAGCATAAGCGGAATATAGAAAGTATGTACAGGGTATTAAAAGTGATTTGTACAAATATACAAATGCATTGTATACAATTCTACAGTATGTTTACAGTATTGGCAGTATTTTTTATTAGTATTAGTATTTACAGTAATAGTGCAAACTGGTACTATATGCAGATGTGGGGAGGGGGGGGGGGGGGGGGGGGGGGGGGTTACTGTTTGCTGTAACATTAGGCCTGCCTGCATGTGTGTGTGTGTGTGAGCGTACCATGAACAGCAGCTTGTGGGGGGGGTGGGGGGGGTTGGGGGGGCATTTTGTCACAAGGTAAGTTGATCCCAAAATATTGACTTGTCATTTGAATGTTGAATTACACTAAATGTGGATTTTGTGTAAATATACCTGAGTTGTGAGTGTTAATCGTTGGTATTAAGAAGTGAATACCTCACCCTTAGTGGTGCAAAGTATAATAATTAGATACATGTATTTTATAAAGAAACTAAGAACATTAGTTATTTTTATAGTGAATAAATCACCAAAAAAAGAATTCAAGGTACATAAAAAATAACAACTCAGACCCAATTCTAGTTTATAGGGGCTTCCAAGTGGGCTACGTTCATCTGAATCAGGTGAGTTGGCGCAGGGAATACTCAAACACATGCCGGAGTCTTTGCACAGATGATCGGTCACTAACTCGTTTGCACTGCAGTCAATGCGTTCTGTGTTGGAATAAAATATAGCCTTGTATCTATTATCATCTGAGTTGTCAAAATATCCAAGTATGTGTAAGGCTTTTCCCCCTGCGTGTTCTTTTAAAAGAGATACGGAGTCACGTACTTCAAGTCCAATATGGTTTAATGAAAATAGTTGAAAAAGGTTTACAGAGCTCCGGGTCGAAAATAGTGTCCCTAACCGCAACAGAGTTGAGGTTGGTTCGCGAAGTCCAACTGGCTGTCTCTCCCTGACCCGGTATATTTATTACACACAGTTTAATATTAGGGAGGTCTTTGAAGATAGCTTTCGTGCGATAAGCGGAGAACTCCAGATAGACTCCTCTGTTCTTCACTCAGCAGCTCGTTAGCCATCTTCCTGTTTCACACAAAATAGCGAGAGAACAGTCCACCTGCCAAACAGTTCTACTTTGTCAAGTTCTAATTACTGTATCTAGTAATGCAATATATCATAAGAGATAAACATGGTAATGCAATCAGCTTGTAGCATGCTTTTTCCCACATCTGTCAAATATAATTTTCTTACACAGATAACGATATTTTTGCTCACAGCATGGGTAAAAGGTTAATTTTTTGGCGTGAAGGAAATACAGTTTAAACAGTATAACAGAAGATAATATATAATAAACTTCCTTCTGATCTGCAAGGATATGGAGTTGTATACAGTTAATGTGTCACGCTTACAATGGGGAAGGTGAAAGATTAACAAATTGCAGTCGCAAAAATGCTCTTGATGACAGAGCCGACTACAAATCAGGTCGTTCCCTGTCCCCTCGTGACTTTTATGCTATTTATGTCAACTGAAGGTGTGTTGGTGCGAGACAGGAAGGTAAAACTACATGTGACACCGTGTACAATAACGATCAATCTGGTTTGATTATGCAGTAGACAAGGTTGCCTTTCAGGGTGATTTAAAAGATAAGTGTCTCATCTCTCCCTTTGCCATTCTGTTCATGTCATTGTACTGTATAGACACAACTGTCATCATTTCTCCAAGACTGGTTGATTCACTGAGATGTCATTGTTGCAGTGCAGTGCTGTGATTTGTGTTCAAGGTGCTTGATAGCATGGATGTGGTGACTTTTGTGTGGCCCGAATGCAAGATTCTTCCTTTGACTGACCCCTGAAATGGTGCAGAACAATGCACTCATGACCCCCTTGATCTCCAGCATGTACTTTCTGCGTGCCCCCGTGTTCTATGTGGCTTTGGATTCAAATGATGCATGTTCGTCACCTTCTTGGGAAATGAGATTAAATGCATCGCATGGGAGAATTCTTTATTTCATTCAGTGGATTTTTCATGTGACAGAAAGTTTAAAGAACAGACAGACAGTAGATGATTTCCTGTCGGGTCTCGTGTTTTCGTTTGTCCATTGCATCTTCCAGTGACCTGAACTGCGAATCAAGATTTGGCGTTTAGGTTTAATCCAGGTGTTTCTACATTGGGTTGAACCTGAAGTTACCTAACTAACACCCAAATCTTGTTTCGTAGTACCCAGGTGCCAGGTTTACTTCTTGAAGAGGGTGTCGATGAAGTCGGTCATGGCGTAACCCTTGTCGGAGGCTTGGTCACAGAACCGTGGAGGGAAGAACACGTCTGGATCCTCAATGCCGACGACGATGTCATAATAACTAGAGGAAAAAAAATACGTATTTAAAGACATTGTAGAAAAAGGTTTCAGAGGTAGTCACCTGGACACTGTTTTCAAAATCAGTACGTTTCAACCGGAGGTCATTGTCAATCAGAGCAACGTCCACACGCTGGAGGGATGAGTGTCTACATCGGATTTAGACGTCATAAAGTCGAATTGTGTTCGGATCCGGGAGTGTTATTCCAACGACACGTTCATAAAAGGCATTTCCTGAATAGTTTCGGTAAAACCTGTGTAGACCTTGAAATACCCCAAATACGGGCGTTAACCGAGTCAAAAGCCATGTCTTCGAATGACGTGACTGATGGTGTAGCGGTATGGTTTCAACGATGGACGTGACGACTGAACAACTCACTCCTGATGAGCGTAGCCCTCGTTCTCCAAATTGAAAGTCATGGACACAGGGAGGCAACCGGTTTCAGTGAAGGTGTTGAAATATTTGGCTGGAGAAAAGAACAATAGATGTTAACACAAACGTGCGCTTCAAGCAGATCCGGAAGATTAGTAAACCAGTGGAAGGTCGATCAGAAAGAGTCAAATCATCCAACATACTCCAAAGGTTACCTTTAAACTGCGGTATCTTTCCTGTCCAGCTGTTTATAAGGAGTCCCTCTCCGGAATCAGACAAACTTCCGATGATGAACTGGCTTTGGAAAGTGGCATCTTTTGGCACTCCGATAGGGAACCAAGGCACCTTAAAGGAGGCTTTCGTGCAGGTCTTGTTGTGGTGATATATCTCATAATACACACCCTATAAGGAGAGGTTCAACAGTTACGACAAGTTAGCATTCATGTACCATTCAATGTCCACGGAACGTTGTTGAGGTCAGGTTGACTTGATGGAAAGTGAACCAGTTTTGTACCTCTCGGTAAAGAAAAAGCTCCTCTCTGTAAACTGTGTTGTTGTCCACTGTGTCCAGGGCTCTGCGCTTCACTTTCTCTCCCGCACCGTCGTAGAAGAACTCTTCAACCGAATAGAAACCCTCGCTGGGGAACGTCTGTTTACGCATCGAAAAAACACGAAGGAAGAAAGGCTGCTGTAGGTCCGTTCAACTCTGTCACGTCATTCTAGGTTGTTTACGATTTTGTTCTAACCACAGAGAAATGTTCTACGGACATTTTGTCCATTTCATTCAGTGGTTAGATTCAAACGTGGAACTTACCATGATCATATGGCCCTGCATGAAAGGTGGCGACCCTGAAACGAAGATTACGTTTTGATTAATGATTCTCGGATTCAATATTTTGTCCCCCCCCCCCCCCCCCCCCCCCACCAAAGTGCATAAACATTCAAATGAAGCACTGCATTGAATGCCCAAGCAGAATAGGTAGCAAGTAGCATATATATTTTTTGGTTCCACTTACTGCATGGATGTGGTTGAGCTAAGCCGTCCACAGCCAGACCCAGACAAATGGCCAACAGGATGGAGACAAACATGGTGTTTCTTAATTCCGGATCCAACAGCAGTAAGAGTGCCGGCGTCGACCTCTGCATTGGTTTTATATACAAACGCTTAGACGCACCCCTGCAACCCTTGAGTCTGTTAAATCTGCACACCTGACCGCTGATGTTTGGATGGAGGCGCAGCAATCATCTCGTTATCTCCGTTTTGACCTCCAGAATGATGTCACAGGGCAGTTGTTCAAGAGCTGTTAATGGTCATGTGATACAGGTCATAGCGGATGCGTATATGTACATCATCTACAGACGCTTTATCCGAACGTCGGAACAGCGAGTCTGAGGAGATGTCATCGTAGGTCGTCATGAGTTAGGTTGTCACTCAGGTGACTGACGGAAGAGGGTAGGAGGGAAGGTTCTTTGGACAGAGAGCAAAGTGTACATTTACATTGAGTCATTCAGCAGACGTTCTTTTCCAGACACACCTGTGTCTAATAGCGATGCGAAGGGCCTTTTCAAGGCGATGCTTTGATACGGCGCGCGCTTGGAATCGCACGACAGGAGAGAGGATCCCAGAAGGACAGTGACCCTCTTTGGTTTACAACCACTGAAAAATAATGGAAGACAGCTGCGCGCGCGTGTGTGTGTGTTTGTGTGTGTAAAAGGCCGTTAAAGCAGAGTGAGAAAGCGAGCGAGAGAGAGAGAGAGGTAGGGAATGTATGGGTCAATGGGACATGCGATGGGACCATGATGTCATGTTCTTTGGAAGGATCCAAGAGGAGAATGGAAGGATCCAAACGAAGGATCCAAACTGTCTCTTTGCAATTGACGCCTAAAATATTGCCTCCTTCGCATCATAAGTCTTCAAAATCGAAGAATCAGAGCCGTTTCAATGCAATTTCACGGCTCTGAAAACATTGATTGCTCAGAGTATATTTAGCTGTTTGACAACGTGTGACCTACTTTTGAAGACTCTTAACAGCAAAACTGGAATTGAGCTTTATAGTTCTAAGACAAAAACCAGACAACAGCCATTAACAATGAACACATTAACAACCAAAATCCATTAGTCGTCTTATAAATAAACGGAAATAGTTTATAAATAGTTTTTAAATATATATATATATAAAAAGAAAATCCTAATCCGTTGAAGCTGCGATGGAGACGAGTAAATTGGCCCCTAGTTTCACATCCAGAGAATCTTCACTCTTTAAGTGTCCCACATGGAAATCATTTCTGAGATTGTTACAAAGTACAAGACCGTGACGGAAGAAACAGACGTTAGAGTAATCCTAGATTTCTAAGACGAAAGCCAAGTTTTGTCTATCGTGACGACTTGGATGCGCAACATTGAATAAAAGGGTTTCTCGTCTTTGCGATCACCGTAATGTTTTGCCAGAACAGCTTTTAAGGGATCGCTTCTAAGGATTTTAAACTCGCCGTCCAGTTCAAAACAGATGTAGTGGAACAGCAAGTGCTCGATTGCCAAATTGATCTGAACAGTTGAAATACTCATGGTGGGAGATCTCGCATAATACCCCCCTTGGAAGCAATCTGTCTTCTTACTTGAGAAAGTTGCAATGTTAAGTTTCCAACTATTCGTGTTCCTCATCTTTGGGACCTTGTTTCGGTTTCGCTGAGCTAAACACATAGTTATCCAACATCGATTAATACCACAGCGTGACCTTACTTAGTGCAGGGGAGCTGTACTGGATTAATGTCAACTGTTCATACGGTGTATATTCTGAGTATACCCATATTTATTATTATTATTCTGTTGTAATAACTGTTTTGCACTTCTGGTTGGATGCTAACTGTATTTTGTTACCCTGTACTTGTTCCTGTGTAATGACAATAAAGTTGAATCTAATCTAATCTAATGTCAACTAAAAACCCAGTGCAAAGGTACCTCGAAATGATGTGTGTGTGTGTTCGCGAGGCAGTTCGCAAAGCCGGCAGCCCCTGAACATGTTTGTATGTCCGGTTCCAGCTGCGGTTGTACTAAGATTTCCGCGTACTTTCGGCAGGAATATCTCCAAAAGATTGTTCTGGAAATACCTTCTACCTGGCCTCCTCGAAATGAGACCGAGCGTCTATTTGACCCGCGTGCTTCTCCGCGCTCGTCGACGCTAGCACCGGGCCTCCCCCACCGCCCCCCCCCCCCCCCTCCCCCGCCCCCCCCGCAAGCGCAGCCGGCGGCTGCTCGCACATCGTTGCGCTAATACGAAGCACATGTTTCGTGTTTTAGCATGTAAGGACTGAGCGGAGGAGCGGAGCGCACATAAAAAGCGATAGTTGATCAGGGTCATCGCGGGGGAAAAACACGTGTTCTCGGCCTGATGAAAGCCAGATGAACGTTCTGGAAGCGTCTGGCGGTTCATGTCAGAAGAGTTGCTGTCTTGACATTGAACCAGCGCTACATCAGCCTTTGGGGAACGACGGTGTGAAAAGCTTCATGTTTCCTATGTGTAACTTTTAACCATAGAGTGAAAAAAAATTCAATAAAAAAAAACATTAGCACATAAACACACACCAGTGTCCTTCGTACACAACGAATACTGTTCAAGGCTTTCCAAAGACAGCTCTTGATGTGTACATTTCTCCCTATTCATTTTACAGGGAATGTTTGTGTGTCTGAGAGACCAATGTCACTTAGGAACCTGGAAATAGGAGAAGCAGTTAAGGTTAAGTAGGCAGTCCAGACACACAAGAAGCATATCTGCGTAGTAACGACAACTTAGTGTTAAAATGATATGAATAAAGGTTTATTTTCTCATATGAATAGGTGGTTTTCATTATTTTTTTTCATCGTATTTTACAATCTATGACAATCTCGCATGTTTTCTTATTTTTTTTCTAGCATATTCCAAGAATGGACATGGGGGGGGGGGGGGGGGGGTTGGGGTGGGACGGTTGTTTTTTATTTTTTATTGCTGAATGTTAAATCAATACACTTTCACTGACTGGAAAAGATAAGTCGGCTGCTTTTTTTGGTCTTTTTGTTATATATATTTTTTTTAAACCATGCACCCATCTAACCTTGACCACAAGGACATGCAGAGGAAAGGCGTTCAAACGTTTCAAGCGAGGGTGGTGCGGGGGGGGGGGGCTCAGGGGATTGGAGATATGGGGGGGGGGGGTAGGACGGACTGAGGGGAGCTGGGGGGGGAGAAACCAAATCAGGAGGTACCTGACAGCACTTCTATTGAGTGGAAGAGAGGGGCGACGGGGGGGGGGGGGGGGGGGGAGGAGGACTCCTGACAACGGTTTCCTTCACAAGACAGCAGTTGATCGTTCCAGACATACATTTCGTTCCGTACGTTATCAGTGGATATCCTCTGAGGATTTGTCTTGATACATCGATCATAATTGATCCCCCCCTCTTTTGATTTGATTGAAGTGCACGAGCAAGCAGCGTTCTAAACTGTGGTATCCTGTCACATTCAAAATCTTCCCTGTTTTCGAATCCCCCCCCC
>CM059343.1:5285836-5458677 GCA_030340685.1 Protosalanx chinensis
CCTGAAGAAGAGAAAATAGCTCTGTACAAATTCCCAATCTGTGACATAATTGAAAGATTCAATAGAAAATAATACTTAGCCCTTGTGCTGGTAGTACAAAACTGAACTGCTCTAAACTGCTGAACTCTCCTCCACAGGTTAACAGTACAGTCAACAGTACTGAAATAAGATGAGTTAAGAATTGCGCAAATGAAAAAGAAAAGTAAGAAATGTAAAACATTAAATGTAAAACAAATTGAATATTAAAAAAGGAAATAAACTGAGAGGGGGTCAGATGGCTCAATGGTTAAGGCGTTGGCCTCATGCACAGAAGGTTGTGAGATCGAGATCGAGCCCCTATATGATGTTGTGTCCTTGGGCAAGGCACTTCACCCTACTTGCCTCAGGGAAAATGTCCCTGTACTTACTGTAAGTCGCTTTGGATAAAAGTGTCTGCTAAATGAATAAATATGAATAAAATGCGATGAACTGGATTGAGAAGAGGATTTAATTAGAAATTAGCGAAACCAAGCCCTATACTTTCTTACACAAACACAACAGCATCCTATTGTTGCACAAAATCAAATAATTCTAGCAGAAACTCTGAACAGTATCCAAATGTTATGTTGCAAACCAGAAGCCATCTAGTAAAGATACTATTTAACATGCTGTGACAAAACTAGCGTAACAAGTGTCAACAGACATTAAATGATCACTTCAAACTTTTTTTTTTCTTAAGAGCTGTGATTCGATTCTAAATGTAGAACTATATGGCCAACCAATTTCTGTCTTTGAGTGCTACTTATTCCAGTTGAAGGCACTTATCACATTCGCTTTTCCTGGAACACGACAGGACATCATGTGCTTCTTAACAGCAAGGATCTTCTCTTTCTCCAACGTCCTTCTCTCTTGAATGGTTGGCAACCTGTATGAAATGCAGTGCACGTGTCATACATGGTGTTTTTATACGTTTTTGGACAGTAAACAGATAATAAATGTAATTAAATGTGTATAATATCATTCACTAACCGTGGACCCCACAACTACAAGAGACCTGACAGCTGTGTGTTAGACTGGGCCCCATTAAAATGTGAAGTCTGGCAGGATAAATTAACCTGTGACTAACAGCTGGTATGACTGGTAGAAAGCAAACTGACCTTGAAAAACATGGTGTTTTTATATACGTTTTTGGACAGAAAACAGATAATAAATGTAGTGTAAAAGTGTATAATATGATTCACTAACCGTGGACCCCACAACTACAAGAGACCTGACAGCTGTGTGTTAGACTGGGCCCCATTAAATCACAAAAACCAGAGTGTGCTTGGCAACTTACTTATGACTTCAAAGATACATTGAGCTAAAGTAATTTTAAATTACATGTGTCATACATGGTGTTTTTGTATGTTTTTGGACAGAAAAAAAGATAAGAAACGTAATCTAAAGTGTATAATATCATTCACTAACCATGGACCCCACAACTACAAGAGACCTGACAGCTGTGTGTTAGACTGGACCCCATTAAATCACAAAAATCTGAGTGTGCTTGGCAACTTACTTATGAGGCTGACATCTCCAGAACCACAGAGCAGGCTCCTCTGAGATCGTCATGTTCCTAAATGCAGGTATGAATCTGTCAGAATTTGTTTTGTTTCAGTTTTTCACACTTACACTTCTAAAGCTGTCCAGTTGATTAATTGTTGAAGTGTTTGCATTTGAAGGTACATTTAAAAGTACTTTTGTTTAAATCAATGTATCTTTGAAGCCATAAGTAGGCTGCCAAGCACATTCTGGTTTTTGTGATTTCATGGGGTCCAGTAAGGATGCTTTTAGACGACAAGTCTTTAGTTGTAACCACTTCGAGTCTAACACACTCCTGTCAGGTCTCTTGTAGTTGTGGGGTCCACAGTTAATGAATGATAATATACACTTATTATCTGTTTTCTGTCCAAAAACTTATAAAAACACCATGTATGACACGTGCTCTTGAACTCAAGCTCAGTTTGCTTTCTACCAGTCATACCAGCTGTTAGTCCAGGGGGGGGGGCAATCCTGGTCCTCGAGGGCCGCTGTCCTGAAGGTTTTAGATGTTTCCCTGCTCTAGCATACCTGTTTCAAATCAACAGGTCGTTATCAAGCTCTGCGGAAGCCTGATAATTATTATCAGGTGTGCTAGAGCAGGGAAAGACATAAAGCCTTCAGGACAGGCCCTCAAGGACCAGGATTGCCCACCCCCGTGTTAGTCACAGATCAATTTATCCTGCCAGACTGCCTTTTACTTGTTCTCAACTGTAATGGCTACAGCAGAAACCATATTAATGAATTTCAGAGCCAACTTGAACCTATCAAAAGTAAGCATGATCTTGAGTCAAGACTCAGGAAATATTTAAATAAATAGGCCAGCCACAGTGCCAGAAATAGGACAGTTCCAATTAGGATGAGTGATACAGAACAATAACGTGTTGAAAATAGAATTATTAAATTGTTGAATCTATTAAATTAAAGGGATGTACATTTACATTATTCTTAGTTGGCATGCACATTATATAACAGGAATCAGGAGTTTATCCACCCTTGGTCTTTTTCCCTGGTCTGTATTTAATATGGTACATGTATAACATCTGATAAAAATAAGCATCTGTATATTACACTTGACTTTAAGGGACCATCCATCCTCATAGTTTTAATCTTTTAATCTTTTTTTAAAACCACTTATGGTATTAACATCCATTTAAACTGTAGTTGTTAACCCTGTCATGTTTGACTAATTGTTTAAGTGTTTGCACATGACGGTACATTTTGGTTTTGTTCAAATCAATGTATCATTGAAGCCATAAATAGGCTGCCAAGCACATTCTGGTTTTTATGATTTCATAAGGATGCCTTTAGACGACAAGTCTTAAGTTCTAACCACTTCCAGTCTAACACACTCCTGTCAGGTCTCTTGTAGTTGTGGGGCCCATGGTTAATGAATGACATTATACACATTTGATTATCAGTTTTCTGTCCAAAAACGTATACAAACTTGTGGATCTATCAAAAGTAAGAATAATCTCAAGTCAGACTCAGGAAAAATGTGAACAATTCTGCCACACTCATGCCTCTTTGTTCTTGTGTCTGCCTGTAGTTGTTGTTGTTGTTGAACTGAAATACGGTTAGTGCTGAATTGTTTAAATATTTCCTGAGGTCTGACTCAAGATCATGCTTACTTTTGATAGGTTCAAGTTGGCTCTGTGAAGGTGAAGTCTGTCAGGATAAATTGACCTGTAACTAACAGCTTGTATGACTGGTAGAAAGCAAACTGACCTTGAGTTCAAGAGCACGTGTCATACATGGTGTTTTTTTAAGTTCATGGTCAAAAAAGAGAAAATAAGGGTCACAAAATGTGTATAATATCATTCATTAACTGTGGACCCCACAACTACAAGAGACCTGACAGGAGTGTGTTAGACTCGAAGTGGTTACAACTAAAGATTTGTCGTCTAAAAGCATTTCCTTACTGGACCCCATGAAATCATAAAAAACAGAATGTGCTTGGCAGCCTACTTATGGCTTCGATGATAAATTGATTTAAACAAAACCAAAATGTACCCTAAAGTGCAAACACTTAAACAATTAGTGAAACATGACAGGGTTAACAACTAAAGTCCAAACAGACATTTATAACCATTAGTAGAATCGTGTTAATGGACGGTGTCAATAATGTCCAAATCAGACTTTCACCACTAACCTCATGCACAGTCCTAACCATGTTGGACTTCAGCTTCAGATAAATAATAAATCCTTCCATGTCACATTCACCACACAGTTTTACAGACACAACTAAGGATAAAACTCGTGCCTGCACAGCAACAGCCAATTAACATTAGCTAGCTTAGCTAGCTACCTCGCTAGCATAACGTAGCTATCCTTCCAGAGTACAATAAGCAGCGCACTTTATAACTTTGTAAAACTGAATCAGCAAGAAATAATAGCGTTTGAAAGCTTTAACTTAATTCACTATTGTCTTAATATTAACTTAAGCTAAGTTATCTGGCTTGTTTTCTGGTAGATGTTTACTCTTCCCAGTGAAAAAAAAACGTATTGATCAACGATTACATGCTGCATTTTAATAGCATGGAATCAGCTCAGATCACTGAAATTAATCATAATTTAATTTTACCATAATTTACCTTTTTAACAGCAGGAGTCCCACAGCCAGGGTGAAGCGCTTCTCTCCTCTTCTGTCCGCTGACTGTCGAGTGTAGGAGCACTTGTTGTGTTTAGTGAAGCACCAAGTGTCACGCTGTCATACCTATGACTCCAGCGTCCGCCCACCAGGCATGTCACTGTATCAATATCCGAGTAACCCAATCCGTCCTTCTTATACAAATATGGCTATTTATTCACAAATAAAAACTCTCTTATAATACTTTGCTGTATTAATAATGTTACAATGGTAAAGCAAGACACCCCTTAATACATGTACATCTTAAATATTATTATAAAAATTTCTTTTTTGTTTTTTTGTTTTTCCCGTGAGGGTAGAATGATTCGTCATTATCTTAGCCTAGCCTAGCAGCTTACCAGTGTAATAACATGGCTACATTTTTTGCTTAGCGTTAGCATCGGCAATATATTATACAAAAAGTGGGTTAGATTATGTATTAATGGTCAACTATTATACCGTTTAGGGTCTTAAAAATAATGGATACTGTTATATGATATGATATATGATATATATGATATATGATAGTGTATTTACAATAAACCTATGTTTAACCATTATTCAGTGCTAATAGTAATTAGCCTGTCTTTGCAATTAATTGGTTCAATTACTTTACAATTAGCTCTGCCATAGCAGCTAATCAAAGAGTTAGCCTCCATGGAAGTTGGCTGCTTGCACATGCGCATTTAGCAGAGTGTGTGTCAAAGTGTGTGTTGAGGTAATACCAGGTCCGGTCACTAGCGGCCGGTACTGAGTTACTTCGCCTAAGCACACCTAAGCACATTCTGTTGGTAAATGTGAATTGTGGGGCTAACCCTGAAAACTTCACAGCGCATTATGTTGACCTTCTTTTCACTGAATCAAAGGTATTATTTGTGGGGTCCAGGATTTTGGACCCCACAAAAATGTTGGACCCCACGCTGTGACTGTGCTGTCAGGTCGTGGAACCCACCATGTAATAAAGACAAACACACGCACACACACACGCACACTCACAGGTTAAGTACCGTAACATGTAACCACATACACACGTGAAGTCTGGAATAGAAAAAACAGAGATCCGTATAATCACATGGGATTTAAAATAAGAAATAGTTACGATATAACATTTATGTAAATACCCGATTTCGGTATAAAACGTATAGTATAAGTGATGGTATATTTAATAAGAGCTGAACACAGTCACATACAAGAGGACAAAGGAGGGGGAAGAGGGAGAGATGGAGAGGAGAGAAGAGGGAGAGATGGAGAGAGGAGAGGGAGAGATGAAGGGAGAAGAGAGGGAGAGATGGAGGGAGAGGAGAGGGAGAGATGAAGGGAGAGATGAAGGGAGAAGAGAGGGAGAGATGGAGGGAGAGGAGAGGAAGAGATGGAGGGAGAGGAGAGGGAGAGAGGGGAGGGAGAGGATAGGGAGAAATGGAGGGAGAGGTGAGGGAGAGAGGGAGGGAGGGAGAGGAGAGAGAGGGGAGGGAGAGGAGAGGGAGAGAGGAAAGGGAGAGGAGAGGAGAGAGAGGGGAGAGAGAGGGAGAGAGGGGAGGGAGAGGATAGGGAGAGAGGGAGGGAGAGGAGAGGGAGAGATGGATGGAGAGGTACGACTCGGTCATTACTTCAGTCTCCAGGCTTGAAAAGGGCGTTTGCGCGAACACGCACGCGCCATTAGCCGAACTCACGCACACACCTACGCGTGCAGGAGCGAGCGCCTCCACGCGCGCAGACGCACACACACTCGGGGAGTGTGTGATTAAGATGTGTGTCTAATAACAGGGGGAGCTGTGTGGAGGGGAGGCAGGGTCTGCAGGATTATTAGAGAACATTATCTCTGACTCACACACACACACACACGCTCTGCCGTAGGCGTGCGTAGGAGAGGAGATACGGAGGGGTGTATGCGTGTGCAGATGTTTCTACACGGGAACGTGTACTAAAATAATAAAAAAGTAATATTCATTTAGCAGACGCTTTTATCCAAAGCAACTTACATTAAGTACAGAGACAATCCCCCTGAGGCAAGTAGGGTGAAGTGCCTTGCCCAAGGACATAACGTCACATAACCACAACCTCTCAACCTTCCGATCATGAAGCCAACGCCTTAACCTGCTGAGCCATCTGACTTGCGTGTGTGTGTGTGTGTACAGAATACCCACTTCATGTGACGGTTTCTACTTTTTAAGGGGGTGGTGCAAATGCTGAGCATCATCCATTACTGTTGTTTCTGACAACAAGAATCAATAAAAGGATCAATAATTAAGAGAATGGGGAATCATTTGGGAGTCAGGTGGCTGAGTGGTTAAGGTAATGGGGGATCAGGGATCAGAAGATCGTGAGTTCGATTCCTGGCTAAGGCAACATGATGTTGTGTCCTTGGGCAAGGCACTTCACCCTACTTGCCTCAGGGAGGAATGTCCCTGTACTTACTGGAAGTCGCTCTGGATAAGAGCGTTTGTTCAATGTTAACTGTACATATTTCGTGTACATGTAACGGGATTCGTTTTCCTGTCGTTACTTTATAACATTTCCATTGAGTCATTTAGCAGACGCTCTTTTCCAGAGCGACTTACGGCAAGACGCACCACTACGAGTGCGCTGCGGCCAGAAACGTTTGTTTGCGTAAAAAAGAAAAGTGAGTCGGCGGAGATGTGAACACAGACCAAAAGCGAGGAAACGTTTCTCTGAGCCGAACTGAAGGACCGCCTCTTCAGGATAGACACACACCCGGAACGGACGAACAAACCCATACACCAGGAACGACATCAGAAGTACACACAAGGAGCCGAACTACAACACAGGTGAAATAACACACACACACACACACACACACACACACGCACACATAAGACTACAGGTGCAGCTGATCGCTCAGACTTTGAGAAGGTTTCGGAATGTATACTTAATTGAAAGCTGCAATTTAGTCGTTATCATAGCATTTAGCAAACACTTTTATAAAGAAGTTCTAGGGGACCATGTCATATTTTGTTTTAAGATCCAACACGACGCAGTTTTCGACGCAGTTTTCACACTGACGGTATGAATCGAGCCATCTCTTTAGTGTGATGTGTGACTTCACACACACACACTGGTTCAAGCCACTCCACTGTAACACCAGTATGTACCTTAGGCAACATCTGTACTGTGTGTGTGTATACAGACTCCCCTGCGCACGCGCGTGCGAGTGGATGAGCGAGTTTGTGTGAGTGTGTGCGGAAGGAGCGAGAGCATGTGTGTCTGTGTGTGTCTGTCAGTGTGTGTGTATGTGTCTGTGTGTGTGTGTGTGTGTGTGACGTACCGAACCAGGCCTGTTGGTCCCCCTCCACCTCAATGGCCAGGCCAAAGTCTGCCAGCTTCACTGCCGCCCCCTTAGACTTGGAGGCCAGGAGCAGGTTCTCCGGCTGGGAAGGGAGAAGGGGAGGGGGGGGGGGATGTTTATCACAGCATCTCTGGCAGTGGAGACACATTCACATGGTTGAGGTGTGTGTTTATTATGTTATACCTGTTACTGTAATAGTATGGAATACTCCTCTTTCTCTTTTCTCTCTCTCCCTCGCTTTCTCCTCTTGTCTCCTCTCTCTCCCTCCCTCTCTCTCGTCTCCCCTCCTTCCTCCTTTTGTTTCTTCCCCCATCACCGACTTCTCTCCCATCCTCTCCCTCTCTCTCATCCCTCCTCTCTTCTCCCACCCCTCCCCTCTCTACGCTCCTCCCCCCTCCTTTTATCTCTCCTGCGTGTGGGCGTGAGGGTCTCTGTCATAATGGTCTACAGAGACACAGACGAGCAGCATTTAAAGGGAAGGATTCCGCGTGTGTGCTGGTGGGTGGCGGTGTGGGCGCATGTGTTAGGTTGTGTGTGTGTGTGCGTTTGTACGTCTTCAAGGTACCTTAAGGTCTCTGTGGACCACTCCATCTGATGACAATGTAGCACTGCCTCCAGAATCTGTTGAATACAATGACTGATACAGACACACACAGAGAGAGACAGAGACAGAGATAGAAATAGGGACAGAGACAGAGAGAAAGATATATAGAGACAGAGAGAGAGAGAGAGAGAGTGAGAGAAAGAGAGAGCGAAAAGGAGAGACAGACATGAATAGCGAGTCAGAGAAAGAGAGACAGGGACAGAGAGGGAGAGAAAGAGAGTGACAGACAGAAAGACAGAGAAAGACAGAGCGACCCAGAGAAAGAGAGTGACAGAGCGACCCAGAGAGAGAGAAAGAGAGAGAGAGAACAGAGAGAGAGAAAGAGAGAGAGAGAACAGAGAGAGAGAAAGAGCGGACCAGACATGGACAGGGAGAGAAAGAGACAGAGACCCAGAGAGAACAGAGAGAAGAGAGCAGAGAAAGAGAAGGAGTGGGCAGGAAGTTAGAAGGCTGAATCAAAGGCTATTGAGAATACATTTGAACATCTCATCCCGTCATCCTACGCACTCCACCGTTAGAGCACACAGGTCATGTGTGCGGACAACGTTTATCGGTTATAGACACATGAGACCCTGCCCCTCCTCCCCTTCATCTTCCTCCTCCGCCTCCCCTTCCACCCCCTCCCACCCCCCCTCCCCTTCATCTTCCTCCTCCGCCTCCCCTTCCACCCCCTCCCCCCACCTCTCCGACTCATCTTCCTCCCCCTCCTTCCTTCCTCCCTCCCTTTCACCCACCCCCCCCTCCTCCTCCACCTTCTTCCACCAACCCACCCACCACCTACCTCATCTTCCTCCCACTCCCCCTCCTCCCCCTCCTCCCCCTCCTCTCAACCTCCCACCTCCTCCCCCTCCTTCTTCCGCCCCATCCTCTCCGAGGCGTGCTCACCTGGCGTCCGCCTCGCTGTAGTACTCTCTGGCTACGATGTCTTCGAACAGCTCCCCGCCCGTCACCCTGCAGGAGGGGGGAGGGGGAGGGGCCGCTTTCAGTCGATCTGAGGGGAGGCGGGGGGGAGGGGCGTGGGAGGGGGAGGGGGATGCGGGAGCGAGAGACTGGGGGAGGGCGTCCTCTGAAGAGGATCCAGATGGTCAATAGACTGTGGAGAGGATGGGAGATGGACAGCAGAGCACAGACACGCACACGGACACGCACTAACGCACACACTGACACACGCACAGGGAGGCGCACACAAACACACACACTGACACACACACACTGACACGCGTGAACACGAGCACGAACACACATAGTACACGATCACACACACTAACACGCTCACACATATGCAGACACTCTGTTACAGACAAGCTTGCACGTACAGAAATACAAACAGCTCAGAGATGTGAGAGGGGGATGGAATCCGAAATTTACATTAAGAGGTGGATATATTCTGAGATTAGATAGATAGATAGAAAGATAGATAGATAGACTGATAGATAGACAAACAGACGGACAGACAGAACAATAGATAGACTGATCGATCAATAGACAGATAGAGGCAGATTCATACTTACAGGTCAAATATCAGATAATGGTGCCCCTCTTCAGATATGCTGTCATGGAGACGAACTGAGAGAGACAAGGACCGGGAAGAAAAGGAAAGTAGGATCAGGGAGAGAGAGCAGGAGAGGAGTGGAACGGAGAGAAAGAAAGAGATGTGTGCTCAGCAGTGAACTTAACACCTCACTCAACTCGCTGTCATTATCGTCACCAAGTTCGTTTGCAACAGCGTCCATATTCTGATGGCTGAGCGGTTAGGGAATCCCGGTTCGAAGGTGTTCGAGTCCCGTTTTTGCCGACAGGACGTTGTGTCCTTGGGCAAGGCACTTCACCCTACTTGCCTTGAGGGGTAATGTCCCTGTACTTGCTGTAAGTCGCTCTGGATAAGAGCGTCTGCTGAATGGAAATGCGTTTACTGCCAATCACAGTCACCCGTGTGCTGTCATCTGGTTGGCTGCACCGGTGGTTCAGTGGTAGGATTCTTGCCTACCATGTGCAGAAAGCCTGGGTTTCTTTCCCGGTGGGGGTTCAAATCCCGGCCAATGCATTGAATAAATGTGTGCGCCTCTGAAATTTCCCCATTAGGGGACTGATCAGGGATCATTTCTATCTACGTGTTCCCTTCTCACCATTCTGGAGGACCTTGTCTTCATCTATGCCTAGCATGTACTTAAAGAGAGAGGGTTAGCGTGGCAATTAGCATCGTGTTGGCCTAGTTTTAGCATGGACCCCCCCCTCCTCCTCCTCCACCACCCCCTGCTCCACCTCTCCCTCCCTCCTCCATCACCCCCTGCTCCACCTCTCCCTCCCTCCTCCATCACCCCCTGCTCCACCTCTCCCTCCCTCCTCCATCACCCCCTGCTCCACCTCTCCCTCCCTCCTCCATCACCCCCTGCTCCACCTCTCCCTCCCACCTCTACGCCCTCCACCGTTAGAGCACACAGGTCATGTATGCGGACGAAGTTTATTTATTTTTTACCGGAAGGTCATAGACACATGAGACCCTGCCCCTCCTCCCCTTCATCTTCCTCCTCCGCCTCTCCTTCCACCCCCTCCCACCCCCCCTCCCCTTCATCTTCCTCCTCCGCCTCCCCTTCCACCCCCCTCCCCCCACCTCTCCGACTCATCTTCCTCCCCCTCCTCCCTCCCTCCGTCCCTCCCTCCCTCCCTCCTTACATTTATTAAATGTATTAAATTAGCTTTTATCCAAAGCGACTTACAAGAGAGAGGAGGGATGAGGAGCGGGGTGACATGACAGCGTCTGGGTAGATTGAAAACCAGGCGGCCTGCTGCATTTTGGATTCTCTGAAGGGGGTGGATTGCACTTGCTGGAAGGCCGGCTAGTAGCGAGTTGCAGTAGTCCAGTTTTGAGAGGACAAGAACTTGGACCAGCAGCTGGGGGGAATGTTCCCAATGTTCTTCTGAATGTTCTTCAGATTTTCCGGATGTTGTAGAGGGTGAATCTACATGACCGGCACACTGTGGCAATGTGGGCTGTGAGGGAGAGCTTGTCATCCAAGGTGACCCCAAGGTTCCTGCTGGAGGATGAAGGGGTCACTGTTGCGGATCCCAGAGTGATAAAGAGCTTGTGGGTAATTGAAGGTTTGGCCGGAATGATAAGAAATTCTGTTTTGGCGAGGTTCAGCTGGAGGTGGTGTCTGGTGATCCAGGCCGAGATGTCGGTGAGGCAGGCCTCGATTCTAGTTGAGATCCCTGGATCGGTCGGGGGGAACGATACGTATAGCTGCGTGTCATCAGCGTAGCAGTGATAGGAGGACATGGGAGGAGATGATTGGCCCGAGTGAGGTGGTGTGCAGGGAGAATAGGAGCGGTCCAAGAATTGAACCCTGTGGGACACCGGTGGAGAGCTGGCACCAACCTGACATTGGCATCCAACCATTCCAGCCTACATCCAACCATTCTAGACTGCATCCAACCATTCTAGACTGCATCCAGATACATTTAACAGCAAACTGAAGTCGCCTCTCCTATTGGCTCTGTCTGTTGTGTTTGTTAGTGTGTGGGCAGACTGTGTTCTCATTGGCTGACTCGACTGTGGTTGTCAGTGTGTGGGCGGGCTCTGGATGCTTGACGAATAGCAGCCCCCGCTTCCAGCGAGGAAGACTGGTGAAGGTGTCAGTAAACAAAGAAAGTCAGAACTCTCTTCCTCTCTTCCTCACGCTCTTTTTCCTTTGCTTTCCCCTTCCCCCCTCTCTCCCCTTCCCCCCCTCTCTCCCCTTCCCCCCCTCTCTCCCCTTCCCCCCCCCTCTCTCTCCTTCCCCCCCCTCTCTCCCTTCCCCCCTTCTCTCTCCTTCCCCCCCTCTCTCCCCTTCCCCCCCTCTCTCTCCTTCCCCCCTCTCTCTCCTTCCCCCCCTCTCTCTCCTTACCCCCTCTCTCTCCTTCCCCCCCTCTCTCTCCTTCCCCCCTCTCTCTCCTTCCCCCCCCTCTCTCTCCTTCCCCCCCTCTCTCCCCTTCCCCCCCTCTCTCCCCCTTCCCCCCCCTCTCTCTCCATCCCCCCCTCTCTCTCCTTCCCCCCTTCTCTCTCCTTCCCCCCCTCTCTCCCCTTCCCCCCCTCTCTCTCCTTCCCCCCCTCTCTCTCCTTCCCCCCCTCTCTCTCCTTACCCCCTCTCTCTCCTTCCCCCCCTCTCTCTCCTTCCCCCCCTCTCTCTCCTTCCCCCCCTCTCTCTCCTTCCCCCCCTCTCTCCCCTTCCCCCCCTCTCTCTCCTTCCCCCCCTCTCTCTCCTTCCCCCCCTCTCTCTCCTTACCCCCTCTCTCTCCTTCCCCCCCTCTCTATCCTTCCCCCCCTCTCTCTCCTTCCCCCCCTCTCTCCCCTTCCCCCCCTCTCTCTCCTTCCCCCCCTCTCTCCCCTTCCCCCCCTCTCTCCCCTTCCCCCCCTCTCTCTCCTTCCCCCCCTCTCTCTCCTTCCCCCCCTCTCTCTCCTTCCCCCCCTCTCTCCCCTTCCCCCCCTCTCTCTCCTTCCCCCCCTCTCTCTCCTTCCCCCCCTCTCTCTCCTTCCCCCCCTCTCTCTCCTTCCCCCCCTCTCTCTCCTTCCCCCCCCCTCTCTCCTTCCCCCCCTCTCTCTCCTTCCCCCCTTCTCTCTCCTTCCCCCCCTCTCTCTCCTTCCCCCCCTCTCTCTCCTTCCCCCCCTCTCTCCCCTTCCCCCCCTCTCTCTCCTTCCCCCCCTCTCTCTCCTTACCCCCTCTCTCTCCTTCCCCCCCTCTCTATCCTTCCCCCCCTCTCTCTCCTTCCCCCCCCTCTCTCTCCTTCCCCCCCTCTCTCTCCTTCCCCCCCTCTCTCCCCTTCCCCCCTCTCTCCCCTTTCCCCCCTCTCTCTCCTTCCCCCCCTCTCTCTCCTTCCCCCCCTCTCTCTCCTTCCCCCCCTCTCTCCCCCTTCCCCCCCCTCTCTCTCCTTCCCCCCCCTCTCTCTCCTTCCCCCCCCTCTCTCTCCTTCCCCCCTCTCTCTCCTTCCCCCCCTCTCTCTCCTTCCCCCCTCTCTCTCCTTCCCCCCCTCTCTCTCCTTCCCCCCCTCTCTCTCCTTCCCCCCCTCTCTCTCCTTCCCCCCCTCTCTCTCCTTCCCCCCTTCTCTCTCCTTCCCCCCCTCTCTCTCCTTCTCTCCCTCTCTCACTTTCAGATATTCTCTCCCATCCCTCCTTTTCTGCCTCTTTCTATCTCTCTTTCTATTTCCCTTTCTATTCCTATTCCCTTTCCTCTCTCTCTCTCTCCCTCCCCCTCTCTCTCTCTCTCTCTAATGGACCTCTGGTGTTTCAGTTGTAAACAGGGTGGTTATTAGTGTGTCTACTGTCCTTTATCTGCGCGATCAAGTCCTTTCTGTCTACAGTGGTGTGTAACTGGTCGCTATCTGGCACTTTGGACCGCCCATGAAAGGCTTTGCAAAGAAAATCTCTCTCTCTTTCTGCCTCTCTCATCTTCCCTTCCTCCCCCCTCCATCTCTTCCACTTTCCCTCCCTCCCTACCTGCCTCTCCCTCTCTTCCTACCGCCCTCCCTCGCCTTATCCCTCCACCCCCCCTCCCTCCCTCTCTATGTCTTTCTTTCACTCTCCCTCCTGCCCTTCCTCCCTCATCCTCTCTCTTCTTCTCCCGCTCCCTCCCTCGTTCTCTCTCTCCCTCATCCTCTCTCCGTTTCCCTCCCTCCATCGTTCTCACTCTCTACCTCATTCTCTCTCCCTCATTCTCTCTCCCTCCCTCCCTTCGTCCCCCCCCTCCCCCCCAGAGCAGGGGACTCCTGTAAGGGCTTCACAACATTGTTACGCAAGCCTCTTCACCCCGTCCGGCTACGGGGCCCGGTGTGCGTGCGCACGTACGTGAGAGAGAGAGAGAGACCGATCATTTTCCATCTGGGCTTTTAGTGTATACATGGCCGAGGGGGTAGATCCTCAGCAGATAGCTGTACACACCCACACACACACACACTCAGGCTGTGTGTGGGAGGAGACAGAGATGACAGCTCTGAGGCACGCCAGCATTCTATACATCTCATTGAGTGTGTGAGTGAGTGTGAGTGGTTGGGGGATGGGCTTCCTTAGAGGTCACACAATGCCTGACCCCCAAGTAACCTACAGGAACGCGCAAAAACAAGGACGCAAAACACGCACATGCTTACACACGCGCGGGATTTGTTATCGTTGTGACGCTGTGACACAGCCCCGTCTTTCTCCTTCTCAATGTCTCTCCCCCTCTCTATTACTGTCTCTCTCTCTCTCCTCTCTCTCTCTCTCACCATCCATCTTGCTCTCTGTCTCCACTGTCCTCTCTCCACCTTTATTTTACCACCTCCCTTCCTCTCGCTCGCTGTCTCCATCCCAACCTTTCGCTCCCTCTCTTTTAACCCATCCCTCCTTCCCTTTCTCTCCACCTCCCTCTCTACCTCCCTCTCTGTCTTCGCCATCTCTTTCTACACGTCACTCTCCTCAGCCCCACAGGTGTGTGTGTGAGAGAGAGGGAGAGAGAAAGAGAGAGAGAAAGATAGAAAGAGAAAGTGGGGTGTGTACGTTTGTGTGTGAGAGAAACAGTGGTATGTGTGTGTGTGTGTGTGTGTGTGTGAGAGAGAGAGAGAGAGAGAGAGAGAGAGAGAGAGAGAGAGAGAGAGAGAGAGAAAGAGAGAGAGAGAGTGGGGTTTGTGCATTTGAGTGTTTAAGAATGAGTGTTAGAGAAAGAGTGTGTGTGTGTGACCTCACCTATGTTGGAGTGTTTCAGCAGTCGACAGATCCTGGCCTCCCGATCCAACTTCTGGTGGTCTAAAACACAAGACACACACTGTTACCACACACACTCTCTCACACACACACACTGTTACCACACACACTTTCTCACACACACAAACTGTTAACACACACTCTCTCTCACACACACACACTGTTAACACACACACTCTCAAACACACATACTGATAAGACACAAACACTCTCTTACACACATGCTGTTAACTCATACTCTCTCTCTCTCTTTCTCTCCCTCTCTCTCACACACACACATATGCAACTCTTTCTCTCACACACAAACCACACACACACGCTTTCACACACACAGTTAACTCACACATGCTCTCACACACACACACACACACATACACACTGAACACACACACGCTCTCACACACACACACACGCACACTGCTGTAAGCTACTGTACCACTATATGTATGGCTTTGCTGTGAACTCAGAAAAGTGGTGTTGCTAAGCAACCTTGCTGAATATACCAAGAATATTTCAAAGATATAGAAGTAGACAGACCGACATAAGCAGAGAGAAAGAGGGAGGAAGAGAGAGAGAGGAGGGGAAAGAGAGGGGAAATGGAAAGAAAGAGAAATGAAAGTACGTCTGTATTTCTCAGTCGGTCTATCTGTGTGGAACGGTCTGATGAGCCAATTAGTGAGCAGAACCAGCTTGTTACACACACTAACCCACTCACAGCTGTTACCGTGACAATGGCTGTTTTGAGGGGGATAATGTTTCAAAAGTTTGTATAAAGAGGGATGGAGGGAGGGAGGGATGCAGGCAGGAAGGCAGTAGAGGAGATGGAGAGGGGAGGAGATGGAGAAGAGGAGGGAGAGACAAGGGAGGGAAGGAAGAGAGGGATAGAGTGAATCAAGAGAAGGAAGAAGGGAGTGACTAGGAGGATGGTGTAAGGAGAGAGAGAGGGAAGGAAGGAGGAGAGAGGGCTGTTCTCTCCCTCTTTGGCAGAAAGCCAAACAAACAGCTGGTTAGAAAGTTCTTAATGAATGCTCACAAACAAACACACATGAACACACCCATCTACACACACGCACACACGTACACACACACTTACTGATGCCGAACAGCTCATAGTACTGTAATTAAAGCTGACACAACACAAACACACACCTGGAAGCCGCCACGGGGAACCAGTACACACCTCACCAACCAAACACCGAACACACACACTCCATAATCCAGCCCTCCACACACACACACACACACACTCCATAAACCAGCCCTCCACACACACAAACACACAAACACACACACACAAACATACACACACTCCATGAATCCCACACAATTACACATGCCACAAACTTGCTCTCTCACGCACACATTCACCCCATGAATCAACCTCACACACACCCACTCACTATAGGGAACCCACAACAGAACAAGGGGGAGGGCGAAGAGAAAAGTTATTTTACGATAAGCTTTGTTTGGTTTCCAACTGGTTCACAGCACTAAACGGTAGACACATTTACATTGAGTCATTTATCAGACGCTCTTATCCAGAGCGACTTACAGTAAGTACAGTGACATTCCCCCCTGAGGCAAGTAGGGTGAAGTGCCTTGCCCAAGGACACAACATCATTTTATTGATGCAGCCGAAATTCGAACCAGGGTAGCCCGATTCCCTAACCGCTTAGCCACCTGACTGCCCCGGAAGAGGAACCAGCAGATGGAGGTGAGGCGGAGACTGTCACCCACAGTCCCTGCCTCCACCGAACCAGCACCACACACACACACACACACCGGACAGCCTGTTTGAATCCTCCCTTCTTCCTGGTCAGCAGAGCAAAGACAAGGTCAGCTTCTTTCAGCCGACAAGCAGGGCAGCGAGGGTGAACGCGTTCTTTCCTGACCGGTGCCGGCATGTTTTTCCCGCCTAAGAATTGAGTTTGAAAGCTTTCTGGTGTTTTTTGAGTTTACCTTCTTGTTAAGACAAAACCCTCGCCCTTGTTAAGACCCCCGTGTGTGTGTGGACGCTGGTCCTGACTGTGTGTGGCGAAATGAGATGGGGCTCATGCCGCACACTGTCACACACACACGCACGCTTGAAAGCATGCACACACACACCTACTTGAAAGCCTGCGCACACTCACTCACACGCATATGCCTTCAGACCGGCGAGCATGTGCACTCAAGCGTGTGCTTGAAGTCACACTCACTCACACACACACTCACACACCCACTAGAATACAAAGTGAAGGACAGTTCCTTTTGGCAGACTGCTTGTTAAGATCTTCCTCTCTCTCTGTGTGTGTGCTTGTGTGTGTACTGTGAAGGCAGATAGACAGGTAGTTGGACAGACAGACAGACAATGTGGGCAGACAGACAGAAAGACAGGCAAACAAGTAGACAGAAAGAAAGTAGACAAGCAAACATACAGACAGGCCAACAGGCCGACAGGGAGACAGACAGGCAGTCATACAGGCAGACAGACAGGCAGGCAGACAGGCAGGCAGTCATACAGACAGGCAGACAGACCTCTGGCTGAGAGTTTCTTGGTGTTAATGATCTTGGCAGCATACTCCTGTGCTGTCAGCACCTTCAAACAGCGACGCACCACTGAAAAGGCTCCCCTGGAAACAAAAACATAGTCAGGAACGTTCCTTCCAGACCTGGGCCAGGACTTTTCCAGGAACCCTTTAAATCTGTCTCACAAACACACACACACACACCTCTCACACACACCTCACACATACTCCTTACTCACACACACCTCACCACACACCTCACATACTCCTCACACACACACACACACACCTCACAAACAGATGCATACATCCCTCACACCCAGGAACACACCTCAACACACTTATATATATTAAACCTCAATAATTATACTCATCCACACAAACACACTCATACACACACAGACACACACAATCATCCACACAAACACACTCATACACACACAGACACACACAATCATCCACACAAACACACTCATACACACACACATACCTTGTCAGCGATAGTGGGTGAGATGCAAGTATCAGATGTACTACTGTGTTTCCACCCCCAAATGGAATTATGTAACATCTTTGGCTGCTTGACATGTGTGTGTGTACGTGTGTGTGTGTGTGTGTGAGAGAGAGATAGGTGTGTGATGTTGAGAGTGTGTGTGTGGGAGTAACAGTGTGGGCTGGGGTCACGGAGGTTCAGCAGACCCTCTCTTGCGCTACCTCTCTCTCTCCTTTCGCTCTCTCTCTCTCTTCTCTCTCGCGCTACCTCTCCCTCGCTCGCTCTCTTCTCTCTCGCTCTTTCTCCCGCTCCCACCTCTACACCGCTGCATCTCTCCGGTCTCTACCTGTCTCTCCCCCCCTCTCTCTCCAGCTTCTCTCCCTCTGCCACCACTCTACCTCTCGATCCCTCTCTCTCTGATCTCTTTCTCTCTCCCTCCCATAGTGTCATCGTATTTCCGTAGTCTGTGTTCATACTGTACGTTCTCTCAGGAGAGGCACACAACTTTCACTATCTGGGGGGGGGGGGGGGGGGGGGGGGGGGGCTGTAGATACTGTAGCTCCACTGAAGAAGAAACCAGAGGAGACATCCTCTCCCCAGAGACACTGCTGTCAGTCTGGCTGCAGGGAAGGGGAGGCAGTGTGTGTGTGTGTTTATTTGTCATAGTGACAAGCACCTTCTGTAACCTGGTCCACTGAAATGGACTGAACCAAACAGAACTATATTGTAACATGCAACATGGTTCCTCACTGTCAGTCTGTGTCTCTCTCCCTCTCTCTGTCTCCCTCTCTCCATCTCTCTCTGTCTCCCTCTCTCCATCTCTCTCCCTCTCTCCATCTCTCTCTGTCTCCCTCTCTCCATCTCTCTCCCTCTCTCCATCTCTCTCTGTCTCCCTCTCTCCATCTCTCTCCCTCTCTCCATCTCTCTCTGTCTCCCTCTCTCCATCTCTCTCCATCTCTCTCTGTCTCCCTCTCTCCATCTCTCTCCCTCCCTCTCTCCCTCTCTCTGTCTCCCTCTCTCCATCTCTCTCCCTCCCTCTCTCCCTCTCTCTGTCTCCCTCTCTCCATCTCTCTCCCTCTCTCCATCTCTCTCCCTCCCTCTCTCCCTCTCTCTGTCTCCCTCTCTCCATCTCTCTCCCTCCCTCTCTCCCTCTCTCTGTCTCCCTCTCTCCATCTCTCTCCCTCTCTCCATCTCTCTCTCTGTCTCTCTGTCTCCATCTCTCTCCCTCCCTCTCTCCATCTCTCTCTGTCTCCCTCTCTCCATCTCTCTCCCTCCCTCTCTCCATCTCTCTCTCCCTCCCTCTCTCCCTCCCTTTCTCCATCTCTCTACCCCCCTATCTCCCCTCTCCATCTCTCTCTGTCTCCCTCTCTCCATCTCTGTACCTCCCTCTCTCCATCTCCATCTCTCTCTGTCTCCCTCTCTCCATCTCTGTACCTCCCTCTCTCCATCTCCATCTCTCTCTCCCTCCCTCTCTCCATCTCTCTCTGTCTCCCTCTCTCCATCTATCTCTCCCTCTCATTATCTTCTTATCTCCCTCCCTCTCTCCGTCATACAGAGACACAGAGACCTCTGATGTTCTACAAGATCCAGAGGACATATTTTATATGTGCATGAGTGAGTGTGTGTGTGTGTGTGTCCTGGAGGATCATTAACATCCGCAGGCTCAACGATGAACTGTCGTCAACTATCACCTGTTCCCACGGCAACATACAGCAACAAGCCTCATGCAATCTCTCTCTCTCGCTCCTCTCTCTCTCTCTCTCTCTCTCCAATCCACCTATTCTGCTCCTTTCACCTCTTTTTCCATTCCTTTACTCCTCCACACTCTCCTTTCTTTCCTGGTGTTCTTTTTCTTTTTTTACTTCAACGCTCTCAGTATTCTAGAACGAAACCAGTAGTTATATTCCCAGTGTTCTAGAACATCAGCAGCAGTTCTACCCTCAGTGTTCTGGAAGTTCGATAACCAGTAGTTATCGTCTTTATTTTATATTTTCACCAGTTACTCTGAGTGCTGTACTGTACCCTGCTGCTGTTGTACACTGTGATTTCCCCTTTGGTGGACAAATAAAGGATTTTGTTATCTTATATTTTCAGTCTTCTAGAACATCAGCAGCACTTCTATCCTCAGTGTTTTAGAACATCAGCAACAGTTCTATCTTCAGTGTTCTAGAACATCAGCAGCAGTGCTATCTTCAGTGTTCTAGAACATCAGCAGCAGTTCTATCTTCAGTGTTCTAGAACATCAGCAGCAGTTCTGTCTTCAGAGTTCTAGAACATCAGCAGCAGTGCTATCTTCAGTGTTCTAGAACATCAGCAGCAGTTCTATCTTCAGTGTTCTAGAACATCAGCAGCAGTTCTGTCTTCAGAGTTCTAGAACATCAGCAGCAGTGCTATCTTCAGTGTTCTAGAACATCAGCAGCAGTTCTATCTTCAGTGTTCTAGAACATCAGCAGCAGTGCTATCTTCAGTGTTCTAGAACATCAGCAGCAGTTCTATCTTCAGTGTTCTAGAACATCAGCAGCAGTTCTGTCTTCAGTGTTCTAGAACATCAGCAGCAGTTCTATCTTCAGTGTTCTAGAACATCAGCAGCAGTTCTGTCTTCAGAGTTCTAGAACATCAGCAGCAGTTCTATCTTCAGTGTTCTAGAACATCAGCAGCAGTTCTGTCTTCAGAGTTCTAGAACATCAGCAGCAGTTCTATCTTCAGAGTTCTAGAACATCAGCAGCAGTTCTATCTTCAATGTTCTAGAACATCAGCAGCAGTTCTATCTTCAGAGTTTTAGAACATCAGCAGCAGTTCTATCTTCAGTGTTCGAGAACATCAGCAGCAGTTCTATCCTCACTCTTCTAAAACATCAGCAGCAGTTCTATCCTTAATGTTCTTCACCAAAACCAGAAGTTTGAGAACAATGGCAGCAGTTCTAGTCTCAGTGTTCTAGAAGAAGCCGCAGTTCTATTCTCAATGTTACGGAACCAATGCAGTCGTTCTATTTTCATGGTTCTAGAGCAACAAGAGCCGGTCTAGTCTCGTGTTCTAGAAAAGCTGTCCTACTCTTACAAGTACCAGCACACAGTCTCAGATTCGATTCGATTCAAGATTAGAGAGTTACAGAGTACCATTAATTCTACTCTGGTTTAGGCTGTAAACCAGTCAGTCAAACAGGGCAGTCAAACAGACAGTAACTTACTTTCCTAGTTCCTCAAAGAGCTGATACTCCTCAGTGAAGCGTGTGCAGGTGATGGTGGCCATGCTGGAACTAGCAGACTGGTTCACTGACTGCCTGGCTGGCTGGCTGCCTGGCTGGTGTGGCGGTAGTGGCACAAGAACCGTACAAAGCTTTGGCGTTCAAATCCCTCTCTGGTTCTTGTGTCTCTCCTCTCTCTCCTCTCTCTATAGGGAGAGAGGGAGGGCCGGTCCTGGGTCTGGGTGACAGCTCTGGCCCCGCCTCCGTCGCACGGCCTCGTCCAATCGCACCACTGCCTGCGACCCGTCTGAATACACAGCGGCGTCGTCATGGCAACTGCGTCCTCCCCTCCTTCCTGCTCTCGCCGAGCGCACATCACACGCACGTGCGCGCACATTCGAGCGCGCACACACTCATGCGCTCACTCCGAGCGCACGTCACACACACACTCGAGCGCACACACACTCACACACACACAGACATACAGTAAAGGCTCATCTGTGACACAGATATGAAATATATAACGTTTATAATCTGACTTGTTTTCTGAGATTCATCAAGATTTCATTATTGCTCCACCCCCCCCAAGCTCCTCTCCCCTCTTTTCTTCTTCTCTCTCCCCCTTCTCCCTTCCTGCCTCCCTCCCCCACTGCCTGCATCCCTGCCTCTTTATCGCCCTCCCTGCCTGCCTTCCTCCCTGCCTTCCTCCCTGCCTTCCTCCCTGCCTCTCCCCCTCCCTCCCTGCGTCCCTCTCTCTCTGCCTCCCCCCCCTCCTTCCTCTCTTCAAAGACATCTTCCAGTCCTCTTGTGTAGTTTACTTCTACTCCCTCGGACTTTATTTGATTTCTCTCTCTCTCTCCAACACACATCCATGCACACACACCCTCGCATGCCCAGATGCATGCCCAAACAAACAGAATACTGCCGCTCTTTCTGAACGTCAAGCTCACGCATAGCTGGGTTCAGAACAGGTTCCAAACACAGGCGGAAGACTCTGGAGAATGGAGGGGTGAGGTGGGAGTGGGAGGAAGGGAGGAGGAGGAGGGGGAGAGGGAGGGGGAGGAAGAGGAAGGGGGGTGGTGGGAGGGAGATATGAAACCTGGAATTAGGGAGAGGGGGGTAGATGGCACGAGGGAGGGATGATGGGAGAGAGCAAAATAGGAAAGCGAGAGAAGGATGAAGAGAGGGAGGGAGGCACTCTCCACTACTCCCCCCTCACCTACAATAGGAAGAGGCTGTGAAGCCAATCTGTTTCACATTCAAAGAGAAGGAGAGGTAGAGAGACAGACAGAGAGAGATGGATGGGAGAGAGGGAGAGAGAGAGAGACAGACAGAGATGGATGGGAGAGGAGCGACGAGACAAGGATGAGAGGAGGGGGGGAGAAAAGAGGGAGACGGAGAGAGGGAGACAGACAGAGGAGAGGAGAAAGCAAGAGAGGAGATGAGAAAGAGAGGGAGAGAGTGGAGATGAGGAAGAGAGAGAGAGAGGAGAAAGAGAGAGTGAGACAGAAGGTTCAACCAACGTCGGTTGAGGGACGTCTGTGGATTCTGACTTGCAATGAGTCACATGAGGACACAAAGCGGGGGGGGGGGAATCCAATCAAAGCTGCTGGTGGATTGTTCAAAGTTGACCAGCGGTACGGGAGTATCAGTCTTCTTCTGGTCAAAGGACAGGTACCGCCCCTTGGTGGCGACACCAGGAAGTGCCGCTTCATGTTAACGTGGCGAAAGCGATGGCTGACGCCGCTGTATCTGAACACACACCACACACCATGACCCTAACATGCGCGCACGCACACACACCAAACGTGCACACACACAAGCACTCGCACACAGCCGCACAACGCGCACACGCCCCCAACTAAACACATGCGCGCGCACGCACACTGAACTCATGATGGAGTTTGCTGATGGAGGGCAAGTAGGACTTTTGCGGACATGCGTGTGAGAATGTGCATGCGTGTTAAAGTACGTACGCGTGTTAAAGTATATACATGTATGTGTCGGCCTGTGAGTGTGTGTGTTTGTATGTGTGTATTCGTATGTATCTTAACAGTGGTAGTGTTTGTTCTTGCGTCTCCTGGGAACGTTCCAAAATCTCCATGGCAACACATAGATATGCGTCATCATCATGGGTCTCTGCCTGTGTGTATGTCTGTCTGCCTGTGTGTATGTCTGTCTGTCTGTGTGTATGTCTGTCTGCCTGTGTGTGTGTATGTCTGTCTGCCTGTGTGTATGTCTGTCTGTCTGCCTGTGTGTATGTCTGTCTGCCTGTGTGTGTGTATGTCTGTCTGCCTGTGTGTATGTCTGTCTGCCTGTGTGTATGTCTGTCTGTCTGCCTGTGTGTATGTCTGTCTGTCTGTGTGTATGTCTGTCTGTCTGTCTGCCTGTGTGTATGTCTGTCTGTCTGTGTGTATGTCTGTCTGTCTGTCTGCCTGTGTGTATGTCTGTCTGTCTGTGTGTCTGTCTGTCTGTCTGTCTGTCTGCCTGTGTGTATGTCTGTATTCCTGTTTGTCTGTCTGTCTCAATGTGTGTGAGTCGACCTGCCTGCCTGTCTACCTACTTGCCTGCCTGCCGGTCTGTCTATCAGTCTGTCTGCCTGTATGTCTTCCTGCCTGCCTACCTGTGTGTACGTCTGTCTGTCTGTCTGCCTGCCTGTATGTCTCTCTCTGTCTATCTGTTTGTCTGCCTGTATGTCTCTCTGTTTTTTCTGTCTGTCTATTGGACCGAAAGATGCATGAAAGAGGGAGACAGAGACCTAAAGAGAGAGAGCGAGAGCCTGAGGGAGACCGAGGGAGAGACTGAAGCAGCACGCTGACATGAAAGGAGTTCCCATCTCTTCTGTTCCCCCTCTTCGACTCGAGATCGTATGACTTCATTCGCTTTGTAAAAAACTCACTGCACTTCTCATAGTCTGGTCTTTTCAGTTTCTGCCTCTTTCTCTCTCTCTCTCTCTCTCTCTCTCTCTCTCTCTCTTTCTCTCTCTTTCTCTCTCCCTCTCTCTCTTTCTCTCTTTCTCTCTCTCTCTCTCTTAGTCAGCCCTCCACGCACAGATCTGCCCTCTGCCCCTTCTCACACACACACACAGGGTCTTCTTTCCCTTTGATTAAGACGCAGATGACGTCCAGGATGATGTCACAGGTGACAAGACTGTGACTGGTCTGCACTGTCTGGGTACATGCACAACACACACACACACAGGTACACGCACACACTGTGCGATCGTACTCCTAGCTGATCCCTGCCCTGCCAGAAACAGCAGTTCAAGAACATTCTGTCCGGGTCTGCAGCTGGACGAGAGTTGCGCTGGCAACGTAATGGGACCTACACACACACACACACACACACGCACATACAAATTATCACAACAACCTGAGCTTGTTTTCATATTTGTCTGTAACCTGTCGAGGTCGTATTTTTCCTGGTCATGTTTGTTTGGACGATGACTCTCCGCAAATGTTGGACCTCTGAAAATGTTTTCATCCAGGAAGCAAATTCCACAAGCTCAGGTTGTTGTCTGTGTATCTGTGTGCGCGTGCGTATGTGTGTGTGAGCCAAACTGAATGCAGCTGTAACAGCTGTAGGTATGCTGAAAAAGAACAGCATCCATTAAATTGTTATCGTTATTACATTTTTGTCCAAGCTGCGATGTTGCACTGTCATGTTATACTTGTTGCGATACTTCTTCATGTTGAGATATTATAGTTTTACTCAATTGCTAAAACACTAAAACCCATTGGCTGAACAAAGTTCTTAGTTGCTTAAACTAATTCAGCAAATTGCGTTGTCGCTTGTCAATACCTTAAAACCTTTCACATATTGTGGAAGAAATTGGATTTCCTGTGGACCTATATTAATCACTACTGAACACACTTTCTCTGAAGACTGTTGTAACGTAATTACTGCCTGACTGTCACTTTCTATGTTTACATTCTTGTGCCCTATAAAAGAAGGTCCTCTCGCCTCCAGAAGGGAGAGAGACATGATTGAGACCTAAGCCTTGTACTGTCTTCATTTTGTGGTCAGAGGTCTGGTCATTTCTCTCCCAATCTGCAGGTTGTTAAATACTTGCTAAATCCAGAACTCAACTGAACTGTCACTTCGTTTATGAAGAGACGGACAAAACACTTTCTTCATCGACGGTAAACCCCAATTTGCAGATCTCGCTTTGCCTTGGACTTTTTACGACCTTTCCACGCCTTTCACCAAACATAACCGCCCAAAACTGATTTCACTTTTGGGCAAATGGTGAACACAGTCCATTCCTCGATGCAGACTTTAGAAACCCTGTTAGAACTCCTCCTGTCTGAGTGATCTGCTGCTGTACTTTTGACGCATTGCTATTTGTAAGCCTTCGTGGATAAAAGCGTCCGCTAGAGATAAATCTAAATGTCAGGCGTAGATAAACACAGGTGTTTCTCGCTGAACGAAAGAGCAGGGGAGATAGAGACAGAGAGACAGCAAGAGATAGTGAGAGAGTGAGACAGAGAGACAGTTTTGGAGACAGAGACAAAGAGAGAGAAACAGACAGTGAGAGAGACAGCGAGAGTGAGAGACAGCAAGAGAGTGAGAGAGACAGAGAGAGGCAAACAGAGGGAGAGAGGTAGAGGGAGAGAGAGAGACAGAGGGCCACAGACAGAGACAGAGGGCCACAGACAGAGACAGAGGGCCACAGACAGAGACAGAGGCAGAGATAGAGAGAGACAGAGAGAGAGGGAGAGAGAAGACAGAGAGGGATTTTGGAGAGCAGACAGAAAGATATAAAGGGACTTGGGATGTTGGATAGAAGTGAGAGGTAAAGGGGGGAATGCTGGAGGGAAGACAGAGTCAGACTATGTAAGGGTTTTATCATTTTATTTGGCTGCATTAGGGATCAGTTTTCTTGACACGACTCGATATTTACAGTGTGTGTGTGTGTCAGCGTCTCCAACAGTAATCTAACTCCATCCCACAGTCTCTCGATCCCTCCCTCCCTACCTCCCTCCTTCCTTCCTTCCTTCTTCCCTCCTTCTCTCCCTTCCTCCCTCCTCCCTCCATCCCTCCTCCCTCCATTCTTTCCTCCTTCTTTTCCTCCCTCCATTCCTCCCTCCTTCTCTCCCTAACCTTTATCTGTCGATCCTGTTCGACATCATCTGTGTGTTGAGCTTGTTAAAGAAGGACTTCAACTCCCCCCCACTTCCTCCCTCCTCTTCCTCCCTCCATTCCCGCCAAGAGTTTCCCCAAGGGGATTAATAAAGTATTCTGAATAAAGTATTCTGAATCTGAATTCCTCCCTCCTTCTCTGCCACCTCTCTCCCTTCTCCCTCCCTCCCTCCTTCCTTCCCTCCATCCCTCCATCCCTCCTCCATCCCTCCATTCCTCCCTCCTCCCTCCCTCCCTCCCTCCCAAACCTTTATCTGTCGATCCTGTTCGACATCATTCGTGTGTTGAGCTTGTTAAAGAAAGACTTCAGTTTGCAAAGTTTACACTTCTTTCTCTTTGTCTTGTTCCTGCCTTTCTTGGAGACCTTAGCCTCCTCCTCCTCCTCCTCCTCCTCCTCTCCCACCCAGGGAACCCAGGCCCCTCCATGGAGGTCAGGGTTCGCGCGAGGGTCGTCGTCGGGGAAACGGACGGGCACCGCCGTGCGGTTGTAGAACGCCAGACGAGACAGGAGCCGTCGGACCACGTCCGGCTTCTGATTGGCCAGGTCGTGGCGTTCGTAGGGGTCCGCCGTGATGTTGAAGAGCCAGACGCTCTTGTCAGTTCCCTCAATGTTCCTCTCCAGGTTCCACCAGGTTCCTGAGAGCGTGGCTAGAACTTGAGGTGGAACCCAATCACCGTGCCCAGGATCTCCTGTCAGAAGCTTCCAGTCTCCCACCCTGATGGCTGCCTGCACCGAGGTGTCAAACACAGCCAGGCTTTCCTGGTTCTGATCCCCAGGAACAGGGCTGGGGACCTGGGTCCCGGACCCACGTCTGGGCCCCTGTCTGGAGCTGGAGCACTTTTCCATATAGGCCTTAGTGGGACCAGGAACTTTCCTGGAATCCTTCCCCGGGAATGCCTTGTCTTGCTTGGGGACTTTTCTGGATGCCCGGCTTGAGCCTTTCCTGGAAGGACCCCAAGAGGTGGATGGGGTTGTGTTGGCGGTTTTCCTTCCAGAGTCCTCACGGAGGCCTGCTGATCTCCTGGAACTTTTCTTGGAGGCCTTTGCAAGACCTTGGCCTTTCCTGGAAGCGTTCCCTGCCGGCTTGCGCCCTGTTCCCTCCCCGGCTCGCCTGTGCATGGGGTCGATGTTATGGAGGATCTCCAAACGCGGGGACTCCTTCCCCTCGCTGATGGCGGGCCACACGTCGTAGCCGTCCAGCCCCTCCGCCGCCGTGACGTTGCCCCCAGCCAGGCCCACGAGGGTGGGGTACCAGTCGGAGATGTGGATCAGGGCCCTGGAGGTCCGGCGCCTGTGTCTGAGGAGGGGGCTGTGGACGAACCCCACCGCCCTCACCCCCCCCTCCCAGTAGGTCCCCTTCCGCCCTCGGAGGGGCCAGTTGCTCCCCCCGGTGAACGGTTGCGCCCCGTTATCCGTTGAGAAGATGAGCACGCAGTTCCGGTGAAATCCGTACTTTCTGAGGGCGTAGGTGACCTTGCGCACCGACTCGTCCACCGTGGTTACCATGGCGGCGTACTTGCGTCTGGCCACGTTGCCCATGCGGCGGTAGGGGTAGATGTAAGATTTGGGGGGGTGCAGAGGGGTGTGGACCGCCTGCAGCGACAGGAACAGGAAAAGGGGCTGGAGCGATGCATTGTGGGAAGAAAGGATGGCGCGGGCCCGCTGGGTGAACAGGTGCGTGGAGTAGCGGCCGGCATAGCCGCGGGAGACGCGCTCGTCCTCGTGGAGGTCGTAGCCACAGAGACCGGGGCCGTCGCACGACCCGTAGGAGTAGTAGTCCACACTTCCTGTCAGCGAGCCGAAGAAACTCTGGAAACCTTTCTGGGTGGGGAGACAGGAACGCCTGAGGAAGAGGAGACGGAGGAGGAGGAGAGAGGAGACGAGACTAGAAGTCAGGAACCATACCTCCAGGACGGCAGCACTCCTAGGCCATGCCCGGTTCTACCTGCCCCTTCCCAGTCTTACCTGCCCCCTTCCAGTCTTACCTGCCCCCTCCCAGTCTTACCTGCCCCCTTCCAGTCTTACCTGCCCCCTTCCAGTCTTACCTGCCCCCTTCCAGTCTTACCTGCCCCCTCCCAGTCTTACCTGCCCCCTCCCAGTCTTACCTGCCCCCTTCCAGTCTTACCTGCCCCCTTCCAGTCTTACCTGCCCCCTCCCAATCTTACCTGCCCCCTCCCAGTCTTACCTGCCCCCTTCCAGTCTTACCTGTCCCCTCCCAGTCTTACCTGCCCCCTTCCAGTCTTACCTGCCCCCTTCCAGTCTTACCTGCCCCCTCCCAGTCTTACCTGCCCCCTTCCAGTCTTACCTGCCCCCTTCCAGTCTTACCTGCCCCCTTCCAGTCTTACCTGCCCCCTCCCAGTCTTAACTGCCCCCTCCCAGTCTTACCTGCCCCCTTCCAGTCTTACCTGCCCCCTTCCAGTTTTACCTGCCCCCTTCCAGTTTTACCTGCCCCCTCCCAGTCTTACCTGCCCCCTCCCAGTCTTACCTGCCCCCTCCCAGTCTTACCTGCCCCCTCCCAGTCTTACCTGCCCCCTCCCAGTCTTGCCTGCCCCCTCTCAGTCCCTCCTGCCCCCTCCCATTCCTACCTCCCCCCCTGGTCCTACCTGTAGAAGCCCAAGTGCCACTTCCCCACCATGTGGGTGGCGTAGCCCCGGTCCAGCAGGCGCTGGGGCAGGGTGAGCAGCCCCCTGGGCAAACAGCTGGGCTGCCGGGGACGGATGATGGAGTGCTGCAGGCCAGTGTGGATCTGGTACCTGGAGACACACAACGCTTTGTGACTGTGTGTGTGTGTGTGTGTTGGTTAAACTAGTCTGGGCTGGTGTGATAATCTGGCACGTACAGCTACACCGGCTGGCACAAGAGGGTAGGGGTGTCTTTATACACAAACACACACTTCAAATGGCTTTTGCGCGCACACACACACATACACACATGCACCCGGCCTCCAGAGAGTATCGTAGAGGTGTTATATGGCTTCTGTCTCCTGAAAACAAGCTCCTTTCTTGTGTACGTGTGTGTGTGTGTACGTACGTGTGTGTTTGCGAGCTGAACTTGTTTCCAGAAGGTGAATGTATACATTCCTGGACAGATGTTGTCCAGAGTACACACTAACTGACTCTACCACCACTCTCCTCTCCTGTCCTCCCCCCTTCTCCCTCTCCTATTCTCTCCTCCCCACTCCCCATTTCCACTCCTCTCCCTTTTCTTTCTCATCCTCTCCTCCCTCTCTCTCTATAGATCTTGGTTCAACATATTAAGTCTATGAAACAGCAACAGCAGCCAAAACTACTTCACTGTGCATTTACGACCGGGGGGAGAGGGAGATAGGGAGAGGGAGGAAGAAAAAAAAGGGGGAGTGGGGGCGAGAGGCAAGGAGCTGCGCTGTAAACACACTTTTTCTTCCCCTTTCCCTATCTCCCTCTCCCCCCATCACCCCTCTTCCCTCTCTCTCTTGGTCCTTCCTAAATTTCCATGTAGTCATTTAGCAGACGCTCTTATCCAGAGCGACTTACAGCAAGACAGGGACCCCCTGAGGCAAGTAGGGTGAAGTGCCCTGCCCAAGGACACAAGCCAGGGTTCAAACCAGGGACCTTCTGATGACTAGCCCGACTCCCTAACCGACTGCCCCATATAACTCCCCTCCTTCCCTCTCAATCCCTTACTCTTTCTCTCTCCCCATTTCCCCCCCTTCTCTTCTTCCCACCAGATTTTTCTGCTTGCATAGCATGCCACCCCCCCTCCCCTGCCGGGAGACCCCCCACCCGTACCTGCCCGTGAGGAGCTGGCTCCGGGAGGGCGTGCAGATCGGCTGCACGTAATAGTTTTCCAGCTTCACCCCCTCCGCGGCCAGCCGGTCTAAGGTCGGAGTGTGGATGTCCGGGTTGTGGTAGCCGACGTCGTTGTAGCCTTGGTCGTCCGTCAGAATGAATATAATGTGCGGAGGCTGCCTCCGCTCCAAGGCGGCGTCTCGCGTGTTCTCATCCCGCTCCAGCAAGTTGGGTCGGGACGGGTCTGAAGACTGGTAACCGATGCCGAGGAGGCTCAGCAGGCACAGGGTGCTGGCGGTTCGCATTCTCGCTACCTGGAACGGTTTACCGGGGCGGTGGGGGGCGGAGGGGGGATTAACCCAGTCAGATCGATTTAACACGCAGACTCATTCTTGTCTTCACATTCTCCACTTGTTCGCATCCCCAAAACAAGACTTCCCTCTAACGATCTTGCTGAAGCCTATACCCGCCGTGCACTCATCCACGTCCCGCTCGTGATCAGAGCGCGGTTCGACTTCCCAAAAAGTCGCAACATTTCAGGACGGGGGCGCACGGTGCGCCACGGGCGCGCAAATTGCACTTTCCCAATGTAAACCACCTTGTTTTAGCATTACGCAAGACATATAAGCGTTGGTCTCAGACGTTTTCTGAGTCCGAAAACGATTTGATTTTCGTCTTCCTACTCGTGAAGTCATATAACCCCGCCCGGGACTGTCGTGGACTCATCCCAATACCGCTGTAACCGGAGAGCACCCTTTCGGTGCCGCGGGGCAAGGTGCATCTGGGCCCGAGAGACTCGGTTCGAGGTCACCTCCGCGATCGTTCATGTAGGGGTTAACTTGGTCACTTTACTGCAGTGTTATAACTGAACGTAGTAAGGAATCCACGAATGTATAACTGATTTGGGGGTTCATTCAGCATTGAGAGAGAAAAGAGACACCAGGAAGAGAGAAAGTAGAGATGAATAGGGAGGGAGGAGGAAGAAAGAGGGAGAGATGGAAGCGTGGAGAGTTAAATGAACGGATAGAGGGATGGATGAGAAAGACGCCATGGAGAGATGGATGAGAGGGGAATGGAGGATGGAGAGAGAAAGAGGGAGGTATGGAGAGATATTTGGGGGGGAGGGGGTAGAGGGATAATGGGTGTTGTGGCTGAATGGTTAGGGAGTCCAGCCAATAATCCGGTTCGAACCCTGGCTGTGCCAACATGACGTTGTGTCTTTAGGCAAGGCGCCTCACCCTACTTGCCTCAGGGGGAATGTCCCTGTACTTGCTGTGAGTCACTCTGGATAAGAGTGTCTGATAAGTGACCGAATGTAGAGACGAAGAAGGGGAGAGAAGGATGGGGAGTGGAGTGAGGAAGACAGCAGGAGGAAGGATGCCAGATGTGACTCGTTAGGCTCGGTGGAGGAGACGCTGACTTCCTGTCTGCTTCAGGAAACACGTCTGCTAAAGCTCGTTTGCGTGCAACGACGAAGCCTGTCAGATGCGCAAACGCTCACAAACACACACATCTCTATCGCTCTCACACACACACACACACACACAGGCTTATACATGAACACAAACACACACATAAGTCTCTCACACACATACTCACAAACACACACACACACTCTATCGCTCACACACACACATAGGCTTATACGTGAATACAAACACACACATTACTCACACGCACACACTCAAATCACACACATACTCTCTATCACTCACACACACACACACACACACACACAGGCTTATATGTGAACACAAACTCACAAAACGTTCTTTTCTTCTGTCTTATGTTCGTAAAAATAATTGTTCTGAGCTGTCTTTTGGTCTGTCTATCTATCTATATCTATATATCTATCTGATAGATTCTATTTATAGATAGATGAACCTTTATTTGTCCTCCGGGGGGGGGGGGGGGGGGGGGGAATTGCAGTTCACAACAGCAGCAGGGTAAAGTATAGCACACAGAGTTGCAGGGTAATATACATTAATGACAATGACATCACAATAGCAATAGCGGTGTCTTTTATCAGACAAGATAAAGTCTGATAAAATAAATAAGTTGAGTAGACATATAGACATATAGACAGTTATTGCACTTGAGGAGAATTACAGAATTACAGTATTGCAAAATAAATAACTAAGTTAAGTCGACATGTAGGCAGTTATTGCACTTGAGGAGTTACAGAATTACAGTATTTTGCTAAAAGTATGATTAAAAAAGTAAATTATGTAGACATATAGACATATCGACAGTTATGGAGAATTACGGCATTACAGTATTGCAAAAAAGTAAGCAAGTTAAGTAGAAATATTGCACTTAGTACAGAATATGACTATAACACGAGTATTGCACGTGAGTGAGGTAAGTAATAAAAGTAATTTAAAAAAAGTAAATACAATAAAAAAGTAATACAAGGTAATACTGCACGGTGGTGAGGTAGTGATGGTAATAGTTATAATAATGGTAATGGTGTAGCACATGATAGTGGCTATGGACATCAGTATTTAGTGATTATTGTTAAACAGTCTGACAGCAGCAGGAAGGAAGGACCTGCGGAATCTCTCCTTCACACACCGAGGGTGAATCAGCCTATTGCTGAAGCTGCTCTCCAGAGCGGACAGTGAGTCCTGCAGGGGGTGTGACTTGTGGTCCAACATAGTTGTCAGCTTTGCCAGGACTCGTCTGTCACCCACCTCCTGCACTGAGTCTAGAGGGCAGCCCAGGACTGAGCTGGACTTCTTGATGACCTTGTCCAGCTTCTTCCTTTCCCTCTCAGTGATGCCGCTGCTCCAGCAGACCACACCGTACATGATGGCTGAGGCCACCACTGAGTCATAGAAAGACTTTAGGGGTGCCCCCTGCACTCCGAAAGACCTCAGTCTCCTCAGGAAGTAGAGCCGGCTCTGACCTTTCCTGTACAGTGCGTCAGTGTGGTGAGTCCAGTCCAGTTTGTGGTTCAGGTGAACACCCAGGTACTTATAGGACTCCACTCTCTCAATGTCCATTCCCTGGATGTTCACCGGCGGTGGGGAAGGTCGGCGTCTGCGGAAATCCACCACCATCTCCTTGGTCTTGCCCGCGTTGATGAGGAGGTGGTTCGGCTGACACCAGTCTACGAAATCCTGCGTCAGTTGCTTGTACTCCGTGTCATCATCGTCACTGATCAGGCCGACGATGGCGGATTCATCGGAAAACTTGAGCAGGACGCAGCCTTCCGAGTTGTGTCTGAAGTCAGCGGTGTAGATTGTGAAGAGGAAGGGTGCAAGCACCGTCCCCTGTGGGGCCCCCACGCTGCAGGTCAGGAGATCAGACACACCATCCCTGGTTCTCACAAACTGGGGTATATTTGTGAGGTAGTCCAGGGTCCAGTCGGCCAGGGGTACACTCTCATCTCCTCCTCTCTTCCTGTCCTCTCCTCCTCCTCTCCCCTCTCCTCCTCTTCTCCTCTCCTCCTTTCCTCCTCCTCTCCTCCCCTCTTCTCCCATACTCTCCTTCCCTTCCTCTCTTCTGCCCCTCCCCTCTTTGCCTCCTCCTCTCCCCCCTCTCCTCTCCTTCCCCTCCTTTTCCTCTATCTCCTCTCCTCCTTTCCTCCTCCCCCTCCCCTCTCTTCTCCTCCTCTTTTTCACATTCAGATCCTGATTTTAGATACTTATGCCCAAAGTTTATTTCAGAATATCATCAGTGTCTTTTATAAACTTTGCAACTCCCAGACCCCCGCACACAAACACAAACACCCTCTGTGTGTTAGTCTTTGTCTATACATACACATGTGTATGTTGATAGCAATGTATATGCAATGTTCATGCAAACATTCAGACCTTGATTTTCTTTACTTAAAGTTTCTTCCCAAATATTTATACACTACATCTTCTGTGTCCTTTATAAACTCTGCAAGCTGCCCCCCTCACACACACACATACCCACATAGCGTGGAGTGGAGGAGTCTGGGTGAGGCCGTGACCCTGGGGGCGACCCCCACCAGGTCAGTTGGCATGGCCGTGGCTGGAGCTGCATGTGTGTGAGAGCTATGTGGAGAATGTAGCTGACGCCATGTTGGTTAGAAACACCGTAGATCACATTACACAGCTGCACAGAATCAGGACACAGCGCCTGCCTGTCTGACTGCCTGTCTATCTGCCTGCCTGCCTGTCTGCCTGTCTGCCTGTCTGACTGTCTGACTGTCTGCCTGTCTGTCTCTGCCTTTTTGTCTGTCTGCCTGTTTGTCGGTCTGCCTGTTTGTCTGCCTGTCTGTTCATTTGTTTGTATGTCTGTCTGCCTGTTTGCCTGCCTGCCTGCCTGTCTGTTTGTCTGTCTGCCCGCCTGCCTGTCTATCTGCTTGTCTGCGTGCCTGCCTGCCTGCTTTCATGTCTGTCTGCCTGTCTGCCTGCCTGCCTGTTTGTCTGTCTGTCTGCCTGCCTGCCTGTCTATCTGCTTGTCTGCGTGCCTGCCTGCCTGTCTGCCTGCTTTCATGTCTGTCTGTCTGCCTGTCTGATTTCAACAACGGTGGCAGAGTTGTGAACAAGCACCAGTCTCTTTAGCCCAGCATGCGTGGTGGTGCATGGCGCCCTCTTTTGGCCGTTCCAGGAAATCAAGACGCGAGATCAACGACGTGTTTGGCCGAAAATGTACTTTCGCCGTAGTGACGTATGGGACGTGCAGAAAGCACTCACTGTGTACAGAAAGTAGACCTATGTCATGTGTAACGGTGTTTTTATTATGTCAAGCATTGTGTTTGAACACGAACGCTCGTTTTTCTGTTTCAATCAACGGAGTCATGAAACTACTTGTCCCAGCATGCAAAGAGAGAGAGAGAAAAAGAGAGAGACACACACACAGAGACAGAGAGAGACAGAGAGAGGGAGAAAGAGAGACACAGAGAGAGAGAGAGAGAGAGAGAGAGACACCGAGCAAACTCATGAAGGGGGCGTGGTCGGTCCATTCATGCAGACGTCTATGCGAGGATGAAGTAACACCTTGTTTATCTGTTTAGTGAACTTATTGCATTACAAGTGTTCGGTAGTGAAATCGTGCTACTCTTAAGACAATGACTTCAAAAGAATCGGAGGCATCCGATAGTGCCTTGCTGTACCTAATATATCAGCATTTAAAGGAGAACGGTTATCAGAAAGCGGCGAACGGACTGAAGAAACACGTTGATCAGGTAAACAGTTCGGATTAAACAATCTTTAAAGTGTTAGTTAAGTATCCCCACGGAAGAAATACGGAGGGGTAGGCAATACTACAATATAGCTCGATATTAAACGGCGTGCATTGCAATCGCCAAAGCCAAGTCGACAACTGTCATGTTACGCAATGCCCGACGTCAAATCGTGTAATACTTTTAAATAAATGCAGGTGAGATCGAAATGAAACGCAGATCAGAAAGGTTGATTTGTCTGTTAGGGTCCTGCGTGAAGGAACCGCGTGTTGGGCCACTGTCCCGTCCGCCAGCATGTAAAGAACATTATGTAACAGAAGGACACATGGCAGCATGGTTCTGAACCTCAGAAGGGGCCCTGGCAGTTTGATCAGGGGTAAACACACACTAACATGTAAAACTGCATTCTGCAGTGCATGTAAACCCGCAGGAAAGTATGTTGTTCAGGATCAAAAGCGTTTGCTAAATGAATTGCACTGTAATATTATGTAAATAGATTCAGTATGTGTTTTTTCAAGTGTGCCAGTCGTTGAAATGTTTTTGCAACCCCCCAGTCGGACACCCCAGAGGAGTTCCTCTCTCTTCATGATATCTACGCTGCCTGGACCAAGTAGGACCTTAAACCTGGACATTAAACACCTTCAACACCAGTCATATTCCAAATAATAAAGAATCAAATCAAGCGTGAATAAAAAGATGGATTCAATGACATCCCCCCCCCCCCCCAATTTTCTTTTAAAAGTTACTTTCTTGCATCGTGATTATCCAGTAAGGCTATTGTTCATTGTGTGTGTGTGTGTGGGTTGCCTGTCTGTCTGTGTGTGTGTGTGGGTGTGTGTGTATGTGTGCGTGTGTCTCCGTCCTTCAGAATCTCAGCCCTAGGCCAGGTTGCTAAGCAGGAGGCTGAGGTGGACTCCACCACGCTGAAAAAGGGCATCAAGGCCGACCCCTCCCCCACCACAGAAGAAGACAACCTCAGTCTGCAGCAAACCAAAGAAGAAGAGTTAGATGCCAAACCAGTCACAGGTAACCCAGGTTACCGTATTCAGTTTGAGGCGATGACATTATTCATGTCTTATAATAGGATATCTTGGATCTTCTTTCATTCCGTCGAAAAACATTGCGAGAACTGTACAATAGCTAATAACACCAACACACAAAACAGGACACAAAACACACCCAACATGAGTTTTAAGAAGAGATTTCCAACCGTTGCATGTTGATGGCGGTTTTATATTAAGTGGCAAATTATTCAACAAGTGTGGAAGACTCCCAACCTTGGAACAGTCTAGAACACCAGGGGTAGGTAACCCTGGTCCTTGAGAGCCATGAGAGCCATGGTACTGAAGGGTTTTCCCTGCTCCAGCACACCTGATTCTAATGAATGGGTCATTATGAGGCTTCCACAGAGGTTGATAATGACCCATTCATTAGAATCAGTTGTAAAACCTTAAGGACTATGGCTCTCAAGAACCAGGGTTACCTACCTCAGATCTAGACTGTCCCAAGGTTGGGAATCTTCTACAGTTGTGGAATAATAAAACCGTCAACATATGATGGTTGGAAATCTCTTCCTAAAACTAATTTTGAGTGTGTTTTGTGTCCTGTTTTGTGTGATTGCGTTATTCGCTATTGTACAGCACTCGCTAACAGCTGTTGTTTTTAAATGAGCTTTATAAATGTATAAAATATTCATTGTATGTGTGGCTGTGGTCTCTGTTAGGGTTGTTCTTTATTGATCGAGGTCTGTTTTCTCTGGGTTGAGGGTCTAGGTTCTATATGGGTTGAGGGTCTAGGTTCTCTATGGGTTGGGGTCTAGGTTCTATATGGGTTGGGGTCTATGTTGTAATCTGATCCTGCTATTCCCCAGATGTCCTGCCCCCCCCTGCTGAGCAGCACAGCGCCACCAACGCCCCCCTGAAGACAGCACCCCAAAAGGAAGAGGAGGAGGAGGAGGAGATAAAGCAGGAGGTGCAGGTAAAGGCGGAGGAAGACGAGGATGAGATGGAGGAGGAAGAGGCAAGACTGAGACTTGGGGAAAGGTTTCTAGTTGTTTAGAAGTGAGGAGGTGCGGTAGAGACGGGTATGATTAGAAGGTTCTGGTCTGTCCTGCTTGTTGACCTCTCTCTGTCCGTCACAGGAAGCAGCCAATCAGGACACAGAAGCAGACAAGACGGAGCCTGCTACCAATTCTGACCAAGCAGCACAGAACTCAGAGGGAGACAGCGAATCAGAGAGCGGGGAGGATCTTCCACCAACCCAGGTGAAGAGGACAGCTCTGCAAGGGTTGTGCTAGCTGGGATTGGTCGAGAGAGGGGGAGCTAAACCACAATATGTCTGTACATTCCCATTTAGTCATTTTACATTTATTCATTTAGCAGATGCTTTTGTCCAAAGCGACTTACAAGAGAGAGCTTAACAAAAAAGCATCGGTCACTGAGCATAGCAACGTGATAGACCCCAAACATAGCAGGTTTATAGATTATGTAATAGATTACATACTGTACTTCTTGAGAACCAATAAGTGCCAAGGGAAGAGCTATAAGAGCATTCATCTTAATATTTAACAAATTTAAGGTGAGACAGACAGTAGTCTACTTCAGGGACGCGAACAATAAAGCAACAACAATAGCTAGTTTCCGCACAGGGATTAACAAGTAACACTGAACAACAACAACAGATTATATTTCTAAGTGCCTTAATATTTCTAAGGTCCATAAATTCTCATAATAAGCAAATTTTGAGCTTTTCTTGAAGGTGAGGAGACAGTCTGTCTTTCTGATGGAGGTGGGGAGTTGATTCCACCATTGGGGAGCCAGACAGGGGAAGAGTTTGTGTTGGGCCCTGATGCTTTTGAGGGAGGGGGGACCTAGACAGATTTTAGCAGACGCTCTTATGCAGAGCAATTTACAGCAAGTTACAGGGACATTCCCCCTGAGGCAAATAGGGTGAAGGGTGTTGCCACAGCCGGGGTTCGAACCAGGAACCTTCTGATTACCAGCCCCGACACCCTAACCGACTGCACCACATGACTCCCTTGCACCGTTTCTAACAGGTGACAGCTGAGACCCCAGCTGTCCCCAGCTCAGCCTCCACTGCCCCAGCCTCTAAACCTCCCCCGAACTCAGACAGTGTGAGTGAGTCAGAACAGGATGTTCCCCCACCACAGGTGAAGGCACACACAGATACGCAAACACACACGCTCACATACACGCACACACTCGCACACATTTCAGCTGGTCTGCTGGCGGGGGGTTGAGAGGGGGTGGTGTTGGAAAAAGTGGACTGAATGATCATATTGTATCTTCACAGCTCTCTGTGACTGTGTGTGTGTGCCTGAGAATGCGTTGTGTGTGTGTGTGTGTGTGTGTGTATATGTACTGACACTGAATAACATATCTGATGCCCAGTCACTGTGCTAATGTGCGTCTAGACCTCATCATCGCTGGGTCTCTGGATCCGGCCTGTGTGTGTGTGTGTGTGTGTGAGTGAGTGTGTGTTCTGGACCGGTGGTTCTGTCAGGCTATTGTTCTGACCCACCGGACCGTGAGGGTTCCAGGGTTGTTTGGACAGTCGACCTGGTTTGGATCCACTGGTTAAGTCGTTAATACCCTCTGACTGGTCTGGCACCATGCTCCATACAGGATGGACACTGACTTAGGCCCTGCTTTGAGTACTCAGCTGCTAGCCAGGTGGAAGGCAAGATTAGCTCATTTAGCTAGCAGCAGGTTAGCTAGCAGGGAGTCGTGGTGTAGTTTGTTAGTAATCAGAAGGTCCCTGGTTCAAACTCCAGCTGTGGAAACATGATGTTGTGTCCTTGGGCAAGGCACTTCACCCTACTTGCCTCAGGGGGAATGTCCCTGTACTTGCTGTAAGTCGCTCTGGATAAGGTAAACAGGAAGTAGAAAGGTAAAGCTAGGCAGGAAGAAGGGACTTGGCAGGTGATCCCACAAAATGCTAACTTCTGCATTCTTGGGGTCAAAGTTGGGGTCAATTTTAGGTGTGTGTTCACTTCTCTGTCCTGCCTCTTTAGCAGAACCCAGAGTCCGCTGCCCCCGAGACACCTGTCAGTCACACCCAGGCCCCTCCCCCTGCAGGTCAGGAGGAAGACGCAGACGCGGAAGAGGACAGTCCAGAAGAGGTGCAGTATGGGAGATGCAGTTTGAAGACATTGAGTTTATGTGCATTGCACTATTGGCTATCCATTCTGATATTCCCACCCATCCAATTCCAGACAGAAGAAGCTGCTCTGGCCCCACCCACAGCAGAGGAGACCAAGGAGGATGCTGAAGCCCCTCCCCCAAAGGGTAAGGGATTTTGTGGTTCTCATCGCACAATCTGGTGTACCCTTCCCAAAATGATACTAACTTCCTATCTTCTCTCTATCCACTCTCTTACTTCTCCAGCTCCTGTACAGGAAGATGAGGAGTCTCAGGTAAGATCCTCCACCAATTAGATTACAAGGCTGTATACTGTGTAGTACAGGTCTTAGTAATATATGTGGTACTTGCAGTACTGTGGTCTTGTACAGAGTTATACATTATCCACAGGTATTCTGGTACAGAGTGATATGTTACACATTTACATTTAGTCATTCAGCAGACGCTCTTATCCAGAGCGACTTAGAGCAAGTACAGGGACATTCCCCCTGAGGCAAGTAGGGTGAAGTTCCTTGCCCAAGGACAGAATGTCATGTTGGCATAGTGGGGATTCGAACTACGGACCTTAAGATTACCAGCCTGATGGCCTCGGTTTAGCCACCTGACTTCCTGATTATACTCCTCCTCCTGATGAATACTATGTTGTCATCTGGTTTCAGAGTGGAGAGACTGTATTATCTGGCAACCTAAAGGCCGAGGATCAGATCGTGACATCGACCACTCCAGAGGACAAGAACGACACACCTGCCGCCCCCACAGGTAACACCATGCTAGTGCCGCACCCCTCCCCCAATACTCATTGGATGGGGAGGTTGAAGGAGAGAAGCCTTGTATATTTTCCACCGATCAGCTGGGAAAGGGAGGATAGGAATGGGAAACAGATCTGCAGACCATGTGTATTTACCATGTTATCGTGTGTGTGTGTGTAGCTGCTGTCCCTGAAGTAGAGGAGGAGGTAGCCCCGCCCTCTGACCCTGATACACCCGCAGCCCCGCCCAGCGGAAAGAAGAGGGGCAGTGATGCTGCTCAGACCCCTGGCAAGAAGGACAAGAAGAGAAAGAAGAAGGTGGATGTGGAGGAGGAGGACCAATCAGCTCTGGCTCCTGTGGAGGGCAGTGAAGAGGCAGACATCCAGCTGGACACCAAGGAGCCAGATGAACCAGCAGGTATGGACTGTGCAGTGTATTACAGAGACAGACAGCAAGAGAGAGACGGAGAGAGAGAGAGAGGGAGAGGAGAGACAGACAGAGAGGGAGAGACAAACAGAGACAGAGATAGAGAGGGCGAGACAGTGAGAGACAGAGAGAGGGTGAAGGGAGAAAGAGAGAGAGAGAGAGAGAGGGGAGGGATTTTAGAAAGCAGACAGAAAGATATAAAGAGACAGGGTGGGGAGGGAATGCTGGAGGGAAGAGAGGGTCAGACTATGTAAGGGTTTTATCATTTTATATGGCTGCATTAGGGACCAGTTCTCTTGACACAAGTCATTTACAGTATGCTTATCTCAAACAATAATCTCTAGTTCCATCCCACCATCTCTCGATCCCTCTATCCTTCTCTCCCTTCTTGCCTCCCTCCTTAGAGATTTGTGGGTAAGAGTGCTCTCTAACATTTGTCTGACTGACTTCTTTCTGCGACTGTCTGTTTTCTTCAGCTACTTTTTGTCTGACTGACTTCTTTCTGCGACTGACTGTTTTCTTCAGCTACTTTTTGTCTGACTGACTTCTTTCTGCGACTGACTGTTTTCTTTGGCTATTTCTTTTGTCCGACTGACTGTTCTTTCTGACTGTCGGACAGATCATTTTGTCTGACGTGCTGTATTTTATTTTCTGACTGACTTGCTTCTGGGGTAACATTCCCTCTGACCGACTGTTTCGTCTGGTGCGACTGTTCCCCAGACGGTGAGACTGAGGAGGCGGCTCCTGCTGGCCAGATCGTCCTGCTGCTCTCCTCCAACGCTCTGAAGAAGAGGAAGAGGAGGAACAGGAAGAGGAAGACAAAGACGGGAGAGCAGAAGGAGGAGGCGGCGAAGGAGGAGATTGCGGAGGAGAAGGAGGAAGAGGAGAGCGTTCCGGCGCAGGTCACCCCGACACCGAGTAAGAAAGCCAAGAAGAGGCAGAGAAGAGAGTCCATTGCCACTGCGGACCCCCCAGCCAACGAACCCCCACCCCCCCAGACCCCAGAGGACCAGGAAGAGACCCCCAAGAAGAAGAAGAAGAAGAGCGCAGAGAAAGAGAACACTGTGGAAGAAACCCCAGGCCCTGTCCTAGAGAAGAAGAACAAGAAGAAGAAGAAGAAGAAGACGCAGCTTCCTGTGGAGCCGGTGGAGGAGGAGGAAACTCCACAGGAGGTCGTCTCCACTCCTGCGCTTCAAGAGAAGAAGAAGAAAAAGAAGAAGAAGGTGGTAGCGGTGGCAAAAGCTGAAAAAGAAAACCAGCAGGAAGTGACCTCACCTGTCCCAGAACAGACCGTCACGGCGGGAAAAGCCAAGAAGAGTTGAGTCATTCCTGAATACGTTTATGTGGGTTAGGGTTGATGCGTCTGTGGTTAGGGCTGGTGTATATTCAGGGTTAAGTTAGTTTGCTGTCTTTAAACCAGGGGTGGGCAATCCTGGTCCTCGAGGGCCGCTGTCCTGAAGGTTTTAGATGTTTCCCTGCTCCAGCACACCTGATTCTATTGAATGGGTCATCATGAGGTTTCCACAGAGCTTGATAACGACCCATTCATTAGAATCAGGTGTGCTGGAGCAGGGAAACATCTAAAACCTTCAGGGCAGTGGCCCTCGAGGACCAGGATTGCCCACCCCTGGTTTAAACTATAACCATAGCACATTTCTTCGAACATGTCTAACATGTTGGGATCTTTTTTTACAGAGAAAAACAAACAGAAGGAGCCTCCAGCGCCCCCTGCTGGGAAGGTGAGCTCCTATTAGATTAGTCACTTAGATTAGTCACAAAAATACAAGGAAACTAAATATAGTTTAGCATTTACATTTATTAATTTATCAGATGCTTTTATCCAAAGCGATTTACAAGAGAGAGCTTTACAAAAGAGCATCGGTCACTGAGCATAGCAACGTGATAGACCCCAAACATAGCAGGTTTACAGATTATGAAACATACATCATGAGAATCTAATAAATGCCAAGGGAAGAACTATAAGAGCATTCAGCCGAACAGATTACAAATCAACTTTCAATCAGTGGAAGAGAAGCAGTTATATACAGATCATTTAGATACGTTATCTACCGATGAGTTAATTGCTGATTGGTTAAATAAGCAGTTATGTACAGGTTAGTACAATGTAAGAGATGGGGGGAAAAATATATATATTTATATTTACTATAAGATCGTTTTGGAGGTTCAGGGTAGTTGAACAAGGCTTTTTTTGCGCTTTGGTGCGTACTGAAGTGTGTGTGTGAGAGGTCACAGGTCAACCTAACGTGCTGCTTCCTGTTTCAGAAGAAGACCAAGAAGGCCGTCGTGTGGTGAGACTGGTGAATGTTTGCTGTTGCCGTGAACACAGGTCAGCGCAGAACAATGTCATAATGATCACGTATTCTTATGTATTCTTACATTACACTTCTATTGCATTACACTTACATTACCTTTAGTCATTTATCAGATGCTCTTATCCAGAGCGACTTACAGCAAGTACAGGGACGTTCCCCCTGAGGGTGAAGTGGACACAACATCATGTTGGCCGGTTTGCACCCGTTTTGAACCCTGGCTGTGCCAATACGATGTGTTCTAGGGCAATGCACTACACCTTACTTGCCTCAGGGGAATGTCCCTTTACTTGCTGTAAGTCTGCTACATGACTAAATGACTAAATGTAAAACTAGATTGGGTGAAAGGTAGCATGTGGTCAAAACATTAAAAGGGAACACAAACAATCGATGTTGCGTCATACACAACCGATGTTGTGTTTCTTCCGCAGGAGAGCTGTCCTGGATACCTTAGTTTAAGCTGACAGATCAGGATCTTCACAATCATGTTACCTATCATGTATCCTACCTAACAGTGTAGTGCCTTTATCCCTCCACCGGGTTCAAATCCCCCATTCTTTATGTTGACAGCTCTGCAACTAGTGTCTTAAAATATGTTGACCTGTCTTATTGAAAATTTGGCAAGATTTAAGTGACGAAACAGTGTGATTTGGGGGTTACTATGGCAACATTTCTGGGAACGTGGTGTTTTTTTAACCCTTTTTAGTTTGACATTTTTAAGTTTGAAAGAATTTTAGAGATGGAGCTGATCTTGAAATGAGCATATTTTTTTTTTTTATGTTTTTTACTCGCTAAACTGGACAAGCGACGATAACACAAAGGGAAATGATGACATCATTGTTGTGTCTGTTTCCGGTTGGTTCCTCTGCATGAAATGGGAGCTCACCAGGAACCACATCTCCACACGTCTTCTTCTCTACCTGCTCAGCTCATACGATGATCCGTGTTCTGCTGTCATTTTCTTTCCCCAAGCTGTGAACTTGCGCGAATAAGCAAAATGAGTTTTATACCCCTTGTACTAAAACACATCGGTATTATATCTATGCACATGACAGACCCTATAAAGCTTGTTACTTTACTGTGTTAGTGCACACAAACACACACATACAAAGATATGGACCACAGTCATCAACAGCTTTGCGAAATGTCCGTTCTTCAACTGCTGAATCCCCAACGACGTCTCGTCTACCTACTGCGACGGAAGTGTGGCGTCTCGCTGATGCTCTTCCGTTCTTGTTCTCGTCACTCCTCGGAGATCCATGCCCATCTCTAATGTGTACTTCTTTGAGTTTCCTGTTTACAAACCTGTTTGTTCATTATCCTCCTAAAAATGTGAACGATTCTTATTTGGTCATTTTTACTTGTTTTATTTTTGTGTTGAGTAAAAATGGGTGTCACTCTGGTATTCTGTTTCTGTGTAGTTTCCTCGTAGGGGGATCAGTAGTAGTAGTGTAGGTGAAGCATTCTGTTTTACCATGAAACATGAAATATAGAAATTAGCAATATAATGGGAGTCAGGTGGTTGAGCAGTTAGGGAATCTGTCTAGTTCGCTGGTTTGATTTTCTGCTGTTCTTAATTACATTCTGTTCTTAGGCAAGGCACTTCACCCTACTTGCCTCAGGGGGGAATCTCCCTGTACTTGCTGTAAGTCGCTCTGGATAAGAGTGTCTGCTAAATGACTAAATGTAAAATGTTAATAACAATATAGCTAAGAAACCAACACAAAACGTAAAAACATGGTTAAAGAAAAGGACAAACAAAATGCACTCCTTCATGGAATAACAATCACGTTTATTTATAACAACATAAACAGTAGAATAATATTAAGTTTCATACAGGTCATTTACAATAGATCTCTTTGATAAGCTTCTAGGTCTTGGCAACGGTCTGCAGTACTGCAGCCACCTGGTCCACTGTCATGTTATCCAAGCCCACACTGGTCTCCTTCCCGAAGTCTGCAAAAACAACATGTCAGAGATCTTCCATGCCCCAACTGAAGTTCAGAATCAGAATTGGTTTTATTCGCCATGTAAGTTGCACAAACACATACTGTGGCAAGATGGAGAAAACAATGAGCATATACGGAATTTGGATACATATTCAAATAAAAAGTAGGTTGAACGAACAATTTTTAAGAATACACAGATAGGACAGACAGAATGAAATACTAAAAATAACAATATAACTACAGGACAAAAGGACAGTATAGGAATATATAAAACAACGAGGTGTTGATAACAAGGTTGTGATAGCTATTCGCCTCCCACCCACCATATCTAGCCCACAGCTTGGGCTGGACTCCGGAACATTCTCGGATGAGGATGGGAAAACCGGGGTTTGCTGATTTCAGTGCTACATAGTGCTGCTCCACAAAGTCCCTGTGCAGAGGACAGTGCATTACAGTTAGACTGAAGTTACACTAAAGCTAAATTAGATTAGAAGAACATTACACAGGTAATGTGTACAGGGTAACAAAATACAGTTAGCATAGTAGTGCAAAACAGTTAGTATAAGCAGAATGTACTGAGTATGTACAGGGTATTCAAGTGATTTGGTAGAAAATATACAGCTGTATTGTACAAAATGTTACTGTATTATAAAAAATTTTTTGCAGCATTTACAGTGTTGTATGTACAGATAGTACATACGTACAGATAGTGCAAAATGGTAAGATGGTGTAAAGTAGTGCAGAGGGTGCAAATCACCTGATTCTAATGAATGGGTCATTATGAGGCTTCTACAGAGGTTGATAACAACTCATTCATTAGAATCAGGTGTGCTGGAGCAGGGAAACATCTAGAACCTTCAGAACACCGTCCCTCGAGGACCAAGATGTTACAGCCATGCAGTACAGAAACTGCAGAGTAGAACCTAATGTTACCTTATTGACACCAAATCTTGATTCAGTACTGGCCCCAGATTCTAATGAATGGTCATTATCAGGGTTTCCACAGAGCTTGATAATAATAACCCATTCATTAGAATCAGTAGGGAAACATCTAAAACTGTCAGGACAGTGGCCCTCGAGGGCCAGGATTGGACCCCCCTGACTGACCCTATACAGTCCCAGTAGGCCCTCTACAGGCCTGTGTTAGTACAGCATCTAATGGCAGCATGAATTGCTGATCCGACCCCGTCCTCATGTTAAACTACACAGGATCCTTCCTTTACCTCCATTCCGATCCTCGATATAGACACTATAGTTGTGTTGCACAAACAGAAACACACAAACAGCACCAACAGTAGGCCTACTACCTAAAACCTATACATACTGGCAAGCAAACATAACCACATATCATCTTGATCATATAGAAGTAGTGATCGTTAACTAATCATTCCCTCGATCAGCACCACATCATGTTTGTTTAGTGTGGGTTGTTACATTACCGAGCTCCTTGACTTGCCGGTGAAGTCTGGCACAGATGCAAACGAATTTCGCGAAGGTTCTTAGCAAGGTTAGAGCCGAGACCCCGGACTACCGCAGCGGCCATGATGATTTCAGTGTCGAAATGATCAGACCCGCCTACTTTAGGATATTAGACAATCACAGGCAAAGAAGTGCAGATCGTGTAGCCAATTGTAATCCGAGTTAAAAAATGACTCGTGGTTTGATCCAATCAGTGGCAAGAAAACACCAGCCTCGACCAATGGAGCGGCCGAGCAGCCGTTCGACTGTCGATTACAAGAGACTGTCACTTCCGGTTCTTCTCAAGCGAAGAAACCTCGTAGACAAACAAGGAAGAACGAGATAAGACCAAAGCTCGTGTTTTTATTACATTGAACGATAATTGATCGTACACTCTTTTCGGGAGTGTGACCCAAATCTGCAACAAAATGCCGGAACGAGAAAGTAAGTGCATCATATTTGGCATTTACTTTTGAAAATAGCTACCTTTAACATGCTTACGTTATTTTCCAAACTGTCCGAAAGCTAGCCAACTAGCGCCAGGCCAACTCAATCAAGCGCAGATAGGTGGTTGGAATTATGTACATTTACGTTTATATTTGTTCCATTAGCGGACGGTTTTATCCATTAACCTTTACCAATCTGCACAGACCACTGACCATAACAACGAGATATATTGTCAGAAACCAAACAAGTGCCAGAATTAGATCACGTTGAATCATGGCGTTATATTCAAACTAGGGTGGGAGCGACCCAGTTGTGAACTCTCTAGAGATGCTGTGGCACAGTGAGTGATCGTCCCAGCAGTCTGTGCGGGGACAGTGTGAGGCAGCATCTCCAGCAGTCTGTGTGAGGCAGCATCTCCAGCAGTCTGTGCGGTGACAGTGTGAGGCAGCATCTCCAGCAGTCTGTGCAGGGACAGTGTGGGGCAGCATCTCCAGCAGTCTGTGCGGGGACAGTGTGAGGCAGCATCTCCAGAAGTCTGTGCGGGGACAGTGTGAGGCAGCATCTCCATGGCTTCATGTGCTAACGCCTGTGTCTCCCTCGCAGCGGAAGCCTACTCCAACCCCCTGGCCCCTGACAACCATGAGGTGGAGGACCACCGCTCCGCGATGCAGTAAGACGTGTTTCTGTCTGTCCCTCTGTCTTTCTCTCTCTCTCTCTCTCTCTCTCTCTCTCTCTCTCTCTCTCTCTGTAGGCTACTCTAGCTGTATGTGTGTCTGTGAAGCCCTGTGGCGTTGTGTCCTTGGACAAGGCACTTCCCCCTACTTGCCTCAGGGGGAACTTTCCCTGTACTTGCTACTTGACTACATGGAAATTTGGGAAGGACGAAGAGAGAGAGGAAGAGGGGAGATCGAGGGGAGAGATAGGAAAACGGGGGAGAAAAAGTATGTTTACAGCGCAGCTCCCCGCTCTCCCTCTCTCCCCCGATCATAAATGCACCGTGAAGTAGTTTGGGCTGCTGTTGCTGTTTCATAGACTTAATATGTTGAGCCAAGATCTATAGAGAGAGAGAGAGAGGGAGGAGAGGATGAGAAAGAAAAGGGAGAGGAGTGGAAATGGGGAGTGGGGAGGAGAGAATAGGAGAGGGAGAAGGGGGGAGGACAGGAGATGAGAGTGGTGGTAGAGTCAGTTAGTGTGTACTCTGGACAACTTCTGTCCAGGAATGTATACATTCACCTTCTGGAGACAAGTTCAGCTAAATGTAGTTCTGAGTGACCTGACCCATGAATGTTCCCTCGTCACCCCAGGTCCAAGCTGACCAACGATGACTTCCGGAAACTGCTGATGACCCCTCGCTCCGCTCCATCCTCAGCACCGCCCTCCAAGTCCAGGCACCATGAGTGAGTCATGCTGCTGACCAGAAACAGAATTTGGTTTTATTCGCCATACAAGTCACACGAACAAGGAATTTACTGTGGCAGGATGGAGCAAACATTGAACATATTCGAGACTTAAAAGATTTTAAATAAAAAGGCAATTGCTATACTTGGATAGATTAAATTAGATTCAACTTTAATGTCGTTACACACGTACAAGTACAGGGTAACGAAATGAAGTTAGCATCCAACCAGAAGTGCAAAACGGGTAGCAGAAGCGGAATATACACGGAGTATGTACAGGGTATTAAAAGTACAGCTGTATTGTTTTACAGTATTTACAGTGTTGTATGATTATATAGGGCTATATAAAGAGTACAAAGGTATAGACTATATGAGTGAGAATGGATATATATATGGATATGTACTATGGGGAGGGGGGAGGAGTATGTACACAATAGTGCAATTGCTCGAAGTGAAAAATGTGATGCGAATGACGACAACGATCGCTACGGAAATCACTTATAATCTAGTCCCAGTTGTTAATGTGCAGAGGCTGACCTTCTCCGTGTTTTACCCAGAATGCCACGTGACTACAACGAGGACGAGGATCCCGCCGCTCGCAGGAGGAAGAAGAAAAGGTGAGCTTCCTGTTACCTTGGTAACCGTTCTTTCAGTCCGTCAGGGGAGGTAACGGCCACTGTTTTGAAAACATGTGAAGGCACGCGTGAGGCACAACGACACCCCTTTTCAGCCCTGACCTCTGACCTCTTGACCTCCGTCCCCCCCCCCCCAGCTACTACGCCAAGCTGCGGCAGCAGGAGATCGAGCGGGAGCGTGAGCTGGCGGAGAAGTACCGCGACCGAGCCCGTGAGCGCCGCGACGGCGTCAACAAGGACTACGAGGAGACGGAGCTGATCAGCACTACGGCCAACTACCGGGCCGTGGGCCCCACGGCTGAGGCCGACCACTCTGCTGCGGAGAAGAGGCGCCAGCTCATCCAGGAGTCCAAGTTCTTGGGAGGTGACATGGAGCACACCCACTTGGTGAAGGGGCTCGACTTTGCCCTGCTGCAGAAGGTGAGACGGTCCGACCTCCTCCCCCTGCTCCACCACCTCTCCGCGCTCTCCTCCTCTTTTTCTCGTGCCTCAGCTCCTCCCTTCTTACTCCTCCTCCCCTTTTCCTGCCCCCCCTCCTCCTGCCCCCCCTCCTCCTCCCCCTGTCCCCCCTCCTCATCCACCTCCTTCCCCCCTCCTCATCCACCTCCTTCCCCCATCTCCTCTCCCCCTCCTCCCTCTCCCTTCCTCTTCCATGCGGTGGAGAAACGTCTCCTCCTCTTCTCCCCCTCTCCCTCCTCCTCCTCTTCCTTCTGAATTGTGTTATCATGGAGCCAGTTGCCAGCTAATCCCCACTAATTAACACTTTGATTGACTGAAGGAAAACATGGTGGTTCTAGGCCCTTACCTCCTCCCCCTCCCTCCCTCTCACTTTTTGTCCTCCCCGTCCTTCTGTTCTGGGTATAAATATCATATAGGCCAGTCTGTCCTATCTGTCGCTCCACACACCTCAGGGGAAAACACCAACTAAATCACTCAAACTCCAACATTGGTCTTTTTCCTGGCTCTGGAACTACTGCTAGTCTTAGTATCTATCTGAGGTGTTCTTGTCCTTATTTGGACTCTTTGATAAACTACATAGCTGTTGTATGCCTTGTCCTTGTTCAAAATGACTGCCCGCTTGTCAAATGTGGCACTTTGAGTTCCTTACTTTAGGCATGATTCTGATGTTTTGTGTGTGCGTGTGTGTCCCCCCAGGTGCGAGCTGAGATCACCAGCAAGGAGAAGGAAGAGGAGGACTTGATCGAGAAAGTCCAGAAAGAAGTCAAGTACGTCTCTCTGCAGTCTTGTCTCTGTCCCCCTCTCTATTTGTCTCTTCTCTCACTGTATTTAGTCTCTCCACCATCTTTCTTGTCTCAAATTCCTTTTTCCGGTACATTCTAACTCGTTCTCTCCCCCGCACCCCCAGGAGAGAGGTGGAGCCAGAGGAAAAGATTGAGTTCAAGACTCGTATGGGTGAGTGAGCCCCCCGGGGCCCCCCCGAGGCCCCCAGTGCTGCTGCCATGTTGAGCCGGCCAAATGCTCACTTGCTGTTAGCATGTAGTTAAAGCTAGCTACTGGCCTGACTAGCGTCTAACCCTAGCTGTGTTAGCAGGCATGTGACTAACGCCCATTGGTTAGGACTTAGCCAATGCTAGCCACTTATCAGGCTCACTGGTTAGCATGTGGCTAATGCTAGTCACTGGTTAGCTTGTGGCTAATACTAGCTACGTAGCCAGTTACTGATTAGCTTTTGGCTTAGCAGTCCCACTGGTTAGCTTGTGGCTAATGCTAGCCACTTAGCTGACTTACTGGTTAGCTTGTGGCTAACACCCGCTGTTGTCGCGATCCACAGGAAGGAACATCTACCGTATCCTGTTCAAGGGGCGTCAAACAGAGCGCAACGAGCTGTTCCTGCCTGGCCGCATGGCCTACGTGGTCGATCTGGAGGACGAGTATGCAGACACCGACATCCCCACCACACTCATCCGCAGCAAGGCTGACTGCCCTACCATGGAGGTACACACACACACACTCACTCACACACACTTTCCCACCACACTCATCCGCAGCAAGGCTGACTGCCCTACCATGGAGGTACACACACACACACACTCACTCACACACACTTTCCCATCACACTCATCCGCAGCAAGGCTGACTGCCCTACCATGGAGGTACACACACTCACTCACACACACTTTCCCACCACACTCATCCGCAGCAAGGCTGACTGCCCTACCATGGAGGTACACACACACACACGCACACACACTTTCCCACCACACTCATCCGCAGCAAGGCTGACTGCCCTACCGTGGAGGTACTGCCTTCAAGTGTGTGTGTGTGTGTGTGTGTAACTCCCCAGGCCCAGACCACCCTCACCACCAATGACATTGTGATCAGCAAGCTGACCCAGATCCTGTCCTACCTGCGCCAGGGAACACGCAACAAGAAGATGAAGAGGAAGGAGAAGGGTAGGCGTGTGTGTGTGTGCGCACGCTTCTGGTCACAGCACCATGCACAGCGTTTCATCCCTTTGTGTGTATGGTGTGTAAAGTATTGATCTCTCTCTCTCTCTCTGCGTTTGTGCGTGTGAGCAGGTAAGCTGGATGAGAAGAAGGCTCCGGAAGCAGACATCAGGTGAGACCAAATCAGACTCGCACCTTCTTTCCAAAACCCTGCATGATCCATCCCTGAGTGGGTGAATCCATCTCCTCCTGGCCTCCTCCTCTAGCGATTCCTTTCCAAGCAACCTTTCCTTGAATTGATGAATAAATGATCAATCCAAATTCAAAGAATTGATATTACCTATCACCACTGACTAGAGACTGCACACTATAATTTCTATGAATGACGAATCGCTATCGAATATCGGACACGCAAAAATAGAAATGACAAAACCTCGCCACAGTGTCTTTAAAACGTACCTACATACGAACACAAACAGACAATGCAAAAATCCAGTATATTCTGTAACATAACACTGTATATTCTGCAAAGAATTGTATTGTAGAATTGTATAGTCTGTACATAAAAACCCACACTGCATGTAGATTGTGAATATTACACATTACAACCACTAGTATTAGTATGTGTTACCCTAAGTCAATAGGGTTGTATCTCCCAACTATTTATCTCCTGACAAATCTTTTATCTCAAGATCCGTATATATTGTATCCCAGCCTTTACCCCTTGTGTGCATTCACTTACTTATTTTACCCCTTTTCATTTATCCCTGTGTGCACTCTTCTACTCTTTTACTTCCACACCTTTACATTTACATTTATTCATTTAGCAGACACTTTTATCCAAAGCGACTTACAAGAGAGAGCTTTTACAAAGAGCATCAGTCATTGAGCATAGCAACGTGATAGACCCCGAACACAGTGTTTTTTTTTTTTTTGATTGTGACTCATACATCATGAGAACCAATAAGTGCCAAGGGAAGAACTATAAATGCATAACACAACGATTGTGAACATAAAGCAAGAGATACAACAACAACACTGGCAAGTCGCCATATGGGGACCAACAAATAGTTCTAAGCAACATTCGATTATGTGAAGTGCCATACTATTCCTAAGTGCCATTACATTCTCTAAATAAGTGAGTTTTAAGCCTTCTTTTGAAGGTGAGAAGGCGGCAGTCTGTGCTTCTGATGGAGGTGGGGAGTTGATTCCACCATTGGGGAGCCAGGCAGTGGAAGAGTTTGTGTTGCGCTCTTGAGTGGGGGGGGGGGGGGGGGTACCACTAGACGGTTGTCAGCAGATGAGGGCTGGAGGAGAGAGTTGATATAGGTCGGGGCAGTCCCGTTTACAGCCCGTAAGGTCAGCACCAGGGTCTTGAATCTGATGCGGGCCATGATGGGAAGCCAGTGGAGGGCGATGAGGAGTGGGGTGACATGACAGGGTCTGGGTAGGTTGAAAACCAGACGAGCGGCTGCATTCTGTATTCTCTGAAGGGGACGGATTGCAGGAAGGCCGGCTAGTAGCGAGTTGCAGTAATCCAGCTTTGTGAGGACAAGGGCTTGGACTAGCAGTTGGGTGGAATGTTGAGAGAGGTATTTTCTGATTTTCCTGATGTTGTAGAGGGTGAATCTACATGACCGAGAGACTGCGGCAATGTGAGCTGTGAGGGAGAGCTCGTCGTCCAAGGTGACACCCAGGTTCCTGGCAGAGGATGAAGGGGTCATTGTTGCAGATCCCATAGTGATAGAGAGATCGTGGGTGATTGAGGGTTTGGCAGGGATGATGAGGAGTTCCGTTTTGGTGAAGTTCAGCTGGAGGTGATGTCTGGTCATCCAGGCTGAGATGTCAGAGAGGCAGGCCTCGATTCTGGTCGATATCCCTTGATCAGTTGGGGGAAAGGATAGATATAGCTGCGTGTCGTCAGCGTAGCAGTGATGGGAGAAGCCATGGGAGGTGATGATTGGCCCGAGTGAGGTGGTGTATAGGGAGAATAGGAGCGGACCAAGGACGGAACCCTGTGGGACCCCAGTGGAGAGCAGGCGGGTACCAGATGTTTTTCCTCCCCAGGAGACTTGATAGGATCTTCCTGTCAGGTAGGATGAGATCCATTTAAGCGCAGTGCCAGTGATGCCCATCTCTTCGAGTGTGGCGAGCAGGATCTTGTGGTTGACTGTGTCGAAAGCTGCGGAGAGGTCTAGCAGAATGACAACAGAAGACCTTGAGGCTGCTCTGGCAGACTGGAGGGCCGTGGTAACCGACAGGAGGGCAGTCTCAGGGGAGTGGCCGGTCTTGAAGCCGGACTGGTTAGGGTCCAGAAGTTTGTTCTGGGAAAGAAGGGACCTTCTGATTAGCCTGATGCCTGATGCTAACCGACTGTGTCACACGACTCCCTACAGCAGTAGAGAAACTCGTTGAAAACAGCTGGTGTCATGATTGGTTGACGTGAAAAACCTGCACCCTCTTGTTCGGTACCTAACCTCCCCCCCACCCCCCCCCCTCCTCAGCATCTTCGAAGATGTCGGCGACTACATCCCCTCCACGTCCAAGGCTGTGCGGGACAAGGAGAAAGACCGCCACCGGGAGAGGGAGAGGGAGAGGGAGCGCGAGAGAGACCGGGAGAGGGAGCGAGAGAGAGACCGGGAGGAGGAGAAGAGGCGGCACAGCTACTTCGAGAAGCCCCGCGCCGACGACGAGGTCGGTCCTCTAGCGATGGCGACGTTCTGTTTCGCTGCCGTTCCTTTTCACGCCTGTGCGTGTGTCTAATGTTGTCGTCTCTTGTGTCTGTGTGTCTGTCTGCAGGCCCTGGAGGTTGAACCAGGTAAGACCCTCTTTATCTTTAACCCCTCCTCGGACCCCTCACCTCGTCCCTAACCCCTCCTCCCCGGCCTCCTTCACCCCCTTTCTGATCGCTCTCTTTCCAGCCCCAGTGTCTATCAAGGACCAGATCAAGCTGATCAACGAGAAGTTTGCAGGAACCGCTGCCCAATGGCAGGGCGAGGAGACATATCCTTCTCAATGCTCATTGGCTCAATTCTTCTGTCCAGGGAGTGTGTGTGCGTGTGTGTGTTGGTTGGCCTATGTGTGTGTCTCTCTGTATGTGTCTCTCTCTCTTTGTTTCTGCGTGTATGTGTGTGTTGTTGGCCTGTGTGTGTCTCTCTCTGTGTGTCTCTCTGTATGTCTCACTCTGTGTGTCTCTCTTTTTCTGCGTGCTCGTGTGTGTGTGTGTGTCTCTGTATGTGTGTCTCTCTCTTTGTTTCTGCGAGACTGTCTGTGTGTATATATGTGTGCGTGTGTGTTGGTTGGCCTGTGTGTGTGTCTCTGTCTTTTTCTGTGTGTTTGTGTGTGTGTGTGTGTGTGTGTGTGTCTCTCTGTGTGTGTGTGTGTGTGTGTCTCTGTGTCTCTCTGTCTCCCTCTGTGTGTGTGTGTGTGTCTTTGTCTCCCTCTGTGTGTGTGTGTGTGTGTGTGTGTGTCTTTGTCTCCCTCTGTGTGTGTGTGTGTTAGTTCCTTGACTCATCCTCACTGCAGGTAGTCGTCGTGAGGAGAAACAACACCTGGGAGATTTCTTTGGGATGTCCAACAGCTACGCAGAGTGTTACCCAGCAACGTATGTCTCACCCTAGCCTGCTAGGACCCTAGAACCTGACCCTGCTAGAACACTAGAACCTGACCCTGCTAGGACCCTAGAACCTGACTCTGCTAGAACACTAGAACCTGACCCTGCTAGGACCCTAGAACCTGACTCTGCTAGAACACTAGAACCTGACCCTGCTAGGACCCTAGAACCTGACTCTGCTAGAACACTAGAACCTGACCCTGCTAGGACCCTAGAACCTGACTCTGCTAGAACACTAGAACCTGACCCTGCTAGGACCCTAGAACCTGACTCTGCTAGAACACTAGAACCTGACCCTGCTCGAACACTAGAACTGTTCAAATCAATCCCTGCTAGAACTGTAGAACCTCCTGGTTCCTACCTGCATTAACTTTGTTACTGATAATCTAACATGTCTTCTTCTCTGTTCTCTACCATGTCTTCTTCTCTGTTCTCTACCATGTCTTCTTCTCTGTTCTCTACCATGTCTTCTTCTCTGTTCTCTACCATGTCTTCTTCTCTGTTCTCTACCATGTCTTCTTCTCTGATCTCCCCCTTCTCTTCTTCTCTGATCTCTCCCTTCTCTTCTTCTCTGTTCTCTACCATGTCTTCTTCTCTGATCTCCCCCTTCTCTTCTTCTCTGATCTCTCCCTTCTCTTCTTCTCTGATCTCTCCCTTCTCTTCTTCTCTGATCTCCCCCTTCTCTTCTTCTCTGATCTCCCCCTTCTCTTCTTCTCTGATCTCTCCCTTCTCTTCTTCTCTGATCTCTCCCTTCTCTTCGTCTCTGATCTCTCCCTTCTCTTCGTCTCTGATCTCCCCCTTCTCTTCTTCTCTGATCTCCCCCTTCTCTTCTTCTCTGATCTCTCCCTTCTCTTCTTCTCTGATCTCTCCCTTCTCTTCTTCTCTGATCTCTCCCTTCTCTTCGTCTCTGATCTCTCCCTTCTCTTCGTCTCTGATCTCTCCCTTCTCTTCTTCTCTGATCTCCCCCTTCTCTTCTTCTCTGATCTCTCCCTTCTCTTCTTCTCTGATCTCCCCCTTCTCTTCTTCTCTGATCTCTCCCTTCTCTTCTTCTCTGATCTCCCCCTTCTCTTCTTCTCTGATCTCTCCCTTCTCTTCTTCTCTGATCTCTCCCTTCTCTTCGTCTCTGATCTCTCCCTTCTCTTCGTCTCTGATCTCTCCCTTCTCTTCGTCTCTGATCTCTCCCTTCTCTTCGTCTCTGATCTCTCCCTTCTCTTCGTCTCTGATCTCTCCCTTCTCTTCTCTCTCCACACCCTCTCACTCCCTCCAGCATGGATGACCTGGCAGTGGACAGTGACGAGGAAGTGGACTACACCAAAATGGACCAGGTCTGACTACACCTCCCACAATGCACAGTTTCACAGGTTATCTGTCGCACAGTCCAGTGTGTTGATTGGCTGTGCGTGTGTGTTTCCAGGGTAACAAGAAGGGTCCTCTCGGGCGCTGGGACTTTGACACTCAGGAGGAGTACAGCGACTACATGAACAACAAGGAGGCCCTGCCCAAGTAATATACACACACAGACACACACTACAGTACACACACACACACACTACAGTACACACCACTCTACACACACAAACACACACACTACACAAATAAACAAATACACACACACACACTACACCCCACACACTCACTACACTACATCACACACTCACGACACAGTACCCTAAACACACCCTAAGTGTGTAAACAACAATGCCCTGCCCAAGTAATGCGCACACACACACGTCCCCCACCCTCTTCAGAATATCTGCAGAACTCCTGTAATGTGTGTGTGTGTGTGTGTGTGTGCGCGTGCGCGCAGAGCGGCGTTCCAGTACGGCATTAAGATGTCCGAGGGGAGGAAGACGCGGCGGTTCAAAGAGACCAATGAGAAGGCAGAGCTGGACCGCCAATGGAAGAAGATCAGCGCAGTGAGTACATGTGATGTCCCTCAGGCCACGCCTCACAGGATGTGATGTCATATGCACACGCCCCACAGGATGTGATGTCACACACCTCACAGGATGTGAGCTCATTGTGGGCCTTGTCCTTTACAGATCATCGAGAAGAGGAAGAAGATGGAGGCTGATGGGTACGTGTCTCTCCCTGCATCTCTCCCTCCATTCCTCCTACTTCCATCTCTCCTCCCACCATCTCTCCTCCCACCCCTCACCCTCCTCCCACCATCTCTCCTCCCACCATCTCTCCTCCCACCCCTCACCCTCCTCCCACCATCTCTCCTCCCACCATCTCTCCTCCCACCCCTCCTCCCACCATCTCTCCTCCCACCATCTCTCCTCCCACCCCTCACCCTCCTCCCACCATCTCTCCTCCCACCATCTCTCCTCCCACCCCTCACCCTCCTCCCACCATCTCTCCTCCCACCATCTCTCCTCCCACCCCTCACCCTCCTCCCACCATCTCTCCTCCCACCATCTCTCCTCCCACCCCTCACCCTCCTCCCACCATCTCTCCTCCCACCATCTCTCCTCCCACCCCTCACCCTCCTCCCACCATCTCTCCTCCCACCATCTCTCCTCCCACCATCTCTCCTCCCACCCCTCACCCTCCTCCCACCATCTCTCCTCCCACCTCTCACCGTCCTCCATCTCTCCTCCCACCTCTCACCCTCCTCCCTCTATCTCTCCTCCCACCTCTCACCCTCCTCCCACCATCTCTCCTCCCACCCCTCACCCTCCTCCCACCATCTCTCCTCCCACCCCTCACCGTCCTCCATCTCTCCTCCCACCTCTCACCCTCCTCCCTCTATCTCTCCTCCCACCTCTCACCCTCCTCCCTCCATCTCTCTTCCACCCCTCACCCTCCTTCCTCCATCTCTTCCTCTCCTACCGCTCTGATACCACTCCATCTCCTCCAGGGACGTGATGGTAGGGTGTAGATCTAGTAGTCTGGATCTGTGCTAATGTTCGGTGTTTTCTCTCCTCAGGGTCAGCGTGAAGAGACCCAAATACTGAGAACCCCTCCTGAACTCCCCTCCTTCCACAGAGCCCCGCCTGTACAGTTAGGACGTGTCCCATGTTTAGCAGCCTATTGCTGCCGTTATGATTACTATACGATACTAGATGTTATTACAACATTATTCTTATAACAGGATTCTTCTTATGTTATAGATAGATGTTATTATTGTTCCTGCCATGGTCAGGTGTGATGTCCAAGTCTGGGCCTTCCCTCCTTCACTCCCTTCCTCCTTCCCTTTTTCCCCCCTTCCTCCTTCCCTCCCTCCCCTCCTGGCTCACCTTTCATTCCTCCCTCCTTCCCTTCCCTCCTCCATCCATTCATCTTTCCCTCCTGGACCAGTGGCAGAGAACTTAACCCATAACCTCAGATTTATATCACTTTATTTAGTAAAACACAACAACGCATGATTATGAAGACATTTGTATAGATCCAAAGCCAGTTTGTATAATAAACCATTTTACAAAAAGTCATGTTGTACGACATACACAGTACACACATAATAAAAACTCCCCGAGTTGGAATCATGGAGCTGTCTTTAATTCCAGACCATAACTGAGTGAGGACGAGGAGGGTGGAGGTGAGGAAGATGTTAGAGAACGGTGATCTGTTCATCACATTCCTCCACATTGGTGCCCTGCAGACAGAAAATACATGAGTTAGAGAGACAAGCAGATTAGGTAGTCTATGAACCCATATAGCCAGATTTTACTATGAAAGTTCTGAGATGTGACCGATTCTCTGCTCAAATCAAGGTCATATGACCAAATTGGGTCGCATGTCCCCTGTTGTATTGAATCAGGCTGCAAACTAAACCAGATAAACAGCTTGCAAGCCAGGTTCTGTAGGCAGTCAGCCAAGGAAGCAATCATCCAGTCAGCCAGCCAGCAAGATCAGCAGTAAGCAGTCAGTAAAACCTAAGTAGCCAGATAAGCTTTCAGCCAGCCAGGACTACAGGGGAGAACCAGGGGGTTAAAGGTGACCTGTGGGGGTTAGAGGTTGTCAGTAGGGATCAGTCTAACTCCAAACCAGCCATCAAAACTCTTGACAGGGAAACATGAGGACCACGAGTGGTTCTAGAACAGGGGTGGGCAATCCTGGTCCTTGAGGGCAACTGTCCTGAAGGTTCTAGATGTTTCCCTGCTCCAGCACACCTGCTTAAAATTAATGGGTTGTTCAAGTTCTGTGGAAGCCTGAAGGACCCCCGTCCTAAGGGATGCGAACAATAAAGCAATATTTATATATTTCTAAAAGGTTGGGGACCGCTGTTCTACAACCCTGGCCCTTGGGGGTTATAGATAGTATTAGTGATTAGTATTTTAGTATGTTAGTTTGAGTAAATTTAAAACCACCAGATTTGAAGAGTTTTCCTCCTGACGTGCGTGTGTGTGTGTGAGAGAGAAAGAGCGTGAGACCATGAACAGCAGCGTGTGGTGCATGATGAGTGTGTGTGTGTGTGTGTGACAGTGTACCGTGAACAGCAGCGTGTGGTGGATGATGTGTGTGTGTGTGTGTGTGACAGCGTACCGTGAACAGCAGCGTGTGGTGGATGATGTGTGTGTGTGTGTGTGACAGCGTACCGTGAACAGCAGCGTGTGGTGGATGATGTGTGTGTGTGTGTGTGTGTGTGTGACAGCGTACCGTGAACAGCAGCGTGTGGTGGATGATGTGTGTGTGTGTGTGTGTGTGTGTGACAGCGTACCGTGAACAGCAGCGTGTGGTGGATGATCAGCTCCCGGGTGAGGCGGACCATGTTGGAGTTGGAGGCCTGGTTGAGGCTCAGCTGGTCGGGGAACAGAGCAGGAACGAACACCACAGCCAAGCTCTGAGCGGTCATCTTGTTATCCCCACTGTACATCTGCACTCTGGAGACGACACATCATTTATCAGACGCTCTTATCCAGAGCCACAGCAAGTACAGGGACATTCCCCCAGAGGCAAGTAGGGTGAAGTGCACGTAGCCACAGCGGGGGCTCGAACAACCTTCTGATCGTGAGACCAACGCCTTAACCTGCTGAGCCACCTGACTGAGGCTCAGCTGGTCAGGGAACAGATATTACTCCCTAACCGCTCACCCACATGACTTCCCATACTCCCATCTTGAAGGTGTGTGTGTGTGTGTGTGTGTATGTACCGTTTGATGTGTTTATGTTTGATGTGTGTACACCATCCCGGGTGCGTTATTGTTCTCTTGTTCTTACATGTAGAAGTGTCCACACAGTGTGTTCAGGGTGGCTCGGTTGTCTGCAGGAAGTTGCTTTAGGAGCTTCCTGTATGAGGCCAGCCTCGCAGCCTCCGCTGGCTCAGCTGCACACACACACACACACACACACACACACACACGTTAAGTAGTGAAAAGGACAGAAAGTGGCCCCACTTTCTCCCCAGCCTCACCCCCATCCCCCCAGCCTCACTCCCAGCCTCTCCCCCATCCCCCCAGCCTCACCCCCATTGCCCCAGCTTCGCCCCCATCCTCCCAGCCTCCCCCCTGCCCTCAAAGCCTCCCAGCCTCCCCCCACCGTCCACCCTACCCTCCCAGCATCCCCCCAGCCTCACCTGCAGCCTCCACCCACAGCTGCGTGTGCTGGGGCGGGATGATCGCCTCCTGCTGGCGGACGTACGTCTTGAGGGCGGCAGCAGCGTCCAGCACGCCCTGCTCGTCCGTCTCCAGGGGGGCGGAGCCCGGCGACGCGCACAGGGCCGCCACCAATCGGCTCACCTTGGTGGCCACGCCACAGCGGCGGTACACGCCCTCCACCTTCAGACCTGCGGCGGGGGGGGGGGGGGGGGGGGGGGGGGGGGGGGGGGGGGGGGAAGAAATTGCAAAGCATTAAGAAGCTAGGTTAGGCTAGGCTAGGCTAACCCATGGCTAATCTTTTAACATAAGAAAATTCTTTATGCGAGCAGTTCCAGTATCAGCGTGTTATCTTGTAGAGCTAGCCAGAAAGCAACTTTTTTTGAAGGAATGTCGTTGAGAATGGACCTGTCAGATTGTGAACATGTTATTCACAGTGGCTGGGGGTTGCGATGCGACACAGCAGAAATCTTAACAGTCCACCAAACCATAATTCAGAATCGGGGCGTCATTAGTTTTTGGTTTGTATATTTTCATACAAATCACACTCTTTCTGATTGAACCAATCTATGAACTGTCTGAAATAATGGATATCCGCAGCCCCAATGAGTCAATTTTTTGTTTGCTTTCCAAACATTACACATCCGTAGGGGCTAAACCCCCCCCTTTCTTTCAATCCTAGAAACAGAATACACAAACCGCCTTTGAGTTAGCAACAGCAGTTATCTAGCCATTAACGAACTTCTCGCACGTACAGTATATGTATGTATGTACAGTATGTATATGTATTTATCTGTATATATACAGTACATATATATTTATTTATCTGCTAAATGAGTATTTTTATATATATATATATATTATATAAATACTTTAATGACATTACAATGCACATTTACATTTATTCATTTAGCAGACGCTTTTATCTAAAGTGACTTCTAAGAGTGAGCTTTAAAAAAGTGCATAGGATATTTAGCAATGAATAATAGTAATAATACTAATAATGATAATGATGTGGTTTAAAATGTGCCTTTCTTGCAGTGAAACCGCTAACATAATGTGCCTGGTGCCCTTCTCACCGTGCAGGGTGACGTGTGAGATACAGCGCTCCACAGCGGGGGGAACCCTGCCCAGGGGGGCGGAGGGCAGTAAGGGCAGGGACCTGCCCTCCCCCACAGGTACGCACGCCCGCACCAGCCCCTCGAACCACGACAGGCAGCTGTGTTTTCCCTCGAACTGCAGGGAGATGGTCCTGGAGGAGAGGGGAGAGGGTCACAACACACCTTGGATGTGGGCGGGGTCATGTGGGCAGGGTCATGTGACTGGGACGTGTGGGGGGGGTGACGTGTGACAGGGACATGTGACCTACTAACCTGACTTCTGTCTGCAGCTCGATGGTGGTCTCAGAGGACCTGTCTGGAGAGGAGACACACTGTTAACCAACATACTGCTCTGTGTGTGTACACATACTGCTCTGCTCTGTGTGTGTACACATACTGCTCTGCTCTGTGTGTGTACACATACTGCTCTGCTCTGTGTGTGTACACATACTGCTCTGCTCTGTGTGTGTACACATACTGCTCTGCTCTGTGTGTGTACACATACTGCTCTGTGTGTGTACACATACTGCTCTGTGTGTGTACACATACTGCTCTGCTCTGTGTGTGTACACATACTGCTCTGTGTGTGTACACATACTGCTCTGCTCTGTGTGTGTACACATACTGCTCTGCTCTGTGTGTGTACACATACTGCTCTGCTCTGTGTGTGTACACATACTGCTCTGCGTGTGTTTACTGCAGTAAATGTGTATTTGTGTGTGAAAAGTAGTGTAGTGTGTGTGTGTGTGTGTGTGTGTGCGCTAAGAACTGTAGTGTGTGTGTGTGTGTTTGTGGGGGGGGGGGGTAAGTACTTTGCATGTGTGCAGTAAGAACTGTAGTGTGTGAGTGTGTATGGTAAGTACTGTAGTGTGTGTGTGTGTGTGGTAAGTACTGTAGTGTGTGTGTGGTAAGTACTGTAGTGTGCGTGTGGTAAGTACTGTAGTGTGTGTGTGGTAAGTACTGTAGTGTGTGTGTGGTAAGTACTGTAGTGTGTGTGTCTTACTGTAGTGTGTGTGTGGTAAGTACTGTAGTGTGTGTGTGGTAAGTACTGTAGTGTGTGTGTCTTACTGTAGTGTGTGTGTGGTAAGTACTGTAGTGTGTGTGTGGTAAGTACTGTAGTGTGTGTGTCTTACTGTAGCGTGTGTGTGGTAAGTACTGTAGTGTGTGTGTCTTACTGTAGTGTGTGTGTGGTAAGTACTGTAGTGTGTGTGTCTTACTGTAGCGTGTGTGTGGTAAGTACTGTAGTGTGTGTGTCTTACTGTAGCGTGTGTGTGGTAAGTACTGTAGTGTGTGTGTCTTACTGTAGTGTGTGTGTGGTAAGTACTGTAGTGTGTGTGTCTTACTGTAGCGTGTGTGTGGTAAGTACTGTAGTGTGTGTGTCTTACTGTAGCGTGTGTGTGGTAAGTACTGTAGTGTGTGTGTCTTACTGTAGCGTGTGTGTGGTAAGTACTGTAGTGTGTGTGTCTTACTGTAGCGTGTGTGTGGTAAGTACTGTAGTGTGTGTGTCTTACTGTAGTGTGTGTGTGGTAAGTACTGTAGTGTGTGTGTCTTACTGTAGTGTGTGTGTGGTAAGTACTGTAGTGTGTGTGTCTTACTGTAGTGTGTGTGTGGTAAGTACTGTAGTGTGTGTGTCTTACTGTAGTGTGTGTGTTAAGTACTGTAGTGTGTGTGTCTTACTGTAGTGTGTGTGGTAAGTACTGTAGCGTGTGTGTGGTAAGTACTGTAGTGTGTGTGTCTTACTGTAGCGTGTGTGTGGTAAGTACTGTAGCGTGTGTGTGGTAAGTACTGTAGTGTGTGTGTCTTACTGTAGTGTGTGTGTGGTAAGTACTGTAGCGTGTGTGTGGTAAGTACTGTAGTGTGTGTGTCTTACTGTAGCGTGTGTGTGGTATGTACTGTAGTGTGTGTGTCTTACTGTAGTGTGTGTGTGGTAAGTACTGTAGCGTGTGTGTGGTAAGTACTGTAGTGTGTGTGTCTTACTGTAGTGTGTGTGTGGTAAGTACTGTAGTGTGTGTGTGGTAAGTACTGTAGTGTGTGTGTCTTACTGTAGCGTGTCCGTGAAGTGAGGGCCAGTCTCTCTTGGTGTCTCTGGGCGTCGGAGAAGTAGAGTATGACCCCGCCCCTCTGTAGCCCCGCCCACACCTCGGCGTGGTACCAGTCGCCCCCCTCCTCGCGGAGAGAAACCCTCGCCACGGCGTTCAGGCCCCCCAGCTCCGCCTCCTCTACTGTGCCCGGGAGAACCACCTACACACACAGATTCACACACACACACACACTGTATTTGAATATATGTCACATAGGCCATTTTAAGTTGAGCTGAAAGTTTTAGTAAATCATTTGCTACCGCAGTTTAGTAATTGGGTGTGCTTGCGTGAGGAAGGCCCCCTATGTTATGTCACATATACATTACATGTACATATTTATTATTTATTCCCCACTAAGTAGACAATGTTGGTGTCAAAATGATCCTCATGGTCACGATTGCGTTGCTTGTACTTGATTCAGGCAGACAGACAGGCAGACAGACAGACAGGCAGACAGACAGGCGGACAGGCAGACAGACAGGCGTACCTTGAGGATGTGTGTGAGATGAGCCACCAGTGCCTCTTGTATGTCTGCGCTGCACAGCAGCCTGTCCGTCAGGGTCACTATCTCAAACTCATGGCTGGACCTGCGGGATTCAAACCAGCAACCTCCGTCACTACACACGGACATGTGCGTGTTCTGTGAGTTCTGTACCCGTGTGCGTGTGCGTACCGTACCCAGCGGAGCGGTCGAAAACGGAGACGACCTCTCTCAGGTCCAGAACGTCGCAGGCAGCGTCGTTGTTCTCCTGGGAGAACAAGAACCGGTCCTCCTCCAGCTTCCCATGGAGCTCTTCCTCTCCTGCTGGCACGCACGCACACACACACAGACGCGCACACACAGGCACACGCAGGCAGGCGCACACACACAACGCACACACACACACCACACGCACACACATACACACACGCACACAAGTGTTCATTTTAGCAGGTATTTAATATTTAGTATTAGTCTTTAGATGGAAATCACTTTATACAGGGCTTGAAATAAATCATTGCTATTGCTACTGGTGACCAATGTTTTCAAAATGGTATCTATTTGGGAGCAATTGTGCAAGTTAAAATAATTGTTCTTAACCAAAAGCTTGCTAATTAGCCTACTACAAAGTATGTCTGCTGTGAGTTGATGCAGTTACCTTCCACTGTTATTTTTTTTGATTGGGTGTACCAGCACTACCAAGTTAAAAAGTTCCTTTCTAGCTCTGCCTTCATAGTTGTAGCCTTGATTTAGCCAATAAAAACCCACAACAGTTCAGTCATTAGGTTCTGGTGTCACACCAACAGTGTCAGTTTGTGTGTCTGTGAGGAAAGATGGGCTGTGTCCAAAATCACTCCCTCATTCCCTACTCCCTATTCCTTACTCCCTACTCCCTACTCCCTACTCCCTACTACCGGAAATACATCAGAATCAGAATCAGAATCAGAATCGGTTTTTATTCGCCATGAATGTTTACACATCCAAGGAATTTACTTCGACATTACATGCCATGGCACTATAAACAGCGCCAACTCAAGGTTTCAGCAAACCAGGAGACATGTGGACTATAGTGGACTATATAGTTCAGCTCAACAGAGAAAAACAATTCTGACACTTCTCTTGGCGCCGGTAATTACGTCCTTGCTGTCGCACAATTAAAACGTACCACATTATTGTCAACCCACATACATTTGAGTTACTGTCCTGTACATTTACTTTTAATATTTTGTTTTCTATTCAAGCATAATTTTTCCTTCTTCTATTTAATTAATTCAATAAACTATCCTCTGTGAAACTACAGACTCCCTGCTGGAGCTGAGCATAGAGCCCAGAGAACTACTGACAATGCATGATGGGATATCTTGCTTCGGTTAGTGACCATCGGATGTTAACTACTTTTCGCAGTGAATTGTGGGATACATGCAGTGCACTATATAGCGGACACAAAATATTCGGACACCACTACAAAATGGCCTGGTCACTATATAGTGAACTTTATAGTGGTTAGGGAGTGATTTCGGACAGCCATGGTGTCTCATGTGGAGCGAACCTGGAGTGGAGGCGGGGTCAGAGGCGGGATCAGAGGCGGGATCACTCCTGAGCTTCTCCTGCTGATAGGCTGGGTACTCTGGAAGGTAGAATGCCATGACAACAGGTTTCCGTGTCATCGGCTCGCGCTGTGTGTTTGTGTGTGTCTGCACGTGTGTCTGAGGTGGTGTGTGTGCACCTGTTCTAGTGTTGTGTCTAGTGTGTACCTGTAAACTCGTTGTGTCGAAGCAACTCAGTTTGCAGGGCCTGCCCCGCCCACTCAGCTCGTGCCAGAGGGGAGGGGACTTGGGCGGAGCCAGTGTGGACCCAGGCCCCAGAACACAGCAGGGAGAGGGTCTCCACCACATCATCACCACACACCACCACACACAGCCTCTGGAGGAGAGAGAACACACACACACATCACACACAGCCTCTGGAGGAGAGAGAACACACACACACATCACACACAGCCTCTGGAGGAGAGAGAACACACACCACACACAGCATCTGGAGGAGAAAGAACACACACACACATCACACACAGCCTCTAGAAGAGAGAGAACACACACACACACATCACACACAGCCTCTGGAAGAGAGAGAACACAAATACACACACATCACACACAGCCTGTGGAGGAGAGAGAACACACACACACACACATCACACACAGCCTGTGGAGGAGAGAGAACAAACACACACACATCACACACAGCCTGTGGAGGAGAGAGAATACACACTCACTCACCTATTTAAATAATTTAATGGCACTTAGGAATAGTATGGCACTGTTGTTTGTTGTATCTCTTGCTTTATGTTCACAATCGTTGTGTTACGCATTTATAGTTCTTCCTGAGGTGGAGAACGATGACATCCAGATTGATGGGAAACCCATGTTTATTATCTAATTTGATTGTTTTACATGTGTTATTCATAATCAATTGTGTAGAATGTAGTGAACACTCTTATAATCCTTAAAAGTGAGTCTGGTGGTCATGCAAAGTGAGACTGGGAAGGAGGGTCATAAATCTTTCCCATGAAGGCCCACAACACTGCCCTTATCTGAACTGGGTTATTCAAGGTCAACAGCACACATGCGGTCATCAAAAGGGAGAAAAAACTGTCATTGCATTAAATAGTAACTTTATCAGTAAGAGGGGCCAATTGTCTAAGGTAACGTAGGTGATGACCAAAAGTAATTTAAATAAACAGAAAACACCCACTATAAAAGCTGTTGCACGGTCAGAAAACTTCAGTCTGATCCCGGGGTCACGCTCACTCGTTTTTTTGGACTTTGTACTGTCTGCACGGATTCCAATAAAACACTTTGCATCAAACTTGGAAGAAACTCTGTTGGTTTTTTGACTTAGATTCTGTACAGGCTTGGGACTTAGAAATCTACACAAGCCTGAAGACTTAGAAACCTCACCAGCCTGAAGACTTAGAAACCTCACCAGCCTGAAGACTTAGAAACCTCACCAGCCTGAAGACTTAGAAACCTCACCAGCCTGAAGACTTAGAAACTTTCCAACCTTTGGGATTTAAAGGCATTAAGTTGGATTTACTGCATTTTCCTCTAAAAAGTAGAACAATTGGACTTTTACCACTTCCAAAGGATATTATTATTAAATCATTTGGACTAATTCACTCCATCAAATTTTACACAACATTCCCTTGGCACTTATTGGCTCTCATGATGTATGATTCACGACCTAAAAAACCGACTGTGTTCGGGGTCTATCACGTTGCTATGGTGGTGCGAGCGGTTCCCAAAGACGACAGGTTTTTTACTCGTTTGCATACTTATCCGGACTTTACCGAGAGCATCCCGTAATTTTTCGAAATAAAAGACTGTTATTAATTAGCGATTAAGGGTGCAGCGCCCCTCCAGCGCCCCTCCAGCGCCCCTACAGCCGATGGCGCTCTAGGCGACCGCCTATATCGCCTATGCCTCACACACACAGCCTCTGAAGGCGAAACACACACACACACACAGCATCTGGAGGAGAGGGAACACACAACACCTGAAACACACCTGGTAGAGCAGGGCCTGGTTGGAGGCTAGCGGGTGCAGGCGCCGGTAGCGACCCCAGCGGTACTTGGCCTGGATGAACTCTGACCTCTGCTGTACCGAGCAGTCGGGCAGGATCTGCTCCGCCGCTGGGACGTTGTGACCCCACACGTTGCCGCTCGCCTGGTTGCCGTGGAGAACAAACAACTGGGGGGGGTGGGGGGGGGGGGGTGGTTGTCATCATGCTGATCCTTACAGAGGGAAGAGGTGAGGTGGATGTGCATGGTGTGTGTGGGAGCGAGCGAGTTGTGTGCGCGGCAGGTGAGGTGTGTTGTGGTGTTTGAGGTGTGTGTGTGCGGCTGGTGAGGCATGCGGGGAAAGCAGGTGTGTGTGAGCGTTTGTGGCAGGTAAAGTGTGAGGTGTGTGTGCGGCAGGTGATCGGTGTGTGCAGCAGGTAATGCCCCTGTCAGATCTCAGTGTCTCACCTGTATCAGAGGGTCGGTCCAGACCTTGCTGTCCAACTTCAGACTCCTCACCTTGGAGAGACCGATACCCAGAGACCTGTGCTGACCTGAAAACACTCACACTTTAACCAACTAGATCAGGGGTGGGCAACCCTGCTCCTCGAGGGCCACTGTCCTGAAGGTTCTAGATCAGGGGTGGGCAACCCTGGTCCTCGAGGGCCACTGTCCTGAAGGTTTTATATCTTTCCCTGCTCTAACACACCTGACTATAATTACCAGGCTTCCACAGAACCTGATAACGACCTGTTCATTTGAATCAGGTGTGCTGGAGCAGAGAAACATCTAAAACCTTCAGGACAGCGGCCCTCGAGGACCAGGGTTGCCCACCCCTGACATAACCAGTTAACCAAAATCAACCAGTCGGTAAGCCACCTACCGGCACACTCTTCACAGATGACAGCCAGCAAGTTGACCGAGGCCCACTCTGGGTTGGCATGGCCACAGTCGGCACACACCTTGTTCCAGGGGCTGGCCCAGAGCTGTAGCGCCACCTGGCTGCAGGACAGAGCACTGCGGATCACCTCCCCCAGGAAGTCCACCCACAGGGCTAGGTCTCTCGATGAGTCCGCCGAGAAGCTAAACAGGAAGAGGACGTTAGGTGACTTCCTGTCCGGAGGCTGGTCTGAGGGGATAGGACTGGGTATGCTGGTTTGATGTCTTGGGTAAGGCGAGTCAGATGGCTCAATGGGTTAAGGCGTTGGCTTCATGAACAGAAGGTTGTGAGATCGAGCCCCCGCTGTGGCTATATGACTTTGTGTCTTTGGGCAAGGCGCTTCACCCTATACTTGCCTCAGGCAGAATGTCCATGTACTTACTGTTAGTCGCTTTGGATAAAAGCGTCTGCTAAATGAATAAATGTAAATGTAGGCTATTAAGGTTGTTTCGTTTTTAGACATATCAAATGAGACAAAGAGATATGGAGAGAGGGAGGGAAAGATAGGAAAAAAGGACAGGGGATAGAGGGAGAGAAATGAGGAAGGAGAGAGTGAAAGAAAGAGAGAAAGAAAGAAGGTGAGAGGGAGATGTAGAAAGAATGGGGTAGTGAAGTGAAAGAGAGAAGGAGAGAGAAAGAAAGAACGAGGGAGAGAGAAAGAGAGAGAAGGAGAGAGAGAGGGAGGGAGAGAAAGAGCGAGGGAGAGAGAGAGAAAAAGAGAGAGAGGTTGACAGCTAGAGAGCTAGCGATCAACTAAACTTCCAGGTCCATACTTGAAGGTCTTGTACGGGGTGATGAGACTGAAGCTGTGACGTCCTGTTGGTTTGACGGATGCCACCTCCATGGAGACGTAGGTCATACCAACACCCAGCTGGAAGTCCTGCGCACACACACACACACACACAACAGCCTCCACTAATCAGACACACACACACACAACATCCTCTGCTGATCACACACACACACACACACAACATCCTCCGCTGATCACACACACACACACACACAACATCCTCCGCTGATCACACACACACACACACACACAACATCCTCCGCTGATCACACACACACACACACACAACATCCTCCGCTGATCACACACACACACACACAACATCCTCCGCTGATCACACACACACACACACACACACAACATCCTCCGCTGATCACACACACACACACACACAACATCCTCCGCTGATCACACACACACACACACACAACATCCTCCGCTGATCACACACACACACACACAACATCCTCTGCTGACCAGACAGACACACACACACACACACACACACCTCCTTGTTGTTGTAGATCCAGAGGCGGTGCTGGTAGACGGCAGCGTAGACGCGACTGCGGGGGTCCTTCATGGTCAGGTGACCCTGCTGCTCCGGGGGGGCGGGGGGGTCACGACCCCGGGAGGCCAGCAGGGATGCCACCCAGCCCTCCTGCACCACTGGGGGAGGGAGAAGAGAGGATGGGGGGGGGGGACACAGGAGAGGAGATGAGTGGATATGGAGGAGGGGGGGCGGGGGGCTGGAGGAGGGGGGCAGGGGGGCCAAAGGGGCAGTGACCGCTCGCCCTCACCATCACTGTGGGCCATGAACTCAAAGTGCTTCTTCTTGAAGTACACCGAGAAGCGCCTCTTCTCCAGCTTCTTAACCTTGGTCACGCTGGACACATGGAACACCACATCTGAGAACTTGTCCTGTCATACAGAGTACAATTACTATCAGAATAGAATGCCCTTTATTGTCATTACACAATTGTACAACGAGATTGGAGACTTCTCCTAAAACAGTGCCAGACGAACAGGTGCCAAAAACCCATACAAATACATTATATAAGTAAAAGCAGCAGCATCACTATAGTTAAAAACTATTGAAGTGCGTGTGCAACAATACAATTGATTAAAGTGCGTGTGAAACAGGTAAAACAGTAAAATCGGTTTTAAGAGCATGTAAAACAGGTAAAACTGTAAAACAGGTCTGCGCTGTTAGCGTGTTTGAGAGTTCAGGGTTGTGATGGCTCTCGGAAAGAACCTGTTTTTCAGTCTGTTTGTCCGTGCTTTGATGCACCTGTAGCGCCTGCCAGAGGGCAACAGGTCAAACAGCTGGAGAGCGGGGAGTGAATGTCCTTGATGATGTTCTGAGGGCTATTAGAGTATTAATGAAGTACTACCTGAATGCAATTACTGGCAAAGTACTATCATAGACCTAAGAGATCAGTATCAGAGTACTACAGCAGAATAATAACAGTACTGCCAAAGTACCACCAAAGTACCACCAAAGTACCACCAGAGTACCACCAAAGTACCACCAAAGTACCACCAGAGTACCACCAGAGTACCACCAGAGCAACACCAGAGTACTACTGGAACATTAACAAAGTACCACCAAGATGCTACCACTGTAAAGTGTATGGTTATCCTTATGTATAGTTATTCTCTTTTTTAATTATTTAAATTATTTTATATTATACTATATTAATTATATTTGAATAATTTCACACTAATTATAAAGTCCCGTACATTGTTTGCACTATCCTGCCACAGTAAATTCTGTGTTTGTAAATTCCGTGTTTGTGAAACTGAAGAAAGAAATAAGAATAAGTGCTCCAAGTGTACCAACAGAGCTGACTTACATTGCGTTTCTTCCACAGTGACATCAGCTGACCGTCCAGAGTGGCCCACACCACGTTGTGCCTGCAGAGGTCAGAGGTCAGGGGTCAAGGACAGGGTTCGGCCAAGGAAGTGACATCATCTGTGAGGTCCCTACTTACTTGCGTCCCTTCCAGACGTCCAGCCAGCTGGAGCGAGACACCACGCTCTCCTTCCTGGTGGGGTCAGCCCCGCCCCCAGCCCCGCCCCCGGCCCCCCGCTGCTTCCTGCGGCTGACGCGGATGGTGGCCGCCCTGAGAACGCAGCAGACCCAAGTTCTCAGACCTGACGGACGTCACCCAACCACCTAGAACCGTGGTTCCCAACCCTGCTCCTCAGGGGACAGGGATCCTGCATGGTCAAGGTCAGGGGTGTCCAAGGACCCCCCTTGGTCCTAGAGAGCCACAGTCCTGAAGGTTCTAGATGTTTCCCTGCTCCAGCACACCTGATTCTAATGAATTGGTCATTATGAGGCTTTCTCCAGAGCTTGATAACGACCCTTTCATTAGAATCAGATGTGCTGGAGCTGGGAAACATCTAGAACCTTCAGGACTGTGGCTCTCTAGGACCAGAATTGGCGACCCCTGTTTTAGATGTTTCCCTACTCCAATACACCTGATTCTACTGAGTGTCATATTCAGGCTTCTGAAGAACTGGAATGAACAACCTGTTCATTTGAATCAGGTGTCCTTGAGCAGGGAAACATCTAGAACATGCTGGACAGGTGTTCCCTGAGGACCAAGGTTATCCAGCTAGACTACATCCTCCGGAGAGGGTTGGGGTGTAACGGTGTGTGGTGCGTGTATGGTGTTGGCGTGTGTATGCTGGAGGTGGAGTGTGTGTATAGTGTGTGCACGTGGGGGTGTGTAGGACTTTTGGAGGTGGAGTGTGCGTCTAATGTAGGTGTGTGTGTGTGTCTAGGGTTGGTGTGTGTGTGCAGTGTGGGTCTCTCTACTGCAGGGGTCTAGAGGTGGAGTGTGTGTGTGTGTGTGTGTGTACTGTGGGGCTTTCTGTTTCAGGGGTCTGGAGGTGGAGGGTGTGTAGTGTAGGAGTGAGTGTATGTGTGTGTGTAGTGTAGGAGTGTGTTTGTGTGTGTGTAGTGTAGGAGTGTGTGTGTGTAGTGTAGGAGTGTGTGTGTGTGTGTGTGTACCGTGGGGCTTTCTGTTTCAGGGGTCTGGAGGTGCAGGGTGCCTGGTTCAGGGGAGGGGGTGGGGCTTCTCGACAGGGTACAGCCTCAACATGCACTGGGGAAGAACTGCAACACACAAAAGGTAGCGTTAACACACACACACACACACACACACCATCCACACACAATACAGAGACACACTAACATATCATACACTCTACCTGCTGTTCCTCCGCAGCTCAGTGTCCACCTCCCCAGGGATGGGGGGCAGGGGCCGCGGGGGGGTGCAGGGGGCGGGGGGGCTGTCCTCCTCCCCCCCAGACGACAGGGACCCGGAACCGGAGCCTTCGCCCCAGTTAGGCACCACCCTCACGTAGGGGTCCGGAGGGTCCACCTCTGGGCTAGAGGGAGGGGAGGGCTCCGCCGGGAGCGGGGTGGCGGGGGGGCTCCCCACGCGTCGGAGACTGAGGCGGGGGAGGGGGGAGGTGGGAGAGGTAGGGGAGGCGGGGGAGGCGTAGTCAAAACTCCCGGCTGTGTGAAGGGCAGCAGCTGCATCCGCTGAGCAGAGGAAAGAAGAGTGGTATAAATATGGAGGGAGGGAGGGAGGGAGGGGACAATAAGAAAGACGGTAAAAAAAGAGAGAAAATAAATGACGCAGACAAGCAACAGACAAGATATGAGCTTTGACGGGTAATTGGTCTTGGTCCTTGTCTCGGTATGTGCGTGTTGCGGAGACAAAGAGGTTCCCAGTGTCAAAGTACATGTGCCTGAACTGTGTTCTGACATTCTTTCAAACCAGTTTCCAATAACAAGAGGGAACATTCAGCAAAGGAACGTTATGTGCTGGCGTGATAGAACCTTAGAGATTGTGTTTACACAGTAGGAATGTTTCAATAAAGATTACAGCTAAAACTCCGGGGTTAAGGTTGAGGCTAAAAGGCTAGAGGCCACGAGAACAAGTTATCTATAGCAGTAGTCTGTCTGTCTGTTAACCTGCATGTCTGTCGTTCTTTTTAGCAGACACTTTTATCCAAAGCGACTAACAGTAAGTACAGGGACATTCTCCCTGAGGCAAGTAGGGTGAAGTGCCTTGCCCAAGGACACAACATCCCATAGCCACAGCCGGGGTTCGAACTCACAACCTTCCGCTCATGAGGCCAACGCCTTAACCCGCTGAGCCACCTGACTCACACTTGATCAGCCAGTCGTTCCCTACCTGGTTGACAGTTGACAGTTGAATGAATACAGGTTTAACCTGCAGCCAAACATGACTATATCACCCGAACAGCTTCCTGCCTTCGTCTGATCGGAAGTTCTATCTTTCAGCACATCACCGTGTCAACAATTCCAATATGACACAATGAAAAACCCCAGAATGGCATCAGGCCTGCCTTTGATGTCACAGACTCGCACAGCAGCCATGGCGACAGGCATCCCGACTCACCGTTGGCGTGACGTCCGGAGGGGGATGCCGAATTGTCCGTCTCTGACGGCAGAACAGCACTGTAGAAAAAGAAAAACACACAGCGGTCAGACTGAGGAGAGGAGAGGGAAGGGGGAGGATGAGAGGAGAGCGGGGGAGGAGGAGAGGATGAGAGGAGGGGGGGGAGAGGATCAAATCAACATTTATTTGTATCGCCCTTTATACAAGCAATGACACAAAAGGGCTTCACATACGCCCATAGGACTGCTCCTCAAGCAACCTAAACCCTCAAGGAAGACAAGGAAAAACTTCCCGAAAAACTCACTAGGGAGAAAAAGAAATGGAAGAAACCTTGGAAGGAGCAATTCAGTGAGGGATCCTCTCCTCCAGGGACATGTGAGAGGAGAGGGGGAGAGGATGAAAGGAGAGGGAGGGGAGATGAGGAGAGGATGTGGGGGTGGAGAGGCGAGGATGAGAGGAGAGGGCGGGAGAGGATGAGAGAGAGAGGATGAGAGGAGGGTGGGAGGAGGAGAGGAGAAGGGGGAAGAGAGGAATGGAGGAGAGGAGGGAGAGGAGAGGAAATGAGAGGGGAGGAGAGGGGAGGAGAGGGGAGAGGAGAGGAAATGAGAGGGAGGAGAGGGGAGAGGAGAGGAAATGAGAGGGGAGGAGAGGGGAGAGGAGAGGAAAAGACAGACTAGCGGAGAGAGAAAAGGAGAAGAGGCCTTGAGAAGGGAGGGTAGGGGGAGTCTGACCTGTCAGTGGAGGTCTGTACAGTTATTCCAGAACGTTTGTACCGGTTCCGAGGTTTAGGCACCGGGAACGGCAGGTCTGAATACAACTCAGAGGACATCTGATAAAACACACACATAAACACACACACACATATATGTAAACACATAAACACACACACACATAAACACACACACCTCAAGGGAGTCAGGTGGCTCAGAGGTTAAAGCTTTGGGCTAGTGATCGGAAGGTTGCAATTCCTAGCTGTGGCTTGATGTTGTGTTCTTGGGCAAGGCACTTCACCCTACTTCCCTCAGGGGGAATGTCCCTGTACTTACTGTAAGTCACTCTGGATAAGAGCGTCATCTGCTAAATGACTAAATGTAAATGTCAATTCTGTAACATATCCTCAAAATACACCCAGACATTAAGTGCTACATCAGACCCGGTCTGTTCTCTAGTCTAATCTCATAGCTCAATCATGCATTTCATGGAAACCTAAATGTGTTTGACAATGAACTTGATCGACCAGATAATGCGGTCCTGTAGGGGCGAATCGTATGAAAAAAATCACTTCACCTGTTATGTCAAAATTAGATTTAGGTAAACACTAAACCGAAACAGCGGTTTAGTAACAGTGCAGAATCCCTGCACAAGGTGTTCAAAGGTGAAATCCTGTTGACAACAGGTCGCAACGAGCCAAGTAACAAACATCCAATCCAATCTCCAAAAACAAACAATTACGCACGCTTGTGTGATCAATATAAGATTAAAAACTGTTTTTTTATTTTCTTTATTTTTTTATCGTTCAACATGCATACAATTTAAAACCTTTCCACGAGTTAATCAAACGTGTCAATTGTACAAAATCTAAAAATGGAAACGCTTACCTTGTCGTTGGCCGCTGTGAATCCGGGGTGCGAGTGTTGGCCCACCGGGAGCGCCTGAGATCTGAGATCTGCGCCAAACCGGGTAGAAGGTGCCGCTGATCTCTCGTGCGTCAGCGGGGTTTCGTTCACGTGAAACTGCACGTCGATCTCACCTGGTTGGGGGATATCGCTGGTCCATGCGGTTTACCTGTCGAACCAGTTGAACAGGTGTATTCTGGGAAGGAGGCGGGTGTGCGGGACGGTAAAAGCTCATGTAGTAAGTTTACTGAATAAGTCGGTGTTTTACCCCCTCGGGGGAGATAGGAGACAATAAATGTGCAATGTCACACATGGTCATTAACGTCACCCTTGGTCTAGTATAACCAGATTGTATTTGTATTGTATGTATTTGCATATATGTATATATATATATATTTGTATTTGTAAGACCTTTTACATTAAATGCCACATTGGGGTTCAGTCAAAGAGCTGCAGGTTCAAACCTTAACTTAACTTAAAGTAAAGGAAAATAACGAATAACAATACATTCCAAAACACAAAAGATTTTAGAGATACTTCAATTGAAAACGTGAAGATTAGATGAAGTCTATTTGCTGATTACAGCTTCCTCTCGTGGGGTACTGGGGCTGGAGGTTGAATTCTTCAATACATTCGGTTAAAGATAATCCACTAAATGATACCTTTTACCCTTATTATGTTCCATATATGTTCTATGTTTGCTCTTTCCTGCCATAGTAAATTCTATGTTTGTATGTCTTGCATAGTGAATAAAATAAATTCTGAATCTGATATACATATGATTGCTGAATAAATGTGATTGCGTTCACTGGAGAAGGACCTGGGGATTGGCTAATGACCCCCGTGACTCCATGAGTTCAATGTACTGATTGGGCGAGAGGGCGCAGTCATAGTTCGAACACAGTCCAATCAGAAGCGAGCAAAGAACGACGTCTAATGTTTAATGTAGTGAAATACAAGTTATAAGGTTCAAATGTAATGTGGTTGAGGATTATAACGTACCAGAAAGGTTTCTTAAATACCAAGAATAACCAAATACAGTTTTTCTTCTTCAGTGAGTTTAATATAACGGTTCACAGTAACAAACAAAAACTTCTAACGGACAATGAATTTAGACAGTCGCACTCATAACTGATCAGATATGATTCCTACAACTTCCAGTTATAATCATATACTCGATATACTATAGTTGTACCCTATGTTAGACAATGTCTGTTAATAGTCGTAAAGACTTGCAAAATGATTCATGTTAGGTCACATCTGTGTACTTGGAAAAATGTGATGATGAAAACACGTGTACGATGTTTCATCATAGCACGGTTCACGAATAGAGATGAATTGACAACCGTAGAAAACTTTTGGCTTGTAGACACACTGCAGTTTATTTGTGTACGTGTGTATTTATGTCTGTTTATCTACCAACATATCTTTTGACCTGTTTCGATCTTATTACCATCTTTGTATTTTTTGAAAAATTTTCTGTACTTGTTTTTATATATATATATATATATTATGGCATGCCATTCAGGAAATTAATCCTTTGAATATATATACAGAAAACGTGAATATATATATATATACAGAAACCTTGAATATATATACAGAAAACGTGAATATATATATACGAAACCTTGAATATATATACAGAAACCTTGAATATATATACAGAAAACTTGAATATATATACAGAAACCTTGAATATATATATAAAGAAACCTTAAATATATGGAAAGAAACTTGACTGACGACAGACGCCTGCGGCCATCTTGTGTGCAAAAGTGTGTAAAGAGACAATGAGTCAGGCTGCCCGCAATCTAGTTGCAGCAATTTTTAATAATGAGCAAATGATAAATACACTGGCGAATGCCTGTCAAAATCCTCCCGATACCCCCTGCCCAATACCCTGCCCGTTCTTCTGACAAAGAAGTTCGCTCAATTTTTAACCGTGGCAGACCAACAACAGCCCAGGCAGCTGCCTATCGGGCCAACCTGAGCATGCCCTCCACTTCTCAGGAGTGCCCCGGAGAAGTGCCGCGTCAGAGCGCAGTGCCACTACGCACGGCCATTCACTGTGTTTCACCTTTATTAAATCACCTGAAAACGATATCAAGTTAACGGGTGGAGATTGTACACGGGGTGTTGTGGGGCTCTCCTGTGAGGCTGAAGACAATGCTGAGGTTGGCCTGATAAACAGCTGCCTGTTGTAGTAGATCTGCCACGATGCCGGGTTCTAGACAGGCATATATGAGGGGGCAGTCATAAATGTGAAGGGGGCATCACCACACCACCACCCCCCCCCCCCCCCCCCCGCGCAACAGAAAATGCCATGGTAGCATGGGCGTCGTTAGCCCTGTTTTAGGGGGGCTAAAATGTTCTTCAGCCCCCCTAAATAATTATCGGGATTATTATTATCGGGCCGCTACGGAGCCCCTAAAGTCCCAAAAGTCTGATTTTTTTATCTTGTGCGCACAAGTTATTATCTTGTGGGAACAAGATAATTATCTTGAGGGAACAAGTTATTATCTTGTGCGTACAAGATAATTATCTTGAGGGAACAAGTTATTATCTTGTGCGCACAAGATAATTTACTATGAACTCATATGCATCTCTAACGCCTTCCGATGTACACAGCCACGATACAATGGAGAGAACTGAGCTAATCAAGTTGTATTTTATGTATTATTATGTATTTATGTATTTATCACGTATTGCATTTTAATTCCAAGATGAAAATAAAACTTGATTAGCTCAGCTCTCTCCATTATATCGCATACACAATCACACACAACACAACACAATCGTTGTGTTATGCATTTATAGTTCTTCCCTTGGCACTTATTGGTTCTCATGATGTATGATTCACGATCTAAAAAACCGACTGTGTTCGGGGTCTATCACGTTGCTATGCTCAATGACTGATGCTCTTTGTAAAAGCTCTCTCTTGTAACTTTGGATAAAAGCGTCTGCTAAATGAATAAATGTAATGTAAAATGTAAATGTAAATATCGTGGCTGTGTACATCGGAAGTCGTTATAGAGATGCATATGAGTTCATAGTAAATTATCCTGTGCGCACAAGATAATAACTTGTTCCCTCAAGATAATTATCTTGTACGCACAAGATAATAACTTGTTCCCTCAAGATAATTATCTTGTTCCCACAAGATAATAACTTGTGCGCACAAGATAAAAAAATAAAACTTTTGGGACTTTAGGGGCTCCGTAGGCCGCCGATAATTAATAAGAATATTTTATTTCGAAAAATTACCGGATGCTCTCGGTTAAATGTCGGTAACTAGAGCGTCAAACATGTAACCCACAAGTTCGAAAAACGAGTAAAAAACTGACGTCTTTGGGAATCGCTGGCTAGCTCACTCGCTAACAAACTGTTCCTGGCATTGAAATTGAAATTTCTGCATTGCAACACTAATAAAGGATTATTTTATCTTATTTTATTACCTAAATTTAACCAAATAAAAGAATTCGACCCCTTTACATACTGAGTATTGAAAGCATGTTGACATCAACACAACATATGTTTGATTTAACCATGGTTTCGTCACTAGTTCTCTCTCTTTTACTAACTCTAAAGGTTATCTGCCAATTTCATGATACATTTATATTTAGCAGACACTCTTATCCAGAGCGACTTACAGCAAGTACAGGTACATTCCTGCAAAGGGAAAGATATTATGAATTTCAAAAGCATATTAGCAAAGTATGAATGTACTACATTTGTCCAGGTTGTCAAATGAAATACGAAATTCAGTACAGTTGTTATTTTTATTTTGAATATATACACCACATGGGTCCACATGGGACATATATATGAATATATCCATATCTCTCAAAAATAGAAAACTGCTAAAGCAACAAGGTTAGTGTCACATAATCTACAAGAGTATGTTTGCTCCATTCAGATCCAAAGAAGAATTCTTACAAGAGGAATGAGAAGAACAGTACATTTCATTGTGGGTGAACAACAATCACCACAATATTAAATAGCACATCTTTGCAAACACAGATGCTAAAACCGAGACCAGTTCAAGCCGTGCTCGTCAAACTAGGCTGGCAGAGTGCAGCAGAGCTGGATCTGTCAATACGACGACAACGCTAAAATAACTAATGTTATCACTAAATGGGTCGCAACGGACTGCAGACCCATTAACATCGTTGAAGACAAGGAAGACTCGTTATGGATGTTGTTAGAGCCCAATGGAGGCGCGTTTACTACAGTGGCACACAGGCGCCCCTGATGAGCAGGTTAAAAAAACACTGATTGCATTGTATGGTTGTTGTTGCTCTGTGAATTAAGATATTCTAATTGGCTGAGATGTAAAATAAAAGTTTTAGTTTTAAAAAGCCCTAACCACTTTTACAGTATTTTACAGCCTATAGACGTGATTAACTTGATAATTTGTTTTAATCGATTAACAGCCCTAATATATATATTATATATAATATATTTATTGATACTCTGAGTGCTAAATTGTTCCTGGCATTGAAAACAGAAATGTCTGCATTGCAACACTAATAAAGTATTATTTTATCTTCCCTACATCCTTACATGTGATACTGTCTGTCTATTTCATGGGAACTCCTCCTTTTCAGTCCCAATCAGGTATGGTATCACTTTATTTCACTACAGTACTGTTATAAAACCCAGGCCGCATGCCTCATGTAGATCAGCCAGACAGTGGAGAAACAGGCGGTAAAACAGGCAGACAGATTATCAGCTTGTCAGAGAGCGTTTAGCCCTGCAGCCTTCCCAGAATCCTCCTCAGTTGCGGGCATCTCCTTCAGATCCTGCAAGGCCACGCTCTCCTTGAGCTCCTGCTTGTACTGCCCAGGCAGACTCTTGCCCCTGAACGCGCACACACACACACACGCACGAGCACGCGCACACACACATACACACGATCACGTACACACCCACGAACGCACACACATGCGCGCGCACACACACAAGCACGCACACAAACATGCAAACATTCCCACACATACACACACTTTTAGTTTTAGGTAAATACATTCTAGTGGAGTCAAACCCACCCCTTCACTCCTCCCAGTCCCCCAGTAACCTCAGCGACCCCCCCCCCCCCCCGGTGACCCCGCAGCGACCCCCCCCCCCCCCCCCCCCCCCCCCCCCCCCCTCACCACTTCTCCTCCACGTCCTCAATGGTGTCCGGCAGCGGCACGTTCAGCGTCTCGGGGAGGAAGCAGGCGACCACCCCTGCCACCAGGGCAGCGCTCCCGTACACCACGCTGGGCAGAGCGGGGAGGACCTCGTCCAGGATGAGCACAGCCGGGGCCGCCATGCTGCCCACTCGGGACATGGTGGAGGTGAACCCCATCCCTGTCTGTCTGCGGGCAGAGAGGAGGGGGGGGGGAAGGTTGAGGTTTGGGGGAGAGAGGAGAGGAGCGGAGGAGATGAAGAACGATAGGGATGGGGAGGCAGGCAAGAGGAGAGGGGGAGAGGGGATAGGAGAGAAAATGAGAGGAGTGGAAGGGAGATGAGAGGAGGAGAGGACAGGAGAGAAGAAGGGAGAGGAGAGAAGAGCAGGGGAGGAGAGGAGGGGAAGGGAGGAGACGAGAGAGGAGGAGAGAAGATGGGAGGGGAGGGGAGAGAAGAGAAGAGGAGAGGAGGATAGTAGAGGAGAGGAGGGGAGGGGAGAGAAGAGAAGAGGAGAGGAGAAGAGGATAGTAGAGGAGAGTAGGGGAGGGGAGAGAAAAGGAGAGGAGAGAAGGATAGTAGAGGAGAGGAGAGGAGGGGAGAGAAGAGAAGAGGAGAGGAGGATAGTAGAGGAGAGGAGAGGAGGAGAGTAGAGGAGGATAGTAGAGGAGAGTAGGGGAGGGGAGAGAAAAGGAGAGGAGAGAAGAGGAGAGGAGGATAGTAGAGGAGAGGAGAGGAGGGGAGAGGAGGAGAGAAGAGGAGAGGAGGATAGTAGAGGAGAGGAGAGGAGGGGAGAGGAGAGGAGGGTTACCTGATGACAGTAGGGTAGAGTTCTCCAGTGAAGAGGTAAACACAGGTGAAGGAGGATGAGGTGAAGGCCTTCCCCAAACAGGCTAACGTGGTCCTCAAGGTCTGCATGTCTGAGAAGACAGCCATATGCACAGCAGCCATTACAACTAATACACACACCTGTGTCTGTATATGGTACAAGGCTTTATAAGTTGTTACACGTTTGTAATGGAACATTCTGATGTTCCATAATTGTACTGTGATATTGTTATAAGTTGTGTTGATGTTTTGAAACTGCTTACTGCAAGCTACAGTCTGGTCAAAGTTAACACCTCCCCACAGACAATGCTAATTGACTTGATCAATGCAGTTGCGTAGACAAAAGGTCTGGGTGATCACCCTCCTTTGAAAGTGCTAATCAACTGGCTTATTCTGTCAATACAATTGCGCAGACAAAGGGTCTGGGAGCCCCCCAACCCCTTTCCCCCCTTTGGAACCGCTTCAAACCAGAATGTGGAAGGGGGCCTCTTGGAGACTCTTCCCCCCCAAACCTGGACAACGAGGGGGGGGCTCAACAAAATATATAGAGAGGCCAAAATAAGGTTCAGGGCCTTCTTCCTTGACCTTCAGTGTTGATGGGACCAGGTCTTTCAGAGCTCTGTTAAAATGTTTGTCTTGTCTGTTTCATGTTCCATGTGTTCATATTGCAATACTCTGTTCTTGTGAAAGGTTCAATAAATTTGTATCTAACAAACTATCAAACTTTTGTATCCTTGCAATGTCCTCTATCAGAAAGTTTCCACCACAACGTTTTACAGTGAAACCTCGTTTTTCACGGGGTTACGTTCCAAAAAGAACCTGTGATAAGCGAAATCCGTGAAGTACAAACCTTTATTAATTTTTTTACAATATTATACAAATAAATACTCTATTATATATTAAAACCAAAGAACTAACCCTTTTTACAGGCCCAAGCATTTGTTTAACAAATAAAAGTACTGTATATTGTAAACCGCAACATTATTGATGCACAGAATTGTGTTGGAGAGACTGTTTAGCCAATCAGAATGCAGAATGCAAATCCATGAAGTAGCGAAACAGTGAAAAGTGAACCGTGATATAGCGAGGGTTCACTGTACAAGGCTTTATAAGTCGTTACACGTTTTACGAGGCTTTATAAGTTGTTACACATTTTACGAGGCTTTATAAGTCTTTACATGTTTTACGAGGCTTTATAAGTCTTTCTCCAGAGAGCTTGATCATGTCAGATGTTGCTGAAAAATCAATTTCTCCTATATTGGCCCTAATGCACAGCCGTCAAATCCTGGTCCTCGAGGGCCACTGTCTTGAACGTTCTACATGTTCCCCTGCTCTAGCACACCTGAACGGTCAGGACAGTGGCTCGTGAGGCCCAAGGTTGGACACCCCTGCCCTTAAGGGTGTTTGTATCCACCCCCCCCCCACCCCCCTCTCCTTTTGTGAAGCGCATTGCATAGCCTTCTGCCATGAAATGCGCTATACCAGTGGTGTCGAACCCGTGCCATCTCGGGCCAAGATATTTATTTCGTATAACGAAAGTTTGATTTGTTTAATCTGTTTGTTTGTGCGTTGTGTCCAACCTGAAGGGACGAAGATGTTAGCGAAGATGATGAGCCCGGACACCATGAGGCAGGTGGCTTGGGTGACCCTCCGGCCGAGGAAACTGAGCATGCCCAGTGCCACCAGCTTGGCGGGGAAGTCGACGAAGCCGAAGATGATTTGCATTAGGTAGACGTTTAGACCAAACTTCTGCAGGTCCATGGCAATGCCGTAGTAGGCAAAGCTGGTGGAGAACCTAGAGAGACCAGAGGGAGACAGTTACAGACTACATCCAGACCAGAGGGAGACCAGTTACAGACTACATCCAGACCAGAGAGAGACCAGTTACAGACTACATACAGGCCAGAGAGAGACCCATCACAGACTAGATACAGCCCAGAGAGAGACCCATCAAAGACTAGATACAGCCCAGAGAGAGACCCATCAAAGACTAGATACAGACCAGACAGAGACCCATCACAGACTAGACACAGACCAGAGAGAGACCCATCACAGACTAGATACAGACCAGACAGAGACCCATCACAGACTAGATACAGACCAGACAGAGACCCATCACAGACTAGACACAGCCCAGACAGAGGGGCGGGGGGGAGGGGCGTGGATCGAGGTTGCTCACCAGACGACCATGAGGCACATGGAAACCCTCCTCATCACCCTGGTCTGCACTAGGTTGTAGGCCGTGTAAACAGACTTACTGCAGTGGATCTCCTTGTGCATGTGCGACTCCACGACCTGCGCAAACGCACAGACACGCACACACAAACACACACACATGCGTTCGGCGTGACTGGCGGGATCGATAGCGGCTGCTACTTGCTACGCGTTGTGTAAAACGTTGCTCGTTGTGCGAGCGCGCGCCCACGCACCGCCACGGTGATCTTGTCCACCATCTCTGGCTTGCCGTTGGTGCGAGCCACGCGATGCAGAAGATTCACAGCCTCCTTGGTCTTCTGGTTCAGAACCAGCCAACGGGCTGACTCATAGAACCACCTGCCAGCCAATAGCAGGACAGCGCAGCAACAAAACAGCCAATAGCAGGACAGCGCAGCAACAAAACAGCCAATAGCAGGACAGCGCAGCAACAAAACAGCAAATAGCAGGACAGCCAAAGAAACATACAGCCCGTAGGAAGGCAGCACAGGAGCACACAGCCAATAAGAGGACAGCACAGGAGCACAAAGCCAATAGGAGGACAACACAGGAGCACACAGCCAATAGGTGGACAGCACAGGAGCACACAGCCAATAGGAGAACAGCAAAGGGACACAGATAGTCAGATATTATTGCCAGATCATAACTTGGTGTTTGTGTAACAGTAGTTTGTGTATACATACATGTGTTTGTGTGTGTGCTAATTTGTGTGCTGAAGTCAGTGTGTGTTTCTGTATGCGTGTGTGTTATGTGTGTGTGTATGTCAGATGGGAAGGGAACGTGAAAGGTGGACCCTAATTTGTCTCGTAAAAACAGAATGTGTGTGAGTAGGTGTACACTGTGTGTGTCTGTGTGAGTGTTTATGCACTGTCTGTATGTGTGTGTGTGTGTGTGTGAGTGAGTGTTTGTATTTCCTGTCTGTGTTTTGGGGTGTGTATTCACAGTCTATGTGTTTGTGTTTGTTTGTGTGTGTGTTTGTATTCACAGTCTATGTGTGTGTGTGTGTGTGGGGGGGGGGGGTTGTGTGTGTGTGGGGGGGTTGTGTGAGTGTTTGTATTCACAGTCTATGTGTGTGTGTGTGGGGGGGGGAGGGTGAGTGTTTGTATTCACAGTCTATGTGTGTGTGTGTGTGTGTGTGGGGGGGGGGGTGAGTGTTTGTATTCACAGTCTATGTGTGTGTGTGTGTGTGGGGGGGGGGGTGGCGGGTGAGTGTTCGTATTCACAGTCTATGTGTGTGTGTGTGTGTGTGGGGGGGGGGGGTGAGTGTTTGTATTCACAGTCTATGTGTGTGTGTGGGGGGGGGGGGGTGAGTGTTTGTATTCACAGTCTATGTGTGTGTGTGTGTGTGGGGGGGGGGGGGGTGAGTGTTTGTATTCACAGTCTATGTGTGTGTGTGTGGGGGGGGGGGGGTGAGTGTTTGTATTCACAGTCTATGTGTGTGTGTGGGGGGGGGGGTGAGTGTTTGTATTCACAGTCTATGTGTGTGTGTGTGTGTGTGGGGGGGGGGGGGTGAGTGTTTGTATTCACAGTCTATGTGTGTGTGTGTGTGGGGGGGGGGGGTGAGTGTTTGTATTCACAGTCTATGTGTGTGTGTGGGGGGGGGGGGGTGAGTGTTTGTATTCACAGTCTATGTGTGTGTGTGTGGGGGGGGGGGTGAGTGTTTGTATTCACAGTCTATGTGTGTGTGTGGGGGGGGGGGTGAGTGTTTGTATTCACAGTCTATGTGTGTGTGTGGGGGGGGGGGTGAGTGTTTGTATTTACAGTCTATGTGTGTGTGTGTGTGGGGGGGGGGGGGTGAGTGTTTGTATTCACAGTCTATGTGTGTGTGTGGGGGGGGGGGGGGTGAGTGTTTGTATTCACAGTCTATGTGTGTGTGTGTGTGTGGGGGGGGGGGGGTGAGTGTTTGTATTCACAGTCTATGTGTGTGTGTGGGGGGGGGGGGTGAGTGTTTGTATTCACAGTCTATGTGTGTGTGTGGGGGGGGGGTGAGTGTTTGTATTCACAGTCTATGTGTGTGTGTGGGGGGGGGTGAGTGTTTGTATTCACAGTCTATGTGTGTGTGTGGGGGGGGGGGGGGGTGAGTGTTTGTATTCAGTCTATGTGTGTGTGTGGGGGGGGGGGGGGTGAGTGTTTGTATTCACAGTCTATGTGTGTGTGTGTGTGGGGGGGGGGGGGGGGGGGGTGAGTGTTTGTATTCAGTCTATGTGAGCGTTTGCGCGCTGCTCACCAGCTGTAGAGGAAGAACAGGAAGAAGGGAGCGCACACCGCCACCTGCAGATGGCGCCAGTCTCTGAGGCTGTAGGCGATCCCGGCCAGCAGCATCTGACCGAACGTGAAGAAGAAGGAGGTGAGGGTGCCCACCAACGTTCGAGACTTGGTGGGGATCCACTCCACCTCTGGACACACACAGTGAGAGAGAGGTGGGGGAGAGGTGGGGGAGAGGTGGGGGAGGGAGGGGGAACAGAATCAGAATCTGGGGAACAGAATCAGAATCTTTTTTTTCATTCGCCATGTGAGTTGCACAAAAACCTGGAATTCACTGTGGCAGGATGATGCAAACAGTAAACATATAAGGATCTTAAATGGAAAAGTAGGCAAGTACGATGAACAATAATAGAAAGTGAATATGAATCAAAGGAATATAGTTCAAAATAAAAAATAACTACACATAATGATAGAATAGGACAATTTAAATATGAGTGTGAATATATACGAGTGGGTGGTAAGTATGTCCACAGTGGGGTAAAATACATCAGAGTGGGGCTGTGATTCGGGTCTGTAAGAGTTTAAACGAGAGGCGTGTGTTTAGATGGGCAGCTTGTCCACATGTGTGGGGCAGGGGTTACATTCACATTTGAACATTTACTCATTTATCAGACGCTCTTATCCAGAGCAACTTACAGCAAGTACAGGGACATCCCCCCTGAGGCAAGTAGGGTGAAGTGCCTTGCCCAAGGACATAACATAATTTGGCACGGCCGGGATTCAAACCAGGAACCTGATTATTAGATTGACTCCCTGACCGCTGAGCCTCCTGAGTTAGGGAGAAAGGGAGTGTGTGTGGGTTTGTGTGTGTGAGTGTGTGCTTGAGTGTGTGTCTGTGTGTGTGTGTGTGTGTGGGTGTGTGTGTGAGTATGTGTGTGTTCCTGTGTGTGTGGGTATGTGTGTGAGTGAGTGTGTGGTGTGAGTGTGTGCGCGTGTGTGTGAGTTTGTGCGAGTGGGTGTGTGTGTGTGTGTGGGTGTGTGGGTGTGCGAGTGTGTGGTGTGTGGTGTGAGTGTGTGTGTGTGTGTGTTAGAGGGACATACTGAGGGAGACAGCGTTGAGGATGATCCCAGACACAGCCATTCCGGCCAGGAAGCGGAAGATGCAGAAGGCCAGGTAGGAGGGGGAGAGCGCCGTGCAGGACCCCAACACTGCCAGCTGGAAGTAGGACCACACCAGCAGAGCCTTACGGCCAAACCTGCACACACGCACACACACACACACACACACACAAAAACACACACACAGTACCATATACACACACAGCAACACACACACACAGCAACACACACGCACACACAAAGAAACACACACAGAGGACCATATACACACACAGGAACACGCACATACACACACATGAACACACACACATGAACACACACACAGGAACACACACAGGAACACACACACACAGGAACACACACACACACAGGAACACACACACACACAGGAACATATACACAAGAACACACACACACAGGAACACACACACAGGAACACACAAGTATGCGCACTTCAGTTATTCAAACTGTCCCGTAGTATTATACTATGTCGATGGATGCTGTAGTACTGTAATTCTTGTGTTGTAGTAATCCATGTATTATTCACTGTCGTTACATGGTAGTAATCCTGTTCTGTAGGATTTTAAAAGTTTTACTGAGATCGTTCTCTAGTTCACGTAGTATAAATGGGAATCATGTGGCGCAGTTGGCTAGTAATCAAGAGGTACTTGGTTTAAACCCTGGCTTAGTCAACATGACGTTGTGTCTTTGGGAAAGGCACTTCACCCTACTTGCTTCAGGGGGAGATGTCCCTTTACTTGCTGTAAATCTGCTAAATGACTCAAATCTAAATGTTAAAGTTTTACTGAGGTAATTCTACAGTTTCCGTAATATAAATGCAGTAATTAAACACTGCATAAGATTGCAGCGATGCTATGGTAACATCTGTTGATGTTCTACTGTAGCCATTCTAGAGTTCTGGTGGTTCTGCTGGGTAAACCTGGTTGTAAGTCACAGCCTGTCTGCTTTGTGGACTTTGGCCTGTGCAACAAAATAAAAAGCTTTGTACGAACACAGTCACACTGGGCTTGAAGAGTATCTGCCCGCACCTGCTCCCACACACACACTCCTAACACACACACACTTGCTTGGAATACACACGCACACACAGCTTGCTAGCGAGCTTGTTTACAGGGTCTCCCAGAGAGAAACTGTGAAAGTATCAGACGATGGAACAACAAACAGAGCTGTGTTCTCTGAAGAATGTTAATCTTCCTGTCAGCTGTTCTGTCCAGCACTTACCAGAAAGCTGACCAGAACCTTGCAGAACCCTGACCCAGAACCAGAACCCAGGCCCAGAACCCTGACCAGAATCCTTTTGAACCCTGACGCAGAACCAGAACCCAGGCCCAGAACCCTGACAAGACCGCAGATCAGAACACAGACCAGAACCCTGACCCAAAACCCTGACAAGAACTCTTATTAGAACCCAGACCAGAACCCTTAGCAAAATCCTATAGAACCCTTATCTCAACCCTGATGAGAAATAGAACCTGACCTGGACCTTGACCAGAACCCTGACTAGAACCAGAACCCTGACCCAGTACCCTGACCACAACCTTGACCAGAACCCTTAGCAGAACCCCATAGAACCCTGACCAGAACCTTTACCACCCTGCAAAAGCGAGGGTGATAGATTGGAGGTGAGAGGTCTGGGGGTGAGAGGTCAGGAATGAGAAGCTGAAAGAGAGAGGTCAGGGGTGAGAGGTCAAAGGTCACTCACCTGTCCGATAGCCCTCCAAAAATGATGGCTCCTGTCAAGACCCCGCCCATGTAAATGGTCTGACTCATCTGTTTCAAGGGGCGTAACGTGCACACCAGGTCCCACTATGGAGCACACACACCATCAACACATGCAGAAATACATTTACATTTAGTCATTTATCCAGAGTGATTTACAGCAAGTACAGGGACATTCCCCCCTGAGGCAAGTAGGGTGAAGTGCCGTGCCCAAGGACACAACATCATGTTGGCACAGCCAGTGTTACAACCGGGAACCTTCTCGTTACTAACCTGACACCCTAACCGCCACATTACTCCCCTGAGCACACGCGTGTGAGGTTCGCACACACGCACGCACCACATTCACTGACACGCATACGCGCAGACACCACAGGAGGCACGCGCGCAAAACGCACGGCAAGCACCCTCACGTGCTCGTGCAAGCGCCCACCCTCCCGTACACGGACAGGCACGCACGCGCACACAGATACGCACATTCTCCATCACCAATACCACTAAATCACTCATTCTGTGATAGTTTCATCACAGTCGACACATTACCGACGTATCCGTGCCCCAAAACAATGCGCCACGCGCAAAGACCGGAGATGTACCCTCTCAGTCCGCGCGCAGCCCCAAACGCACCTCCAAAACTCACCTCCGTCACGATGGTGGAGAGGAAATCGGTCTGGTCGTACGTCCACCCGTCCAGGCACAACTCCGTCTCGGGCTGAGTCCCGTTGGCGAACGTCACCGGTGCGCTCGCGTTGCCCTCGAGGAGATGCCACTGCGCCTCCACGTACCGCGTGCACTTGTCAAGCCGGTTTCCCGCAGCGTCGGTCGGGATGAACACGCGCAGCAGTTGACTATCGTCCACGTCCTCGAGGGAGACGTTCCGCGCGCTCGCGATGGAAGTTATATTGGGGATGGCGCAGTGATGCTGCGGTACTCCCGCCACGAAGTTATTGAGGAGGTTCTGGCTGGCCATCAGCAGACCGGGGATGGAGATCAGCGTCACGTGAAGCCACTGGAAGCGTCCGAACCCGCCAACGTCATTCAGGAGGTCCGCGAAGCCCATACCGGCGGCGGGAAGGAAGTTACCGAATCTCGAGGAGGTTCTAGAGACTTGACGGCGGGGCTGCGTGCGTCTGGGAGCGGATACAGCGGCGCAGATAACAGGAGCGCATTGACTTCCAAAATCTTTCTTGTCTGCTTTGAAGTTAATGTTCCACCTGAACAGTTTTCCTCTCTCAGCCTGACCGCTGATTTTAGTGTCGCGGTGTTACGACACGGAGATAAAACCTATCCGATCGTTGCAATCATTCATGGAGCAGCCGTTAATGGATTGTCAAGCGTCAGTCGTGCTGTGGGGGTCATGCGTGGGTTCGGACCCCCCCGGCCTCCGACACCGCGGACCCGCTGGGGGCCCAGTGGTCATGTGTGCGCTTGCAGCGGAGGTGGTTGGAGGACTGTGCTGGAGCTCTCGGTTCGTTGTCCTCAACTTTGATTCCCAGCCTTAAGTTGGAACTGGAGTGGTATTATGACGGTGACCGTGGAAGGAGTCAGGGGGCAGAGCGGTTAGGGAATCGGGCTAGTAACCAGAAGGTTGCTGGTTCGACCCCCGGCTGTGCCAAATTACGTTGCGTCCTCAGACAAGGCACTTCACCCTACTTGCTGTACGTCACCATGTATAAGAGTGTCTGCTAAATGTAAAAATGAAAAATATTTAGCAGGACGTTACACAAGCAAACAGACACATAGACGCGTAAATACGAACTCGGAACCCAAAACGGAGCTCGCGCTGTAACTTCAGGTCACGTGGCAGGGTCGGTGGTCATTTGCACCTTGGCGGTGGTAAATCCTGTGTTACCGTATTTACCGGCTGTGCGGGGCTAAGAGGAGACCTCATTGACATGCTAATCTCGGTACCGTGCCCTAGTCTGGTCAGGTTCCAGGCATTCCTTATGATCATGTAGCGATGGTGCTGGACTGGCTGCTTAGTATGCAGACCGCAAACGTGGTTCAACCACGTCTCACCATGGAGACCTTGGCGCGAGCGAGTTCATGTCTGATAACGTGCGGAACTCGCATCCTTAGACAGGCAGTAACCAGGTGGTAAGGCTCTGTTGCCACTAGATGGATCAGGCGGAAAGGCTGTGAACAGGTCGTAAAACTTGGAGCAGACAAAAAAGAAAGTCACCAGACAGTTTCCAGGCAGTCAGGCAGCAAGCAGGTGCTAAGACATAACCAGGCGGTAAGGCTCTGTTCCCACTAAATGGTACAGGCGGAAAGACTGTGAACAGGCCATAAGACTTGGAGCAGGCAATAAAGGAAGTCCATTTCCAGGCAGTCAGGCAGCAAGCAGGCTGTTACCAGGTGTTAACCATAGGAAATTGTTATTGGACAAATGTATCTGATAAACTAATAATTTTATAAGGGTCCTCTGGCCCCTCTACACCCCCACCCCCTCTCAAGCAACCTGGGAGGTCAAGTGGCTCAGCGGGTTAAGGTGTTGGGTCAGAAGGTTGTGAGTTTGATTCCCGGTTGTGGCTACATGACGTTGTGTCCTTGGGCAAGGCACTTCACCCTACTTGCCTCAGGGGGGAATGTCCCTGTACTTACTGTAAATCAATCTGGATAAAAGCGTCTGCTAAACGGTAAACAGACAGGAACTAGGAAATGACCAATAGGAAAAGGTGTCCATGGACAGGAAACGAGTAACGGTCATTCGGAAATACGGCCCAGGGTGTGGACTGTGTGGGGGGGGCAGAATTGAACCGTGGTCCCTGTAAAAGGCCCACACTACCTGTGTTTGCTCTGCTAATCAGTCTTGGCCTAGTTATCCATTTCCTGCGCCCTGAGATTCTACTGAGTCATGGATTACACGTTGACGTCTGACCCAGTCCGAGCTGAACTCCTCTCAGGCCCCCCCTCTCAGGCCCCCCCTCTCAGGCCCCCCCCTCTCAGGCCCCCCCTCTCAGGCCCCCCCTCTCAGGCCCCCCCCTCTCAGGCCCCCCCTCTCAGGCCCCCCCTCTCAGGCCCCCCCTCTCAGGCCCCCCCTCTCAGGCCCCCCCCTCTCAGGCCCCCCCTCTCAGGCCCCCCCTCTCAGGCCCCCCCCTCTCAGGCCCCCCCTCTCAGGCCCCCCCTCTCAGGCCCCCCCTCTCAGGCCCCCCTCTCACCGCCTGCCCCCTGCTTAGATGTGTGCTGGCTGCTGCTGAACCGTGTGTGTGTGTGTAATGTTGAAAACGTCCCCCATGGCGCCTCCTTGAAGTTAACCCAGCTGTGTGTGTGTGTGTGTGTGCGTTCTTGTGTATGTGTTTGCATGTGTGTATGACTGGGGCTAAGGCTAGAACAGCTGTGTGTGTGTGTGTTTACATTTTACATTTAGTCCTTTATCAGACGCTCTTATCCAGTGCGACTTACAGCACAGGGACATTCCCCCCTGAGGCCAGTAGGGTGAAGTGCATTGCCCAAGGACACAACATCATGTTGACACAGGCGGGGTTCGAGCCAGGTACCTTGGGAACATCCCCAAGCTTGCTGTTTGTCACTCTGGATGACTAAATTATCTTAATCAAACACTGTCCTGCATGTTTAATATGGTTCCCTCTTTCCACACACTTGATTCCAGTGCATGCGCATTACCAGGATTCTTCAGAGCTAGATAACGACTCATTGATTTGAATCAGGTGTTGGAGCAGGGAAACATTTAAAACATGCAGGACAGTGGGCCTTGAGGACCAGGGTTGGGGACTGCTGATCTAAACGCAACCAATGCTCTTTTGTAAAGCTCTCTTGTATGTCGTTTTGGATAAAGGTGTCTGCTAAATGAATAAATGTAAGGTAAATGTAAATGACTAAATGAAGAGAGAGTTGAAGAGAGCACCATCAGATTTGGGTTCTAGATTAAATTTGAAAGTAGAAGCTGGTGCCGTTTCATTTCGATGTTTGACCACATCTCCCACACCATCGCACGTCTAACATCCTAAGTCGTATTACTCTCACCCTATGACACCATGCTGTGGAAATAAATATGCGTGTCCTTTTCTGTGCGTTCGACGCGAAGAAACCTTTATTAATCTCGCAACTTGTGTTGTACACACGGGCAAACGCCCAGCTGTGTGTGTGTGTCTGTGAGGAACTCTTCCACACTTAAACACCTTAAAATCGTTTGTGCGAAACACAACAGCGATGACACATCAGCATTCGTAACGCCACGGTTGACATGTTCTTGCCGTGTGCCTGCTAGTTAGCGATCATCCTCAGGTACAAACCGTTCCCTGACTTCCCCTCCGAGACAGAGCAAACTATGCCCTTTGAGCTGTTGTTTTACACCTTACTTAAGAGCGTGATACTGATGGTAGGGAGAGAGGGGGATGTTAGGCGTCAAGGAGGATAAGATTACCCGCAGTGGGGAAATTTCAGGGAGGCAGAGGAGAGAGTGAGGGGGGGGGGAGAGAGAGAGGAGACGGTAGATGAGAGGGAGGAGAGGCACGAAGGATAGACTATGTTGGAGAGAGAAGGTGGAGGAGAGGAGAGAAAAGGCAGAGTACAGGGAGGAGAGGGGAAGGGAGAGAAGAGAACGTAGAGGAAGACAAGAACAGAGACACCTCTCACGGTTTCCATCTTTTATTTCAAGTTGATGAGCTGTTTTCCAAACCCTCAGCGCACAGAAGCTCCACCTCAAAATCAACAGAAAGACCACAATACTCCATCTCTCACACATAAATTAAAAATGATCAATAATTCCAAGACAATTTTTTTTAGTTTCTTTTTTTACAAACTACAACTAAACTACTACAACATATTGGTTATCATTTTTGTGTGTGTTGGTTCTCCCTCCACACGCACGGACACTTAACAGATGAGTACAAACATTTGCTTTTGAGAGGCGTAACAGTAGTGGAACCTCACAGGAACCTCGCAGGTTCTGCTCCCAGAAGCCCCCCTGGTCACTTGAAATGTTGACAGATGCGCGCGCGCACACACCCCGGTCCACATCCTCCAGAACGGCCTCCCTCCTTCCAGGTGATGGTTTGAGGACGGGGTAGGTAGCAGGTGTGTGGTAGCACAGGCTAACCCCACCCGGCCCCACCTCCCCAACCCCCCCGCCCAGTCCTGTTAAGATTCGATCAGGAGAGGAGCATGTGAACAGGGCCCCCCTCCTCCCGCCATGTCTGAAATCGTATTCACACACTCAGCACATACGCACCATCCAGGTAGCAGCTGGCAGGCAGGCTAGACGGACGGACAGGAGACAGACAGGAGACACGCAGACAGACAGGAGACACGCAGAGACAAGTTGGCTAGACAGACAAGAGGGGGGGGGGGGTGAAGAAATCGGGGAGACTAGGGCGGAGCTGCTATAGCACACAGGTGAGCTGAACTCTATACTATTCTGGCTAGTTACGGACAAAGAGTTACACCAGTTCAAACTGGTTCGGGTGGCTAACGGGATATTCCAGTGCCAGATGGGTTGGTCACTAGTATTATATTCTTGCGGTTTGACGAGCATGGAGAGAAAGTGTGGGGGGGGGGGGGGAAGGTAGGCGGAGGGCAGAGGAATCACTCCGTTTTGGTGCGCTTTATGGCCCCTGGGAGCTTGTCTTGAAGCCTGGAGGGGATGAGGAACAGGAAGAGAGGAGAACATTAGCAAGAACTCAATTCTAGATTCTCTCCCACCCAAAAACAAAAAGAAAATCTATTAATATTTATCTTAATTGATCGATCAAATCAATTAACCAATCACATTGCAAGTCTCCACCAACCACCAGGGAGACGTGCGCCTCCCGACCAATCAAGAGGGACACGACCGCTCCCCTGACCAAAGACAAATGAAGTGGGGGAGGGGGGCGGGGTGTCTTACTTGGCCATGGTCTCCTCCACCCGGGAGCGAATCAGCTCGATGTATCGATCAATCTGGGTCTGGCGGAGGGAGGGAGGGCAAAAAGGATTAGCTAGCAGTCTGAGTATGCACGCAGACAGAAAGTCTTGTCCAGGCCTTATAAAGCATACCTTGTTCTTCTCGTATATCAGAGGTGTACTGAAGAAAATTATGTCAGCTGGAGAGAGAAAGAACGCGATAGAAATAGAGAGGTAGAGAGAGAGACAGAGATAGAGACAGATGTAGAGATAGACAGAGAGAAAGACCACGAGAGAAATAGAGACCACATGAGAAAGAGAGAGAGAATGAGAGAAAGAAAATGAGAGCAAGGGTGGGGAGAGAAAGATCATGTTAAAGAAAACCCAGAGTTCCACTATGTGCCGCTAGGCTATGGTGAAAGTAAATACTGTCTTCCGCTCTTGACCCTTGAACTTCTGTACTTTCCACTTAAACTATTTGAGTCTGAACCCCAATGCTAAATGTATGATGTGATGCTCTGTGTCGCTTGGGGGGGGGGGGGGGGGGGGGGCTAGCTGTTGCTAAGGGGCAGCAGAGGAGGATGTGTTGGTCTTACCCAAAATGAGGATGGTGATGCCGTTGAAGACAGCTCCCACATAGGTCATCAGCCACATCACACCTGCCAACTGGAGCACACACACACAGCTCAGGACACTCCTTAGATGCACATGCATGGTTGGTAGGTGTAAAATGACATGCGCATGGGTGAGAAGTGTGTATGTGAGTGAGTATGTGTGTGTGTTTGTGCGGTGGTTTTGTCCTATTGTGAGGCTTGTACGAAAAGAAAAAAAAACAAAAACACACCCAAAAGATTCAAATATAAACATGCCAAAATCCCCAATGCCTTTTAACCTTAAAAAAATTACACCCTGAAGAACACTGACGTTAAATGTGTTGATGTTAAAGTACTTAGTAAGATTACAGTTTGCCAAATCTGGATACATCAAAGTGCAAGATCTTGTTTCACGATAGAATATCCTCCTTTTTAAAACACATTATGTACAAAAACACTCTCAGAAACGCACAATATTTAACGTGGTGTCTGTCTGTGTGCAAACCTTGAAAGAATCCACCAGATCCTCCACCAGTAGGAGGCGCCGTGCCTGTCTGGTGAAGCGGTTCAGATAGGTCAGAGACACATTCACGCCCTTCCGGAAGGTTTCCTCTTGGATGCTGATATCCCGCTCCATCAGGGCCCTGCCGCACACGAGTCAGAACAGGGAAGGTCAGCTCAAAACCCAGTTCCATCTAATATTGCTCTGTAGAGCAGTGGTTCTCAATTCCGGTCCTCAGGGCACACTGTCCTGCATGTTTTAGATGTTTAACCCTTCCAACACACCTGATTCTAATAAAGGATCATTATCAGGCTTCTGTTGAGCTTCATAAGGACCCATTCATTTGAATCAGGTGTGTTGGAGCAGGGAAACATCTAAAACATGCAGGACAGGAGCCCTCGAAGACCAGGATTGGAGACCCCTGGTGTCTCTGGACCCACTTCAACGAGTGCCGCACTTGGTTAGGGCGTCGGGCTAGCAATCAGAAGGTCCGTGGTTCGAAACCTGGATGTGGCAACATGATGTTGTGTCCTTGGGCAAGGCACTTCAACCTACTTGCCTCAGGGGGGAATGTCCCTGTACTTGCTGTAAGTCACTCTGGAAAAGAGCGTCTGCTGAATGATGTTAAGGAGGATGTTAAGGGGCCAAGACTCACTTGAAAGGGTGGCCCTCTTCAGATTTCTGCACGGCCTGGATGACAGACTTGTAGATGCGGAAGGTGATGGAGACGCAGAGGAAGGCCAGCAGCAGGTAGGACACCACGCTGATGACGCTGAACGTCGCCAAGGAGACCAGCACCACCAGGGATAGGCCGAACGCCGCCGCAGACTTCTTGGGGTCACGCCAGTAGACCAACTCTAGGGCTACAGACAGAGACACACAGACAGCAGGGAGAGGGGAGGAGAGTGGGGAAAAAGAACAGTTTGAATGTTGATTGCTTTGACATTTTCATTTGACTTCCTTTTAGAGCTCGAAAATGGAAACGAACTGTTTTGTATCCAGGCTGGTCGTTCTTCTTTGGCCTAAAGTTCCATTAAAAAAGGTCACATGCACTTAAGCTATACAAATACATTCCACTTTCATTCTGTTCACTCGGCAAAACCTTACAGGGAAGCTATCGGTCACAACAGACAAGCACCCCGCTAAACGAGCTACATCATCGTGTTTCCCGACAGCCATCTTGTGACCGACGATGACCGAGCTTGTTTCCTCACGAGGCCTCGACCTCCATCTCCAGCCCTAACTCTCAGCTTCCAGCCCCTAGCCCCCACCCCCCTCCACTTATACTCAGCCTCCACCCCTAGCCTACCCCCTCCACCTCCTAGCCTCCCCTCCACTTATCCTCAGCCTCGCCCCTCCACCCCCCTAGCCCCTCACAACCCATCCTCAGCCTCCAACCCCTAGCACCTCTCCCCCTCTTCCCCCCCCCCCCCCCCCATCATTAACCTCCACCCCTTAGCCTCCCTACCTATCCTCAGCCTCCACCCCCTAGCCTCCCCAATCCTCAGCCTCCACCCCCATTCTTCATCCCCTACCCTGGGCCTCCATCCCGATCCTCAGCCTAGCTAGCAGGATAATCCATATTACAACACAGGGGCTCACGTAGGCCTTACATCAAAGACATTATCAAGGGTTACACCACATTGGCAGTCATGCGTTAGGCCTTAACACTTGTTGGGTAACCGGCACAAAAGAACCTCATAGTAGTCCATTATTTCCCGGTCACAAGCTCAGCAAGGCGCTCTACAACGGGCAACTGTGTCAGCATGCTCCAGAGTGAGTGATAACCACTTGATCGTTTAGGTGGGTGGGGTGTGTGACGGGGTAGTGGCCGGGGATCAAACGCAGACCAACCTGATGAAGTTGGTCGCTTAATTGGGCACAGGACGCCATCCTTTAATTACCTGGCCGATCATAAAATTCCCTCCTTAAGAACTCTCATTAAGAGAGATCCGATTTAGTTCATGCCATAACAGAAGGTAAATAGTTGATTTAATATTTAAACCCGATAAATTTAACTGAACGCTTGGGTGGGGTGGGGGGGTGGGGTAGATGGACCGCATTGGAAACACCTGCCGCTGCATCCACGGCCTAACCGAGGGCGGATCCACGGCGATCATGTTCCCACCATGATCATCACAAGCACAGGCTGCTTAACCGTCTGTTTTTTTCTGCCTGGTTCTTTCGTTTTCGTCCATCCCTGTCATCCTGCCTAAACCCCGCACTCCTGGCTGGCTAACCTAGCATTTCCATCCTCCGAAATCATGATGCTGTTGAACACGGGCGGGGGGTGGGGGACCCAGCAACTCAAACCGTACTATTGAAATATATATATCTATATATTTTTTTTACATCCCAGTTTGATGCAGTACCAACAAACAGGATGGATACAGACCTGATAACGTGGATTCCTTCATCGCTGCGACGGAGTTCTCGGAGGACGAGATGTGAGCAGACTGGGCCGTGGGGTCCATTTTTGGGGGATGATATTCGAAAAGCTGGCGAACGAGAAAATACCCCGATCAGAGCAATAACGATATACGTGTGCGATCGGCGTTAAACGACGGGCAAAATTCGGACCCGGAGTGGCGCAAAATCGGGATGATGGACGGACTGGCTTGTCTTACCGCTTAGACCCGCCGCTGGCGTGTGGCTGTGAAAATGGGGGTTTGATCAGCAACAACGAGGGGCGTGTCTTTGAGGAGGGAGGAGGGAGGAGGGGGAGGGGGGGGCTTTGAAGGTGTGGTACCCCCGCGTTCCGTTAAAGCAACAGGGCCCCCTTGAACTTGACATCGTAAGGAGTAAGGGTAGGGGTGTGTGTGCTTGTGTATAGACTACAACCAAAAATACAGAGAAGGAACGTGTTTGTCCGAATGTTTGATGTATTGAGACGCAGAAAGAGAGAGAAGGAGAACGCGAGAGTGAAAACTAGAGAGAGAGAGAAATAGAAATACAGAGAAAGTGAGTGTGAAAGAGAGAGAGAGAAAGACAGAGGGAGAGAGAGAGACATAGAGAGAGAGAGGGAGACAGAGATGAAAAGAGAGATAAAGTTGAGACTGAGAGGGAAGATCAACACTTTTAAAGGTTGCGCTTCTTTGCTCTTTAAATTGACTTGCGCGCTTTCCTCTCCATAAGCCATTCCGGCATCTCATGCGCCACTTCACACAGCGTCACTTGGTCTGTTGCCATGCGGCAGGTTTTGGGGCTCCGGTGTTGGGTTCCGCTGTGATGTTGCACTAAAGCTGTGTGACAGCGGACGGCACGGAGGAAGTGACTGATATTCACAAAGGGAGACGAGCGAAGAGCGCAGCCCCGCACCGCCTGGCTCCTGCCGCCACAGCAATGGATGCGATCGGTGTTTCCTACACGAACCCGCTGGATGACTACGAGCTCATACACCGTATCGGGAGCGGCACGTACGGGGACGTCTTTAAGGTATTTTTTCTTCCAGAACGTCTTTCTTTCCTTACTTGGGACGTACGAACGCGTTTCTGCAACGACGCAGTTTCCGCACCGTGGCGCTGCGCCGAGGCACCTGTTGTTCCTTGACCGATTCCCGTGTCAGTTGTCAGTTGACAAGGTTCATGTCTGCACCCATGTACACATTAGGGGAGAAAGGGGTAAATTGAGCCAGTGGGGTAAATTGAGCCCCCCTTGGTTTATTAGAGAACGATATACACATTTTTGCACACCCCCAAAAAATAAAAAAATAAACACAGATTATTCCATTCCATCTACACTGTGAGGAGAAGCTCGTGTTTGAAGAAGTAAGCACATTTAAGCCCCCCAAAAAGATTCATGCAGTTCCAAGTCATTTTTTCATGTTCCAGGAGTCATGATTTTAATGGCTGAGCAATTAAAGAGACATTTGAAAGAAATTGACTTCATTACAATATGAGGCTGCACAGCAAAAAAGCCAGTGTTAAATCAACTCTGAGAGTGTTAAATTTAACACCAAGAAAGTGTGTATATGCGTCCACTCTTTTCAGTGTTGATTTAACACTAACACCAGTGTTAGTTTTTTTACACTCAGCTATAGTTATTTCAGCACTGTAGGGAGTTCAAAATTAACACTGCTCAACACTTGTGAAGTGTCATTAGCACTCTACACTAGTGTCAGTGTATATTTTTACACTTAGGTCTAGTAATTTTAACACTGTAGCGAGTTCCAAATTAACACTGACTAACACATGTATAGTGTCAGTGTTAGTGTACTTACACTCAGCTATAGTTATTTCTACACTGTAGGGAGTTCAAAGTTAACACTAGCTAATATGTGTAGTGTCAATAGTACTCTACACTAGTGTCATTTTAATAAAAGGTTACACTGACTCCGGTTGAAAATGCTACACTGACTACCAATGCATTCAGTAAAATTTGACTACCAATAAACCCCACCCACCAAACCTATCACAAAAACATACACAGGCAAACACTTCTTTAGAAAAATAGTCTTTTTTTTTTTTTAAATGGCCACCACACCACATTAACAAATAACTGCATGGATTCACATATAATTACAGCATGGAACAAGGTACACTTGGTCATCTGTGTCAAATGAAAATTGCCTATCACAAGGTCTGTAATATACCAGGTCATTTACACAGATCACTGTGAAAACCATTTTTTTCTCCTCAATACCAAACGCATTTAAATGATCATCATAAAAAATATCAGAGACTTTACAAATCAAAAGATAGGCATTGTTGTCTTTAACAATTATACTGTCAATCCTGTTGAACAAAGGCATCTCATTTTCAACTCCAGTAACCACATACATCCCAACTTGATACTCTGTGCCATAGTTTTTGACCCAGGAAGTGGTGGGAACGGATGACACATCAAAAGCTTTATTCAGCACCTCTCCACCCTCTATACTGCTAACCAGGACTTCGGAGATCGGACCAAACTGTAATCTTTGAAAATAAAAGTTTTCAAAATGGAATGCTAACTGAGCCTGATGTTTCTTAACCAGAGTCTTAGCAATATTTTTGAAGTTTGTTACAGATTTCTTGAAGAAATTATGTTTACCTTCAAACCGCATGCACCAAATGTGTATGAGCGGTCCAATTCTTCTAATACAGCTTGGGTAGTGGATCATATGGTGATGTTTTGGAATGAGATTGTGCTCTGGGAAGATAGATTTAAAAAGTTTGTGATGTTCAAAAATTAAATGTTTCAAATAACAAGTCATACCATGAGTTATAATTGGTGAAAACACAATGTTTACAATTTGAATTAAAAGGAGTAACAATTGCCAACAAGTATCCTCTCTTTTAACTAAATCTCCAAATATCAGCGGGACATTGCGTAGGAGGCACCAAGCCTGGATAGCATTAAGTCCAAGATCTTTACTGTTGTCATCCAGCTTAAGCCCACCTGGCCTGTTCTTTCTTTGTGTGTATCCATAATTAAAGCCAACAATTCTTTCAGACAATGAACTTAAAGATATTGAATTTTTGATCAAATACTGAAAAACAAGCTTTAACTCATATTGCACCACTCCTTCTAGCAGGTCATGCATTATGTCTACAGCATAATTGTTTGATGAATGGAAAAACTGGAGGGAATTGAGTGGACAGTCTCGTTTGACACCAAATGTTGATCTCAAAGCAGGATTTTCCTGGATGACACGAACATGCTCAACATGAAGGTCTTTTGAACGTAGAGTTAAACCTGGGTGATCTTCACTGAAAACTGACTGATATTCACTTTTATCAGTTAAACATAACCTACAGCAGTACGTCGCACTGAATGATTCAACAAAACCAAAAAGAGCATGTAGAGCTAAATTGTCTCCTGTAACCTGAATGACTGAACCCTTCACAGGTGTAGCTGAAAAGGGCAACTGTATTCCTTCAGTCTCCAAAATCTTGAGGTCATCAATAAGTGGCTTCAGAATTGGCTCAAACCCATATTTCTTAAGATCCTCTGAGTGAAAGAGAGCGACAAGATGAATGTTCATTAACACAGAATTGAGCTTTGGTGATAAATTTCTCAAAACAAAATAAACACATCCAAGTTTGTGCACTCCCTTTTTTGAGCCCAATGGATTGGCAGTTTCAAAATCGTCATAGTAGAGCTGTATCTGAAGAGCAGGTTCTTGGTGAGAAAATAAACTATGATTTTTAAAATAGGACCCATCACTTATATCTCTGTAAAATCCCTCCTGGTGTGGTTTTACTTCTTGGAAACTGTTACAGACTTCACTGTTACTAAACATAGATGAGAGAGACCCCCGGATAGGTACATACATGAACTTATCATTGACCGGAACTTGCCTATACGTGCCTGTTATTCTATCTCTTCTTGCATCAAAACGGACACCCAGAACATGCTCTACAGGTTCTACTATATTCCATTTCTTTTCAAAATGCCTCATCCTTTTAGATTGTGTGTTAAGACATGAAAATGGGTTTTCTAGTTGATCAAAACAACTCTGAACTTTATCCAAAGTTTCTCTTGATGCATCAGAAGACAAACAATTAACAACAGCTTCCTTTGTGTGAGCATGGATGTCATTAACCAGTTCCTCCATTGAGCCAACTAAATACTGCACAGTACTTTCAGGAACACCTGAAGCTTGAACCTGAGCAATAACAGAGCTGCACATGTCCAGTATATTCTTCTTTTCAACTGGAACATGTGTAGTGACCCTCACAGGAGGATCCACATTCACTGGTGAGGAAGGTCCAGCTGCAGGCTCAAATACATAACTGCTGACGGGATCTGGATCAAGGCATTCTTTATGTGCTCGAGATAGGTGACGTTGGTAACCAGAATATGTCCAAAAAACGAATGAACAACCAGGCTCTCCACAGTTCAAGCGCAGAGACCTTCCCGGATACAATCCATGCTCAAACTTCAAATGTCTAAATAACATTGAACAACTGGTGTGGCGTACCTTGCAAATGTAACATGTGTACATTTCTGTTCAAAATGTATCAGTTTTCAAACTTCAGAGTGAAGAACCCTCGCTCTGATTTCTTTCACCCGAGGACTCTCTTTCACTTTGCCGACGTCGATGCCATACACGGTGGTTTGGATGAAGGTGAAGAAGCTGGACAGCGCATCATCATATGACACGGCAAAAGCATAATGTGCCTTGAAGAGCTCATCAAAGGCAGCAACTGGAGTCTGCATCCTGCAGGGAATGGCCTTCTGGTCCAGGATGACATAAAAATCCTGGATGCTGTTCCTTCTTTCTCCGACACCAAGAAGAAAGGGTTGTCTGGGGCCGGTTTCTTTAAGGAAGGTCTCCATGCTTGACCCCACCTGAGAGATAGAAAATGTTTTTACTTAAGTCATTTGAGTTCATGTGCGACTGAATTCAGGGATTGATCTATCAATGTACACAACATTCATTTATTTTTGTGTGATGAATAGATGGATGAAAACAATTTAAATGCACCCCCCCAATTAACCTGCCATATTGGCTCCTGAAAACCTTACATCAGCTGATATGAAAACCTTGCATCAGTAATGTGCAGTCCTAAGAAAATACCTTCATGAACTTGATCAGGCGTGTAGCAGCCTCCGATGCACTCATCTTGCCGGCCTTCTTGCCTTTAACTTTTGGTGGCAAGAGGTGAAGCAGCAGAAGGATGGCAGCCATCTCAGAGTCCCACTCTTCTGAATGCCACACTGCAGAATTAGAATTGACACTATAAAATGTAATTTATTTCATTATAAGCATTACAGCATCAGTTATAGTAAAGTTTTCTTAAATTACACCATGTATTGAATATGGTTAGCAGTAAGGTGATTTGTAGTAAAGGGGCCAAAAACACGAAAGAACACAACAATGTCCTCTTTTGTTGTGTACACTAAAGGCATGTGCAATCTGTGTCTGTTCAATTAACACTTACCACCATCATCAGACTCCTGTTGTGCAGACAGAAGTAGCTCATCCACATGCGGACTCGGGGTTAGATTCTTGCAGCAATCTGCGATGACTCTTGGTTTGAAAAATGTTGGCCACTTGCATAGGAATTTACCAGACACCTCTTCACCAAAGATCATTGTGAAGTCTTGGTCGATCTTAAATGGAAAATGTTTGTGTGAGTGAGAACACCATTGTAATGGCGCTATGGGTGTCAATTAATAAACAGTCAAGTAAAATAATCTCAAAGTCATCAGTAATTCATTTTATGTTTACCAAGCCAGGTGTATCCAAGAATCTGGGAAAGAGATCCAGGACAGTAGAGGCAGTATCCGGGTCTTGAACCACCTTTTGCCTGTGCTGGAATGTTGCCTTCATCTTATTTTTGACAAGGGTCGTATCACTTGAGTGTTTCATCACCGATATGGCCTCCCTGCATTCATCACCAGTAACCTGCTTCTCATCTGAACGGACACTGCGAGGAGTCTTGGGGCCCTCTTGGAAAGTAGTCTTGGATTTTTTGCCGTCTTGAGCAGAGTTCCGCTGAACAGTTTTCAGCCTCCACGCTAGGTAGCCGGAACCACTCTGGTGATCATAGAAATGTTCCTGTTGATAAAGAAAAACACATGGACTCACATCAATTCAGATTCAGATTCAGAATACTTTATTATTAATCCCCTTGGGGAAACTCAAACTCAAATCAATTGAGGTAAAACTCCAGGAAAACCCTTTAACAGGGAAAAATTGGAACCTCAGGTTGAGCAACAGAGGAAAGATCCCTCACCCAGGACTGGCAGACTTGCAATAAATGTTATGTACAGACAAAAACAGTTAACAACACAGAATGTATGGGGATGCATTACTGTTTATACTCACATAGCCATTTTTGGAATCCGGGTCCTTCAATTTAGGGAACAGTGTTGTGATCCCAAGTGCGTAGAGGGTCCGCACATTCACCGGAGGGACCCTCCTGAAAAGAGATAGATCATTCCTCTCAAAACTGCATATTTCATTTATGTGCACTTGGGTTATCATACTATCATACTCCAAAAAAACTAGCCGTGAATTTTTCATAACCAGACAGAAGCTTTCTCCTAAAACCTGAAAAACTAAGACCAAATAAAAACTAGTCAATTCCTCAAAACATAAACTCAACTAAAACTGCTTTATCACTGGTTGAGCAAACTAAAACAGGACTGAAACAAAAAAGAAAATTGAATAGCTAAATAAAAATAACTTTTTATTGAAATTTTGTAACTCTAATAACCTTGAGGTGCACATGGGTGTGGGTGATGACATAATTAGCAGCAACTTTTGGAGGTAAAAAAAACAACAAAAAAACAACCACAACCTGTTATTGCAAGTGCATTCACTTACCCATGGCTCTCCACCATATCTGCCACTAGAATGTTTACCATCTTTCTTCTTGTTCCATCACTGATGGTACTTGTTTTCTCATACTCTTGGAATATTTCTTTTCCACCAGGCTTTGAATACAGAGCGACTCTAACAATCTGAAACGACAATTGCACACCATTCACAATGCAGGTACAGTAGGTATTTCAGCCTGTGCCCCGGGCTGATGTAACAGTTGGTTAGGGGGTGCATGATAAATGAGAATTAGCTAATAACGGAGCTCTGGGTCTTCAGTCCAACACCTACTGAAGCTGCAGTACTAATATAGTTATTGTGAAATTTGAATGTACGGTTTGACATCAGTGTCAATATCAGGTGGTTAACTTGCATTTCTTGCAACGTCGCTATCCAGGGGTCCTTCAACCAGCTGTCTTTTCCGAGCTTTGGTAGATTCCAGTATCAGCGTTGAGTCAGAACCTGATGATGACCCTTGGGATGCACGTGATGGTGATGGTGACCAGTCTGATAAAGATGAGCTCTCTGAGAACTCCACCTCAGCATTGCTACCTAAGAAAACACCCAGCCTTCCATTATAAATTACACAATTGACCATTCCAAGAGGAAACAAGGTACACAACTAACTCAAAATCTTAAAATTTTCAAATATAAGCCTGCAAATCATTACCATCACATTCTTCTGCCCTGAAAGACACACCAGATGACTTCAAGAGTTCATCAAATATGTCCGAATCCACTTCCACATTAGAGGAATCCTTAAGGCTCAAGGAAGCAGAACCTGGCAAATTGAATTTTGCCAGCACTAAAACGCAAGACACTTTAGATAAGCATGATTTGGGAGGAACACGTATGCATTAATGAACAGAGCTGATGAAGGGAAAGATACACAGAGTTAGCAGGAAAGCTACAGATTTCCATCTGTAGTCTTTATGAAAAACATTGGAAAAGCCTAAATGCAGAAAAAAAAACATGACAGTCAAATTAGCCTAGTTACCTGCTTGCAAAAACTGGGAGTAATTGTACTCGTCCTCCGCCTGTGGTACCCTGACCCATTTGCTGACTCCTTTATACTCTACAGGAACCAGCATGTCGCTTCAAAGACTAGAATGGCATAATTTATTATTATTCCTAATTTCTTACATTTACACCCAGGGTTTCCCGCGCGGGGTGGGGGGTAATTTTAACACTCACTGTACAATTACTTCTTGGTGTACCTTGCACATGTGTAACGTTGTCAAACTTGTATCGTGTACAATCTTTTCAATATATTCATTCTACTCAAAAACCCTTTCCTTTATAGACACTCTTAATAATTTGAGGAATTCAAGTTTGCTAGACACGTGTCTTCTACCTAGCTAGCTAGCCAACATCGCTAGGTAGCTAGCAGCCAAAGACACCTGTCTTCTAGTTAGTTAGCTAGCCAACTTCACTAGGTAGCTAGCAGTCAAAGTCAACCACAAAAAACCCCTCTAATATTAATCCGAAAGAGACAATTTTATCGACTGAAACATAACTTACCGTAGAAAAAAGAGATTTGGACAAGTATGACTGCAGTCTGAGTGCTGACTGTGTGTGCCACCACTGAGTGTGCCAGTCACTGCCAATTACTAATTGAATTAGAGCTGCTATGGTGGGTGTGGCCAATTGAACGAGCCTGAGTGTAAATTCAGAGTGATTCTAAGAACGACAGATATCAACTCTTACACTATCAGCAACGGACTCTAGGGGGAGTTAATTTTGATCAATTCTGAGTAAAATTAATAGTAACCCCTGTTAATTTACACCAACACCAAAAAAATAACACTGGCACATTTGCTGTGTGCACTGTTTGCATAACTTTAGCTCAAAACTGCTGGATGAAGCATGTTTACTTCAACATAACCATACTCCCATGTGGCTCAAGTGCAAACTGGCTCAAATGACTCCTTTCTCCCCTATATTGCATCCACATTTTAAATAAAAACTTAACCCACACATAGAGCATATAGAAAGTACAGGGTCCTTCTAACTGTATTTGTGGACTAAAGGATAGTTGTGCATCCCGAGAAATACCACAGCGCTAATTGTGAGGTATAAGGGCACATTATGAACCTTATCATTAGTCAGTATGGTTGCAACAGTTTCCACAGAGTTATGTTGTTGTTTATGATGCTGCCTGATTGATGTCAACAAGCCTGTGAGAACAGCATCGACGGAAGCGAACTTCCTGTTTTTTTGTTTTTTTACATCATGTTATACCGACACGTGGCCATTTAATAGTGCACTTATTAATTAACCTACACTTATTCATTATTTTATTGTGTGGTTGTCATGTTGGCAAGCTGGTTATGTACATGTTTGTGGAGAGTGTAGATATGTGTAAACAGTAAGCAGACAGTAAGCCAGAGAATTGAGAAAGTGATTGAGGAAGCTACTAACTGGATTTCTTAACTGGGTTGATCGAGGTCCTTCATACACAGATAACACAACAACCATGCCACACCGTAACCGTAGAAACCGTACTGCACTCGTAACCGTAACAACCAGGCTGTGTTGGGGTTCAGGTCTCCAGGGAAGAGCTCTCTGCTCACAGGAAGTCTCACTCTCTACACACAGGAAGTGGGTAACCGCTACCAGGTGATTCTATTTGTATAGAATAGAATTGAATAGATCTTTATTGTCATTGTCACAGGTACAACGAGATTGAAAGTTCTTCTAGTCAGTGCAACATAAAAGAAAATCCTAGTGCTAAAATAACTAATAGTGTTAAAATAACTAGAATAAATATACCTGAGACATTAAAATGTACTAAAATAAATAAGATTAAACATATACAAAAAAATATAATAAATAAATACTCTAAAAGAAGATGAATAAAATGACATACAGTCATATGTTGAGAGTTGTGTGTGTCATATTATTTACGATCCTGACAGTGTATTTTTACAGCCTCATCCCATAATTAGTTTCCGGCAGTTGTTTGAACTCTGTCCAAGTGACCTAATATGAGAATTAGAGACAGCTCTAGACCCTGAGAGCTTGTGGTCTCCATGGGGATCGGCGATGACAATAAACATCCCTGACCCACACGTACAGGAAGTGAGATTGCTCTCCTGGTCGTCATAGAGACGGGCTTACTTCTGCTTTCATGTTTCCCATCCTTTTTCTGTAGTTCTCGTTCAGTTACAACACATACTCCACACCTGAACATTGTCCGTTTGAAAAGAAGCTTCTGAATGGACACACTGTTTCTTATTCTGACCCTCCTCCTCCTATTCCTCCTCCTCCAGGCTCGGAATCTTCAGACGTCTGAGATTTCTGCCATCAAGGTGGTCAAACTGGACCCTGGTGAGTGATCCACATCCTCCTCATAGCTCCAGCTATTCCACTAGCCCTCCAAACAGCACTGACCCTCGCGGTCCCTCCCTGTCTCTCAATACACCCCTCCCTGTCCATCCCTGTCCCTCCATACACCCCTCCCTGACCCTTTCTGTCCCTCCCTGTCCCTCCCTGTCTCTCCCTGACCCTCCCTGTCCCTCCCTGTCACTCCCTGACTCTCCCTGTCTCTCCCTGACCCTCCCTGTCGCTCCCTGACCCTCCCTGACCCTCCCTGTCTCTCCTTGACCCTCCCTGTCCCTCCCTGTCCCTCCCTGTCCCTCCTTGACCCTCCCTGTCCCTCCCTGTCCCTCCCTGACCCTCCCTGTCCCTCCCTGACCCTCCCTGTCCCTCCCTGACCCTCCATGACCCTCCCTGTCCCTCCCTGACCCTCCATGACCCTCCCTGTCCCTCCCTGTCCCTCCCTGTCCCTCCCTGTCCCTCCTTGACCTTCCCTGACCCTCCCTGTCCCTCCCTGACCCTTCGTGTCCCTCCCTGCCCCTCCATACCCTTCCCTACCCCTCCCTGTCCCTCCCTGACCCTCCCTGACCCTCCCTGACCCTGTGCTCTGCTGTTCCCAGCTGATGACATCACATGTGCTCTGCTGTTGCCAGGTGATGACGTCACATGTATCCAGCAGGAGATAACTATGATGAAGGAATGCTCACACAGAAACATAGTGGCATACTACAACAGCTACAACCAGTGAGCTATGCACACACTCGCTACACACACACACACACACACACACACACTCACACACACACACACACAAGATGCTACAGATTGTTTGTTATGGGTTGTTTGTCAGGAACAGCAAGTTGTGGATCTGTATGGAGTTCTGTGGAGGAGGATCCTTGCAGGATCTCTACCGAGGTAAAGCTGCGGGTTCTCCCTTAACCACCTCCTCCACCTTCACCTCCTCCACCTTCACCTCCTTCTCCATCTCCCCCGTCACCTCCTCCACCTTCACCTCCTCCTTTACCTCCCCCACCTTCACCTCCTCTTCCATCTCCTCCTTTACCTCCTCCACCTTCACCTCCTCCACCTTTACCTCCTCCACCTTCACCTCCTCCTCCATCTCTCCCTTTACCTCCTCCACCTTCACCTCCTCTTCCATCTCCTCCTTTACCTCCTCCACCTTCACCTCCTCCACCTTCACCTCCTCCTCCATCTCTGCCTTTACCTCCTCCACCTTCACCTCCTTCTCCATCTCCCCCGTCACCTCCTCCACCTTCACCTCCTCCTTTACCTCCCCCACCTTCACCTCCTCTTCCATCTCCTCCTTTACCTCCTCCACCTTCACCTCCTCCACCTTCACCTCCTCCTCCATCTCTGCCTTTACCTCCTCCACCTTCACCTCCTTCTCCATCTCCCCCGTCACCTCCTCCACCTTCACCTCCTCCTTTACCTCCCCCACCTTCACCTCCTCTTCCATCTCCTCCTTTACCTCCTCCACCTTCACCTCCTCCACCTTTACCTCCTCCACCTTCACCTCCTCTTCCATCTCCTCCTTTACCTCCTCCACCTTCACCTCCTCCACCTTCACCTCCTCCTCCATCTCTCCCTTTACCTCCCCCCCTTCACCTCCTCCTCCATCTCCCCTGTCACCTCCTCCACATTCACCTCCTCCTTTACCTCCCCCACCTTCACCCCCTCCTCCATCTCCTCCTTTACTTCCTCCACCTTCACCTCCACCTTCACCTCCACCTTCACCTCCACCTTCACCTCCACCACCTTCACCTCCACCACCTTCACCTCCACCACCTTCACCTCCTCCTTTACCTCCCCCACCTTCACTTCCTCTTCTATCTCCTCCTTTACCTCCTCCACCTTCACCTTCACCTCCTCCTCCATCTCCGCCTTTACCTCCTCCACCTTCACCTCCTCCCCCATCTCTCCCTTTACCTCCCCCACCTTCACCTCCTCCTCCATCTCCCCTGTCACCTCCTCCACCTTCACCTCCTCCTTTACCTCCCCCACCTTCACCCCCTCCTCCATCTCCTCCTTTACCTCCTCCACCTTCACCTTCTCCACCTTCACCTCCACCTTCACCTCCACCACCTTCACCTCCACCACCTTCACCTCCTCCTCCATCTCCGCCTTTACCTCCACCTTCACCTCCTCCTTTACCTCCTCCACCTCCATCTCCTCCTTCACCTCCACCTTCACCTCCTCCTTTACCTACTCCACCTTCACCTTGTTCTCCATCTCCCCGTTACCTCATCCTCCGTCTCTCCCTTTACCTTTTCCACCTTCACCTCCTTCACTGTCACCTCCTCCCCACATCTTCTCCCCTGTCACCTCCTCTTCCGTCTCCTCCTTTAACTGCAGTGTCTCCTCTTCTCATCCTCTGACTGACTGGTGTCTTGTAACCGTAGTGACGGGCCCTCTGAAGGAGAGACAGATAGCGTATGTCTGCAGAGAGACACTACAGGTGAGACCTGCCTGCCTGTCTGTCTGTGTGTCTGCCTGTCTGCCTGTCTGCCTATCTGTCTGTCTGCCTGTCTATCTGCCTGTCTGTCTGTCTGCCTGTCTGCCATTTCAGTTGATATGATTATTGTTCCTGGTTTGGTGTGGTAATGTGGTTGCTTGGCACTGTGCCTGGTAACGACATACCAACCAAAATACAGACTGTTCCTTGACTCTGACCAACAAAACACTGTTAGAACTGAGGACTTTCTGCTGTCATCTCAGTACACCAAGTTTGTGTGATGTATTAAATAAAAGCATCCACTGAATAAAATGTAGGATTATCAAGTTTGACTGTATCCTGTTTGACTGTATCCTGTTTGACTGTATCCTGTTTGACTGTATCCTGTTTGACTGTATCCTGTTTAACTGTATCCTGTTTGACTGTATCCTGTTTGACTGTATCCTGTTTAACTGTATCCTGTTTGACCGTATCCTGTTTATCTGTATCCTGTTTGACTGTATCCTGTTTAACTGTATCCTGTTTGAGTGTATCCTGTTTGACTGTATCCTGTTTGACTGTATCCTGTTTGAGTGTATCCTGTTTGACTGTATCCTGTTTGACCGTATCCTGTTTGACCGTATCCTGTTTGACTGTATCCTGTTTGACTGTATCCTGTTTAACTGTATCCTGTTTGACCGTATCCTGTTTGACTGTATCCTGTTTGACCGTATCCTGTTTATCTGTATCCTGTTTGAGTGTATCCTGTTTGACTGTATCCTGTTTAACTGTATCCTGTTTGAGTGTATCCTGTTTGACTGTATCCTGTTTAACTGTATCCTGTTTGACCGTATCCTGTTTGACTGTATCCTGTTTAACTGTATCCTGTTTGAGTGTATCCTGTTTGACTGTATCCTGTTTGACTGTATCCTGTTTAACTGTATCCTGTTTGACCGTATCCTGTTTGACTGTATCCTGTTTGACTGTATCCTGTTTAACTGTATCCTGTTTGACTGTATCCTGTTTAACTGTATCCTGTTTAACTGTATCCTGTTTAACTGTATCCTGTTTGACTGTATCTTGTTTTCTGTGTTTTCTCTCAGGGACTGCATTACCTGCACCAAGCTGGTAAAATGCACCGAGATATAAAGGTAAGACTGAAGTTGAATGAACTGTCTGTGTGTGTGTGTGTGTGTGTGGGGGGGGGGTATAATGTGTGTATATGTATGTATGTCAATTGTATATGTGTGCAGACGTGGACAAAGTTGTTTGGTCATTGAAAGACAAACTCACAATGGTCACAGTTTGGGTGGGTTGTCCTGTGAGATAATTGTATGAATGTGTGTGTGTGTGTACTGTGAACTCATCGTTTCAGAGTGTGTGTGTGTACTGTGAACCCATCGTGTCAGAGTGTGTGTGTACTGTGAACAGAATGTGTCGCTGTGTGTGTACTGTACTTTGAGCTCATTGTGTCAGTGTGCATTTCTCTCAGGGAGCCAACATCTTACTGACCGAGAGAGGAGACGTCAAACTGGGTAAGTCAGCCCCCCCCCCCCCCCCCCCCCCCCTTCAGATCATAGATCATACCTCTCCCCCAACACTGTCAACACTGACCCGCCCAGTATCTCAAGATGTCTCAATCCAAGCACCTCTGCACTAATCACAGCCCCCTCCCACCCCACCCCCTAATGCTTATCTCTCTCAACCCCATCCTCTCCCTTCCATTCCTCCCTCATTCCTTCCCCCTATCTTCCCCTCCTCCCTTCCCCCCAGCGGACTTTGGCGTGGCGGCCGAGATCAACGCCTCGGTGGCCAAGAGGAAATCCTTCATCGGCACCCCCTACTGGTGAGTTCTTGAATCCCCCCCCCCCCCCTCCCCCTCAAACCTGCACCAGAACTGAAGCCTTGGCCTGGTTCTGAAGGATGGCACCCGAGGTGGCAGCGGTGGAGAAGAAGGGCGGGTACGACCAGCTGTGCGACGTCTGGGCGCTGGGCATCACGGCCATCGAGCTGGCTGAGCTGCAGCCGCCCATGTTCGACCTGCACCCCATGAGGTGAGCTATGCTACGCTAATGCTATTCCATGCTATACTACGCTAAACCGTGCTATGCTATGCTGTTATCCACTATGCCATGCTATGCTATGCTATGCTGTTAGCCACTATGCTATGCTAGGCTAGACAATGCTATACAAAACCAAGCCAACACTAGGCTTATGCTATGCTGTACCATACTCTGCTGCCTCTTCCAGGGCGTTGATGTTGATGTCGAAGAGCAACTTCCAGCCCCCCAAGCTGAAGGACAAGGCCAAGTGGTACAGTATGCTACTTCCTGTCATGTGACGAGTGAAAGGTGCGATCTATGGGCTTTACCGGGACTGTGTGTGACTGTGTATGAGGCTCATGGCGCCCCCCCAGTAGCCTCCATTGTAACTCCGCCCCCCCCAGGTCAGCTGCCATGCACAGTTTTGTGAAACAGTGTCTGACCAAGAACCCTCGCAAGAGACCCACAGGGGAGAAAATGCTGCAGGTAAGAACTCACCTCCCTCCTAGCCCTCACCTCCCTCCCTTCCTCCCCCTAACTCTCACCTCCCTTCCTCCTAACCCTCACCTCCCTTCCTCCCCCTAACCCTCACCTCCCTTCCTCCCTCCCTCCCTCCCTCCTAACCCTCAACTCCCTCCCTTCTTCCCCCCTAACCCTCACCTCCCTCCTAACCCTCACCTCCCCCCTAACCCTCACCTCCCTCCCTTCCTACCCTTAACCCTCACTTACCTCCCTTCCTCCCTCCTAACCCTCACCTCCCTTCCTCCCTCCTAACCCTCAGCTCACCTCCCCCACTTGGCCCCCTCCCTCTCTTTTAACCCTCCCTCACCTTCACCTCACCCCGCAGTCCTGTTCAGGATCAATATGTCTGATAACTGAGTATTCAGTATTACAATATCTAGATACTGTCTGGTGTGGAAGGAGGTTGACCTCTGACCCCCCCCCCCCCCCCCCCCCCCCCGACCTCCCTCTTATCTCTCCCAGCATGTATTCGTCACCCAGCTCCTCACCAGGAACCTGGCCATCGAGCTGCTGGACCATGCACGGAACGCTGACCCTCTGACCTCACACGCCATGGACGAGTCTGACCTGGAGGTACAGCTCTTCCTCTCCTCTCTATGCTCTGCTCCTCTTTTGCTCCCTCCAACCTCATCCTCTCTTCTCTTCTCTTCTCTCCTCTCCTATCTTCTCCTCTCCTCTTCTCTCCTATCCTCTCCTTCTCTCCTATTCTCTCCTCTCCTATCCTCTTCTCATCTCCTATCCTCTCATCTTCTCTTCTCTCCTATCCTCTCATCTTCTCTTCTCTCCTATCCTCTCTTCTTCTCTTCTCTCCTATCCTCTTCTTTTCTCTCCTCTCCTCTTCTCACCTCTCCTCTCCTATCTTCTCCTCTTCTCTCCTATCCTCTTCTCTCCTCTCTCCTCTTCTCCTCTCCCATCCTCTCCTCTCCCATCCTCTCCTCTCCCCTTCTGTCCTCTCCTCTTCTCCTCTCGCCTTCTCTCCTCTGTCTTTTCAACAACTTTTTATTGTGTGTGTGTGACGTGTGTGATGTGTTTATACGCATGTGGCCCGCGCTTGTGTATATGTGTATGCGTGCAGACCTGCAGTGTGTTCCCTGATAAGATCCAGTCCCTGGCAAGACCCCCTTCAACCCAGAGGACACAGCCAGAGGAGAACTGTGAGTATCACCACCCCCACACACTCCACACACACACACCGCACAAACAACACTCACTACACACCTACCACACAAACAGGACACATACATTAAACACACACAACACAAGCACACAAGTAGAACCCGCACATTACACGCACCACACACGCACTACACACTCAAACCGACACACACGACACACCTACCACACAAACACACACACATTACATACACAAACAGAACAAGAGCACACCACACATACACAAACACACAAGCCTAACCCGCTCATTGAACGCACACACCACCCTCTCTTTGTGTCTCTTTGTGTGTCAGTTGGTCAGGTGCTGTTCCCCTGCCCTCAGAGGAAGGAGACAGAGTTTGATCTGGTGGGTCACCGCCTTGCTACCTCCCCCCCCCCTCCCCCCCCAGCACTCCCTTTATGGTCCTTTCTCCCTCTCTCCTCTCTCTCTGTCTCTCCTACTGCTCCCCCCATCGCTCTCTCTCTCTCTCCCTCCTCTCTCTCCTACTGCTCCCCCATCTCTCTATCTCCCTCTCTGCTCTCTCTCTCTGTCTCTCCTACTGCTCCCCCCTCCCTAGCTCTCTCCCTCTCTCCTCTCTCTCTCCTACTGCTCCCCCCATCTCTCTCTCTCTGTCTCTCCCACTGCTGTCTCCCTCTCCTCCTGCCCCCGATCACATCAGATAAAACCTAACACTCCCCCCCCTCCCCCCCTGTAGGACAGCTATGAGGACTGGTGTATGGTTGAAGAGGAGAACAGCTCTTTGTAAGTTGCCCCTTCTCTCCCTCCTTCTCAGTCTCAATTCCTCGCTCTTTCCCTCTGTTCCTCTTTCTCTGTCCATCTCTTCTCTCCATTTCCCCCCCTCTCTGTCTGTACCTCTCCTCCTCGCTCTATCGCGTTTTGCCCATTCTTGCTCTCTCCCTCTTTTAACTTCTCTCCTCCTCTCCAGTGGTCGAATTTGTGTTTGCAGTCCTCCCATTGAAAATGCTATGGGGTTTGTTTTTAATCTCTCCCTCCCTCTGTCTTTCCCTATGCCTCTCTTTCACCTTCTCTCTCCCTCTACTACTCTCTCTGTTACTCCCTCGTTCTCTCTTTCCCCTCACCCTCCCTCTCTCCTTCCTTCTCCCTTCCCCTCTCTCTCTCTCTTCCCTCTCTGTCTATTTCTCTCTGTCTCTCTCTCTGTCTCTTTCTTTCTCTCTCTCTCTGTCTCATTCTCTCTCTCTCTCTGTCTCTTTCTCTCTCTCTCTCTCTCTCTCTCTCTCTCTGTCTCTCTCTGTCTCTCTGTCTCTTTCTCTCTCTGTCTGTCTCTCTTTGTCTCTCTCTATCTCTCTCTCTGTCTCTCTCTGTCTATGTCTCTCTCTCTCTCTCTGTCTCTCTGTCTCTCTCTGTCTCTCGCTGTATCTCTCTCTCTTTCTCTCTCTGTCTCTCTCTCTGTCTCTCTGTCTGTCTCTCTCTGTCTGTCTCTCTCTGTCTCTCTGTCTCTCTCTCTGTCTCTCTCTCTGTCTCTCTCTGTCTCTCTGTCTCTCTCTCTGTCTCTCTCTCTGTCTCTCTCTCTGTCTCTCTCTGTCTCTCTCTCTGTCTCTATATTTCTGTCCCTCCTCCAGGGGTCTACTAGAGAGTGTTGAAGAGGCCCTTCAGGGCAGGTGAGCCTTTCTAGAACACAGTAACTTCAACTGAATACATAACTGTGTGGTGTGTAGGGTTTGTTGCTGGTGTGTGTGTGGTCTTTGTGTGTGTGTGGTGATTGTATGTGTCCCTGTATACATAACTGGCACAGCTGTAGCAGATGTGAACTTAGTTTGTGTTGCGTTGCAGGAGTCTGACCTTGAAGAGAACGCCCTCTGGTGGGGTAAGAGATAACTGCAGACACACTCAGCCTTACCCAGGCTAGTGAAATTGACATTTAGTCATTTAGCAGACGCTCTTATCCAGAGCAACTTACAGCAAGTACAGGGACATTACCCCTGAGGCAAGTAGGGTGAAGTGCCTTGCCCAAGGACACAACGCAATTTGACATGGCCGGGAATCGAACCAGCAACATTCCGGTTACCAGCCCGATTCACAGTCTCCCTGAAAGACTCCCTGAAATACACCAAAAGTATGCTATCTGTGTGTGTGTGTGTACATGGTATGCATGTATGTGTGTGTGTGTGTGTGTGTGTGTGTAGGACTCTCCAGAGGAGGACTGGGGCAGCACAGTGAAACGAAGCCCTGCTCCCTTGCTGTCGACCGTCCCTGTTTATCCCATTCACCCAGGTGACACGGACCCCTCCCCCTCCACTGGCCCCGCCTCCTTCACACCCACCAGCACATCAACAGACCAATCAGAAGCCTCGTCATCAGACATGGCACTCTTCAGCTCCTCCCTCTTCCCAGACGACTCGGTCTTCTCTGAGCTCACCTTGTCTGACTCGGCAGAAGGTACACACACACACACACACGTACACTCTCACACACACACACGCACTGTCGTCCCCTCTCCCAAACACATCATGTATGTTCCTGCAGAGAGCAACAGTGAGGCGCAAGGTCAGAGGTCAGAGAGGCCCCGCCCCCTCCCACACTCAGCGTGGACCCTGAGGAAGACCTCTGAGGAGACGGTGTGACACACACACACACACACACTCCTCTATCCCACACACACACACACACATTTTCCTCTCTACCCCCCCCCCCCCCCACACAAACACACTCTCCTCTCTACCCCCCCTCCCCACACACACACACTCCTCCTCTCTATCACACACACGCTCTCCTCTCTATGCCACACACATACAGACTTCTCCTCACTATCCCACACACACACACACACAATCCCACACACACACTCTCCTCTCTATCTCACACACACACACACTTCTCCTCTCTATCCCCCACACACACACACACCTTTCTCGCTCTCTATTACCAGCACGCTTTTCTCTAAAAGAGCAGGACACTTCATATGATGTTTTTTTCTCAGGGAGAGGTTTGTCATGGACTTCCACCCACACCCAAAGTCCATGTGAGTGCACGTCTCACCGTAACACCACAACCAGTCAGTCAGAACCAGTCCGTTAGTCAGAACCAGTCAGTCAGGTTAAATACCTCAACACCTGAACCAGTCATTCAGAACCAGTCAGTCAGGTTACATACCTCAACACCTGAACCAGTCATTCAGAACCAGTCAGTCAGGTTACATACCTCCACACCTGAACCAGTCATTCAGAACCAGTCAGTCAGGTTACATACCTCCACACCTGAACCAGTCATTCAGAACCAGTCAGTCAGGTTACATACCTCAACACCTGAACCAGTCATTCAGAACCAGTCAGTCAGGTTACATACCTCAACACCTGAACCAGTCAGTCAGAACCAGTCAGTCTCCACACCTAAACTGATTACCATAACCAGTCAGTCAGCTTATACTCCAGAACATTCTGTGTAATACTTCCCCCCGGCTTGTGAGTCCTGAGCTCTGGAACCTTCCCTCTCCAGATGGGAGCGTGTTTCTCCAAAGTGTTCAACAGATGTCCTCTGACTGTCCACTGTGCGTCCACCTGGGTTCTACCCAAGACCAAAGGTAGGATCAAGACTCTGGCTCAGGTCAAATGGGGGGGGTCAGGGGTCAGGTGGGGGTTAGGTTTGGACACAGTTTGACATCTAGCACCTGGCTGGGAGTTGAGGATCAGGTTTAGGTCAAAGTTCAAGGTAATGAATGTTCAGCCAGACCCTGTGGTCCTCTCCCACTTCCCCCCGTCCCCAGACCAGCATCTGATCCTGGGCACGGAGGAGGGCATCTACACCCTGAACCTCAACGAGCTCCATGAGGACAGCATGGAGAAGGTAAGTTCTACCTGGGGGCTGATCTGGCCCTCTGTAGAATTAGATGGAGGGCTTGGATAGAGAGCTTTGAAAAAATCATTAGGATTTGATTGTTATATTCACAACCTGTGCTGCATGTCTGACAGGGCCTTCTCTCTCCTCCCCTCCTCCATTCTCTTCCTTCTCCATCCCTCCTTCATCTGGTCCTCCTCCCGTTCCTCCTGTTCTTTATGTTCCACCTCTTCCTCTACTTCCTCCACCATCTCCACCACCTCCTCCACCATCTCCACTACCTCCATCACCTCCCCCTCCTCCACTTACTCAACAACCTCCAACTCCCCCTCCTCTTCCACTTCCTCCACCTCCTCTTCCCCCTGCTCCGCCATCTCCACCACCTCCTCCTCCTCCAGTTGGTGGCACAGAGGTGCGTGTGGTTGTACGTGATGAACAACGTCCTCATGTCCGTCTCAGGTAGTAACGGATGACATCTTTTCCGTCACTTTAAGGTTTAATTGTTTCGCTATATCCTCTAGTCTGCTCGTCCTGAAATAAACTCCTGACTGACAAACTCCAACACCGATACGTGAACTTCCCTCTCAGGCAAGTCTTCTCAGCTTTGCTCCCAGCGGCTCACCTCCCTCTTCGACCAGCGCAGACACAAGAGGCAAGGGCAGCTGTCAATCAACGCTCACCGCCTATCAGAGAGGATCAACTCCAGGTAGGCAGGCCCAGACAGTAGGAGACCAGTTCCTGTGTCAGTTGGGGTTTCTATCTTTACACCTTCTCCTCTTTTTCGCATTCCCTTGATCACACCCCTCCCTATTTTTCTCTCCCCATCTCTCTTACTCTCCCCCCACCCCCTTTTTGTCTTTACAGGAAGTTCTCCATATCAGGGAAGGTTCCAGACACTAAGGGTTGTCGGCGCTGTGCTGTAGGTGAGGAAAACCGGAACGGTTTTGGGGGAACACAGAACGAACGGGTGTTTCCTCTGTGTAGCTAACGTCCTTCTCCTCCGTCTCTCCGATTCTCCTCCCACCCTCTCTCTCTCTCTCTCTCTCCCCCTTCCCATTTCTCATCCCTCCCCCATCCCTGTAATCTCTCGCCCCCCCCCTCCTCTCTTCCTCTTCCCCCTTCCCCGCGCCTCTCCTCCCCCAGTGCGTAGCCCCTACACAGACAGCGTGTTTCTGTGTGCGCTGGTTCCTACAGGCCTGGTTCTCCTGCTCTGGTATGAACCCCTGCAGAAGTTCATGCAGTTGAAGGTGAGTCCGATGGACGGATGGTGGGAAGGAGAACCAGGATGGGTGGGTAGATGGAGAGATAGAATAAAACGTATCTGTCAACATCTGTCCACCCCCCAATCTGCCTTCCCTTCCTTCCTTCCTTCCCCTGTCCTCCTCTTATTCCCCCCACCCCCCTCTCTCCCCCCAGAACATACCCCTCACCCTGCCAGAGTCTCCCCCTGTGTTTGAGCTGCTGGTCAGAGAGAGGGAGGAGCTTCCACAGCTGTGCGTAGGTGTGAGCCGATGCCGGTCGTCCGACCACGGCCACGCCCCCGGACGCGTCCACTTTCACATCATCCCTCTGGATGACTCACCTCCGCCAACCCCACCCCCAACATGGCCGCCGCTAGAGGTGGTGCAGGTGACCCAGAGGGACAGGGACTCCATCCTCATCGTCCTGAAGGGTGAGGTCGACACACACTCATCACATACACAGCTGCCACTGACACTGTCCTGGAGAGTGATGTGTAAGCAAATACAGAACAAGACCGTTCTGATTGGTTGTCTTTGAGCAGACTCAGTGGAGATGGTGAACCTGGAGGGCATGCCCAATCCAGGAATTACCTCCATGACCTTTGACTTCCCTATCCAGACTCTAGGTAAAACAGGTTGTCTGTAGCTGACTGACTGACTGATTGGCTGACTGATTGATTGACTGCTTTTCTGTCTCCAGTGTGTTTGCAGGACAGTGTCCTGGTGTTTTGGAAACATGGAATGAGGGGGAGGAGCCTGGACAGAGACGAAGTGATTATCCAATAACATTCCACAACAGATATCAGTTATAAATCCACATTTATAACCGCTATACATATCGGTTAACTGATAGCAATTACAGTTATCGGTTTTAACAGAGAGAGATATAACAGTAAAAGTTATCAATACTGATTGTCTCAGTTACAAATAAAGTGATTAGTTATAACAGCTACAGTAAAACAAATACAGTTATAAATGTAAGCTAGTCATCAGTTATAACAGCTCCGGTTATAGCATGTACGTTTAGCAGTTATTATTAGCTACAGTGTAACAGCTACAGTATAACAGCTACAGTATAACAGCTACAGTGTAACAGCTATTGTTAACAGTTACAGTGTAACAGCTACAGTTGTAACAGTTACAGTGTAACAGCTACAGCTAACAGCTACAGCTAACAGCTACAGCTAACAGCTACAGCTAACAGCTACAGTTGTAACAGTTACAGTGTTAACAGCTACAGCTAACAGTTACAGTGTAACAGCTACAGTGTAACAGCTACAGTGTAACAACTACAGTGTAACAGCTACAGTGTAACAGCTACAGCTAACAACTACAGCTATCAGTTACAGTGTAACAGCTAAAGTATAACAGCTAAAGTGTAACAGTTACAGTGTAACAGTTACAGTGTAACAGCTACAGCTAACCACTACAGCTATCAGTTACAGTGTAACAGCTAAAGTGTAACTGCTAAAGTGTAACTGCTAAAGTGTAACTGCTAAAGTGTAACAGCTAAAGTGTAACAGTTACAGTGTAACAGCTACAGCTAACAGCTAACAGTTACAGTGTAACAGCTACAGTGTAACAGCTACAGTTTAACAGCTACAGTATAACAGTTACAGTGTAACAGCTACAGTGTAACAGCTACAGTGTAACAGCTACAGTGTAACAGCCACAGTGTAACAGCTACAGGCTACAGCTAACAGCTACCAGTTACAGTGTAACAGCTAAAGTGTAACAGTTACAGTGTAACAGCTACAGGATAACAGCTACAGTGTAACAGCTACAGTTGCTACAGTATAACAGCTACAGTTGCTACAGTATAACAGCTACAGCTAACAGTTACAGTGTAACAGCTACAGTATAACAGTTACAGTGTAACAGCTACAGTGTGATAGCCACACTGTAACAGCTACAGCTAACAGTTACAGTGTAACAGCCACAGTGTAACAGCTACAGCTAACAGGGAGAGGGCGTCAGATGGCTCAGCGGGTTAAGGCATTGGCCTCATGAGCGGAAGTTTGTGAGTTCGAACCCTGGCTGTGGCTATGTGATGTAGTGTCTTTGGGCAAGGCACTTCACTATTACATTTGTAACAGTTACAGTGTAACAGCTACAGTGTAACACAGGTGTGTCGTGCCCCTACAGGTGACTCAAGAGATCACTGACGAGAGCCGGGTCTTTAAGGTCCTGGGAGATACCAGGTAGAGTAACATCTCACACACACACAACACCCTACTGACCTGACCACACACACACTTCTGGCCTGCTTGGTTAACCCTACCCTCCATCACCCCCAGGGACATAATTCTCCAGAGCATCCCAACCGAGGACGCTTCCTCCCCCAGCAACCTGTACATCCTGACTGGACATGAGAGCAGCTACTGAAAGGGAAACAGGACCAGGACCAAGGACAGATACCCAGAAACAGTACCCAGACCCAGTTCTAGACCCAGAACCAAGAAAAGAACCAGGACAAGATGGCTGCCACTTCCATTCTGGTTTATGGATGTTTGTCAGCCAGGACTATCAGTTGTTTCAGCTGTTTCTTGATCCAATTTTGGGGAAATAAACGCCTACAATTATTTATTTATTTGATAAATAATCATACCAACTTGTCTTGACTTTTTCTACATCGTACAGCCCAACCCTGCACCTATCACTCCTCAACCGAATTCTCCTTGAATAACAATATCATCATATATCTACGATTATGTTTTCGGTTCGGTTTCGTTTATCGATATTTATTTAGGATTTATTTGATTTTGTTTGGGTGCGCGTGGTGGGAGCGGCGGTACCGCGGGAGCCCCTCGTGGGGGCAGCTGATTCAGCTGCCGCGCGCTCGAGCCAATCACGGCGGTCTCGTAGTAAGGTAGCGCGAGCCTGAGTAGAGAGCTATTAAAGGAAGCGCGAGAGAGACCGTGTGACCGGCTGCAGCTCTCCAACAAACAACTCAGGTAGGCGACCGAGCGGCCTAACAAAAACAAATAGTTTAAAGTCGTAATCTGAATGCAATGCATGCAATATCCTTAACGGTTGTACGGGGATATTTCCCTGAACATAGATTTATTAGTGATGTTCATTTCTAGGCTTAAATATTAGAAAGTAAAAGAAAATTGCTAACCTCAATTGGTTGTTTAAACCGCAACCCACCAAGATTTAAAAACGATTTGAAAATGATTCGATGCAAATGAGTTTAATATATTTCGTATTCGGTGTATTAAGATGGCTGGCTGTGTACGGTTAAGCCATGCCAACAGCGACCGTCCATCAGATGTCAAATAAACGCGACCAAACATAATCAATACTTCCGAGTTGAAAATTGCGATTGTTTTTCCTCTCTGTACGCGCAAACAAATAACATTTATATATGTTTCCCAACCGGCATCGTGACTGAAGTTTGCTGTTTGTTGGGTGTGCTGACTGATCGCCTCCATACCAGTCTTGTCTGGCTTATACAGCCTTCGCTTGCTCTGAGCTCTGAGCGCAACTTTAACAAACTGCGCTATTGTGCGCTATATTTCAGGGACGTCATTTTAAAAAGGACCGAGTTGGTGGTCCGCGTTTATAAATACGATCTGAATACGTATCGAGCGTTGACGTTGGTCTAATGTGGCGTGTAATCCATGGTTGTGTGTGTGTGTGTGTGTGTATGTGTGTGCGCGATCGGCTGTTAGAAGCTTACCAACAGCGAGCCGAAGCCATTTTAAGCTCCAGTGGACTCGAACCCCCGGGTCTCTTTAAAGTGCGCTCGTCGGTCGTAGTTTCGCGATCGTGGTCGTGGAAGTGAGTTCGGACGCACCTTTTTCCAAGTGCAGTGGGATGATTTGAAAACGTCGTTCAAATTCAAGGGTCGTTTCTGTCATGAGAAGTCGTTTTATACAGTGGAAGATCATGAAGTCTTAAACTCGGACAGGGATGTGACAGAGGGCGACTACTTGGGGCCATTGCTTCCGTGGACTTTGGGCATGGACACGAGATCTAGTCTCTTTAATACTCAGCATAACTTATCAGAATCTGCTTTATTTGCTATACAAGATATACAAACACAGAATTTATTATGTCAGGAGAGAGCAAACATAGAACATATATGCAACATAGTACGGGTAGATAAAAATAGAATAAAAAATACAAATAAGATGTACAGTACGGGAGGGGGGTATATACACAGTAGTGCAAAATCACAGTGGTAAGTTTTAGGGTGTCCTGTGCTAAAGTGGCTTGTACAGAGTGCAGTGGGACTCTACATAAGTTATACGTGGGTATAACGTGGTTTCATATTTACCCACACAGCCTAGTTAAATTGTCGTGGCATAAGGGGTAGGCAACGCATATAACGGTCTAATTAGATGAATAGTTGTATTATTCGTGTTTTATTCATCACTAAAGTGGATATTACATACATTAGTTGAGTGTGGAAGGCCATTGTGACCTTGAGGCAAGTTCAATCATAAAACAATGCATAAAACTATAAACATATAACACTCCTTCAAGCAAATGTGTCTGGTTTATGTGTGTGTGTGTGAGGTGTTACCCAACCAGAAGCAACCTGTAAATGTAAACAAACATCACAATATTAAGGCAAAACTGGCAACCTTTCATGCTAGGGGGCGCTCTCCTGTCAAGCTTGGACAATCCCCTGGTCTTGCAGGAAATGGGACATGATGTTTCCTGGTTTTGCAGGAAGTGTAACTTAGTGTTTCTGGTCCTACAGGAAGTGAAGAGAGATCGCGTCAACTGCTACTCAGGATGGCCAAAGGTGACCCTCGGAAGCCCAAGGGCAAGATGTCCGCCTACGCCTTCTTCGTTCAGACTTGCCGTGACGAACACAAGAAGAAGAATCCAGAAGTCCCAGTCAACTTCTCCGAGTTTTCCAAGAAATGCTCTGGAAGGTGGAAGGTAGGCGAATCGGCTTCCACACACACACACACACACACACACACACACACACACACACACACACAGGGCCTGCTCTCACAAGCACACAGCCTGCTCCTACAGTCTTTTTTTGTCTTCCTGTAGACCATGTCTCCCAAAGAGAAGTCGAGGTTCGAGGACCAAGCCAAGCAGGACAAGGCTCGCTTTGACCAGGAGATGAAGAGTTACACACCCAGCAAGGGTGCGAGCAGGGGCAAAAAGGCTCGGAAAGATCCCAACGCCCCCAAGAGACCCCCGTACGATGACAGCCTCTCTGACCTCTCACTGCAGACTTCCACAACCCAGAGCCTAAACACAGTCTTGGTACACTCTGATTGGCTGTCTGTATCTGTCTGTCTCTCTTTCTCTCTCTCTCTCTCTTGCACTCTCTCGCTCTCTTTTCTTCCTCCTTTCCTCCCTCCCTCCAGGTCTGGGTTCTTCCTCTTCTGCGCCGAGCAACGCCCCAACATCAAATCCCAGAACCCCAGCTTTGGCATCGGGGATGTGGCCAAGAAGCTGGGCGAGATGTGGAACAACCTGTCTGACTCCAGCAAGCAGCCCTACGTGGCCAAGGCCAACAAGCTGAAGGATAAGTACCAGAAGGTGCGTGGTTCACTTGGTACAGTGCACAGGAACCACATCTGCGTTACCAGGCACAGTGTAACAATAGCCATGTATGCCACTAGGCACAGTGTAACAATAACCACATGTAGTTACTATTTCGAAATGTATGATTTTATGTTTTGGCTACCTTTTGTTTGGCTGTAAATCACTCTGGATAAGAGCGTCTGCTAATTGACTAAATGTAAATGAATACATCTCTATAATGAATATATCTAATGTGCAAGGCACATTGTAACAATAGTCACATATGCTAATAAGCACAGTGTAACAATAGTCACATATGCTAATAAGCACAGTGTAACAATAGTCACATATGCTAATAAGCACAGTGTAACAATAGTCACATATGCTATTAGGCACAGCAGCCGTTTATTCCTGAGAGTTACTGAAGTCATTCTTGTGCCTGTTTCCTGGGCCGTCTAACTTCCTGTTTCTAAGACGCTTCCTTCCTGTCCCGCAGGACATGGCAGACTACAAAGGGAAAGGCAAAATGGGCGGGGCGTCCGCCTCCAAATCGAAGAAGGCCGCGGACGACGACGATGATGAGGATGAGGAAGACGAGGATGAGGAGGACGACGATGATGACGACGATGACGAATAACCGTCCGTCTTTTTTTCTTTTTTTTCCTGAAGTTTTCTAGACGCAACTTCTTTTTTCTTTTTTTCCCGCCCTTCAAACGGTTCGGGGGTTACGAGAATACCGGCTTTCAGTTTGGACGGCATCACTTTACCGCGAGACACCGTGACGCGTTCCAAAGTCCCGCCCTTCGCAGCCCGCGGAGGTCCTTGTTCCAAAACCCGGAGGGCCTAATGACCTGTGACGGTTCCGCGTTCTCTGCAGGCCAGTGCTCTCCTTACCCCACGTTCTCCAGAGAGCTCTTTGTTTGTGCTAATAGGATACCTACCCTTATTTAGGATTTGTGTTGTGAATATATGACGGTGTTTGGAAGTAGGTTTGTTTTTATTTAGGACGGTAGGTGGAGCGACACCCCATGGTTCGGAGGAAGAAGACCCGGGAAGGGTGTGACCCCGACCTCTAGGAAGGAAAGGGTTTAAGAGGTCAAATATTTATGCCCCCCCCCGCCCCGCGCTTTCTTCTCTCTCCCTGGTCTCTTCTCGACTGGGGGCTCATTCATAAAACTGCAAGGAATTCACGTGAAAACGATTGCGCGCAAACAAAACACATAGGGTTTGCCTTTGTAAATCACCACCTACTGGAAATACAGCAAGCATATGCAAGCATTTTTTCTCCCTCAAGTAACGCCCATAATTGCCTATAAAGGGTCAATGACACGCCCTAAATGAATATTAATAGGGTCAAAATTAGTACCACTTCCAGGTGTGGTAATTGCACTGATTGTTAGTGACAATGACAGAGTCATTATCGCATGACAGTTATGCGCATTGAACATGTGAAAACATGACACTGTGCATTCCTGACTATACCTATAGCCAGTTTAAAACAAATTCGTCCCCTATGTTAACCTAATTATTTTTGAGAATGCATTTCTAAATGGAGAATGCAAGAATTGTTGACTGATTCAATCAAATATGATTCCCGATGAAACCGTACAAATAATGGATGTGTTCTTTTGCATTAACAGATATCTTCGTTTGTAGTCATGGAAAATCGTGTATTTGTTGTGCGTGCCATCCAGTGAATTTTTCATATGTTAACACGTGTGAGATTATAATTTGATGTCCTTTTCGCAATGTTATCGGAGTAGCGCTTTCCCATTCCCTGCAGTTTTGTGTGCACGCCTGCGTCAGTTTGTGTAATTCTAAAATGCCAAAGTTTGCGTCAAAACCGGTAATCGCATTCCTTTGCGCATGCGCAGTGTTTATAGCAGGCCCCTGGGGTCCTCCTCTCCTTGATCGCATTATCAGGTCTGGGTTTGGAATATTTTATTTGCTGGACAGCTTTAGGGTGAAGGTAACCTCGCACTAACGAACAAAACGTTTTGACACCTGTCATATATTATATGTTTAGGGTGGTGATGTGTTTCCAAATAAAAGACTAGATTTGTATATGTGTTTATTGCATTTATTGCAGTGGTTTTAAATGTCTTTGGGTGTGGGGGGGGGGGGGGGGGCCCTCTCAGGCTAGGGTTAGACCAGAACCAAATTAGACCAGATTAAGATTAGACAAGACCAGGCATGACATGATCACCTGCAGTCAGTGTATTCCTACTGTGTTCAAATTAGATTGATTAATTGATTATTGCGGAGAGATTGGAAGGTCATTTCCCCACAGTGGGCCAAGATATCGGCCGGATTCCTCACATCACGGGTCCAAAGGCCGCTCGGGTATTTTGGCCAGAGTCGTTACGGGTGTTCTGGCCGTGCGGTTCACCGCTGCGTTCATCGTCTTCGGATCTATGGCGGCGGAAGAGAGACGTTCTCCTCATTCTTTTACCGGTACTGTCATAGACTTCACTGCCGGGGCTATGGGCAAGTACATTTTACAAACCTTTTTACTGTATTACTTGGAAGGGCACTTATAAATATGTGGTACTGTACAATATTTCAAAGTTCTGTTTTATGGTGTACAACAGATCTCAAGCGCTGCAAACATTGTTTACTAGAATAATTTATAGGGAGTCAGGTGGGCGGATAGGGAATAGGGCTAGTAATCAGAAGGTTCCCGGTTAGATTTCTGGCCTTGCCAATAGACGTTGTGTCCTTGGGCAAGGCACTTCACCCTACTTACCTCAGGGGGGAATGTCCCTGTACTTACTGTAAGTCGCTTTGGATAAGAGCATCTGATAAAGGACTAAATGTACATGTAGGTCAAAATACGATTGATTGGATTTATCTGATTGATCGATCAGGCGGTGTCGCGTGCGTGCTGAGCGGCCAGCCGTTCGACACGGTGAAAGTGAAGATGCAAACCTTCCCGCGGATGTACCGAGGCTTCCTTCACTGCAGCCTGCGCAGCTACCGACAGGACGGCCTGCGCGGACTGTACCGGGGCACCGCAGCCGCGCTTCTCTCGAACGTGGCCGAGAACGCCGTGCTTTTCGCGTGCTACAGCTCGTGCCAGCAGGTCACCCGAGTCGGGTTTGGTCTGGATAACCACGCCCCTCTCAGGTGAACTCCTCCTCAGCTTTCTCCTCTCCTCGGAGCTCTTCTTCTCCCTCTTTCGTCTTCTCCCTCTCTCCTCCCCTCCCTCAATCCTCTCCTCCTTCCCATCTTCTGTACTCCCTCTTTCATCTCCTCTCTCCTTGCCCTCCTCCGTCTCTCCTCCCCTCTCCTCTATCCTCTTCTCCCTCTCTACACTCCTTCCCTATCCTCTCCTCCTCTCCTCCTCTCCCCTCCTCTCCCCTCCTCTCCCCTCTTCTCCCTTCCCTCCTCTCTTCCTCATTTCCTGTCCTCTCTTCTCTTCTCCCTCTCTCCTATCTTCTATTATGCCTGTCTCCTCCCCTCCCCTCTCCTCAGTATCCTGTCTCACCCCTCTCCTCAGTACCCTGTCTCACCCCTCTCCTCAGTACCGTGTCTCACCCCTCTCCTCAGTACCCTGTCTCACCCCTCTCCTCAGTACCGTGTCTCACCCCTCTCCTCAGTACCCTGTCTCACCCCTCTTCTCAGTACCGTGTCTCACCCCTCTCCTCAGTACCGTGTCTCACCCCTCTCCTCAGTACCGTGTCTCACCCCTCTCCTCAGTACCGTGTCTCACCCCTCTCCTCAGTACCCTGTCTCACCCCTCTCCTCAGTACCGTGTCTCACCCCTCTCCTCAGTACCGTGTCTCACCCCTCTCCTCAGTACCGTGTCTCACCCCTCTCCTCAGTACCGTGTCTCACCCCTTCCCTCTCTACAGTACCGTGTCTCACCCCTTCCCTCTCCACAGTACCGTGTCTCACCCCTCTCCACAGTACCCTGTCTCACCCCTCTCCTCAGTACCGTGTCTCACCCCTCTCCTCAGTACCGTGTCTCACCCCTCTCCTCAGTACCGTGTCTCACCCCTCTTCTCAGTACCGTGTCTCACCCCTTCCCTCTCCTCAGTACCGTGTCTCACCCCTCTCCACAGTACCGTGTCTCACCCCTCTCCTCAGTACCCTGTCTCACCCCTCTCTCCCCCTCCTCAGTGACTTCCAGAGTGCCCTGGCTGGCTCCCTTGCTTCGGTGGGCTCCTCCCTGGTCCTCAGCCCCACAGAGCTGGTCAAGTGTCGCCTTCAGGCTCTGAGTGAGCTGAGGGCGCTGGGCAGAACCAGCATGGAGACACACGTGTAAGTATGTGTGTGTGTGTGTGGGTGTGTGTTTGTGGGTGTGTGTGTAACCTAAGTCAAAACCAGTTTCATTTGGATGAGCACTTCCTTGCTGTGTGAATATGTTTTGCCAATGTTCTACACCTCTCTTTTCTCTGACCTTCGCTAGAGGAGGGGATCCCTCACTGAATTGCTCCTTCCAAGATTTCTTCCATTTTTTCTCCCCAGTGAGTTTTTCTGGGAGTTTTTCCTTGTCTTCCTTGAGGGTTTAGGTTGGTTGAGGGGCAGTACTATGGTCATATGTGAAGCCCTCTGTGACATTGCTTGTAAAAAGGGCTATCCAAATACATTTTGATTGGTTTTGATTTATTGGTAGGATTTGATTTGATAGGTCTTTTTTACAAGCTATAAGGCATTTTAACACCCGCTCACAAAACTGCTAAACCAACCTAAACCCTCAAGTGAGACAAAGAAAATTAAACAAGAATTGCCTTGAAAGAAGTAGGGAGCAATTCACGGAGGGATCGCCTCCTCTAAAGTTGGTGTTGAGTGTGTGTGTGTGAGAGTCAGACAGTTTCAATCCTGTCCTCCATCCATACAAATGAAAAGGTGTGTGTGTGTGTGTGCAGTTCCAGCTGGGCCGTAGTGAGGGAGATTTTGAGAGTGGAGGGGGGGCGTGGCCTAATGCAGGGTCTGACCAGCACCTGGCTGAGGGAGGTGCCTGGGTACTTCTTCTTCTTCGGTGGTTATGAGGCCTGCAGGACCCTCCTGACCCCTGTAGGAGGACGCAAGGAGGACCTTGGTGAGGACTCGTCTCTCTTCTAGAGCCTCTCGTCTCCTCTCTCTTCCTCCCCTCCTCTTCTCCTCTCTTGTCTCTCTGACGCCTCTCCTCCCCTGCCCTCTCATCTTTCCTCCCTAACACTCCTCCTCCTCTCCTCCACCCTCCTCCTTCTCTCTCCTCTCTCTTGCTCTCCTCCTCCTTTCCTCCCTACTCTTCTCCCTCCTTTCCTCTCCATCCCCATCCCTCCTCCTTCGTTCTGCTCTCTCTTGCTCTCCTTCTCCTCCTCTCCTCTTCTCTCCATCCTCAACCCACCCTCCCATCTCTCTCTCTCCTCCTCTTCTGTTTATCTCTGGTTGTGTAACTGGCTCCTCCCTCTTCCTGGTCAGATGCTGCGTCTCTATTGGTGAGCGGAGGAGTGGGCGGGTCGTTGTTCTGGTTAGCTGTCTACCCGGTGGACAGTGTGAAGTCCCGGATCCAGGTGCTCTCCATATCCTGTCCCCAGCCTGGCTTCCTGCGCACCATGGCAACCATCCTCCGAACAGAGGGCAGGCCACGCCCCCACCCCCCATTCCACACGCGGGTTTGAACATGTGTTTTGTGTGTACATGCTCCTGGTGTGTGGTGTGACTTGTGTGTGTTTTGCAGGTGTGTGCGCTCTGTACTGTGGTCTGACCCCCACCGTGCTCCGAGCCTTCCCCAGCAACGGAGCTCTTTTCCTGGCCTACGAGTGGACGAGGAAGGCCCTGCTGTCCCTGGCATCTACAAACCCTGACCCCTGACCTATAGACACTCCCAGCTATCCCTCACCCCTGACCCCTAACCTATAAACACTCCCAGCTATCCCTCACACCTGACCCCTAACCTATAAACACTTCTAGCTACCCCTCACCCCTGACTTCCATCCAGCTCCCCCTGACCTATTGACACTCCCAGCTACCCCTCAACCCTGACCTCTGACTTATAAACACTTCCAACTACTCATCACCTCTGACCTCTGACCCATAAACACTCCCACCTACCCCTAACCCTTGACATAGACACTTCCACCTACCCCTCACCCTTGACATAGACACTCCCACCTACCCCTCACCCTGGACCTCCACCCATCCAGCTACCAACCAGCGGACCAAATACGTGGGTCAGATGGCTCAGTGGGTTAAGGTTGTGAGTTTGAACCCCGGCTGTGGCTATGTGATGTTGTGTCCTTGGGCAAGGCACTTCACCCTACTTGCCTCAGGGAGATTGTCCCTGTACTTACTGTAAGTCACTTTGGATAAAGCGTCTGCTAAATTAATATTTATTAAAAAAACACCAATCATTTAATGAGAAGCTCGAAGTCATTTGGTTTGAGCACAAGGCGTTGTGCTCATGATCAGAAGGTTGTGAGTTTGATTCCCATCTGTGGCTATATGATGTTATGTCCTTGGACAAGGCACTTCACCCTACTTGCCTCAGGGAGAATGTCCCTGTACTTGCTGTAAGTCGCTCTGGATCAGAGCGTCTTCTAAATGAATACATGTAAATGTAATGCTACAAGCCATGGCTTTTCCTGTAGATAAACCAATTTCTAAACCTATTTCCATTGTAATAAATGGTTAACCATTGGTGTTTTCTAAGAGTGTTGGAAGTGAATTGAATAACCACTGCGTGAGTTTGTCGACAGAACTGAATAAGGTTCCTAAGTTCTTGTTTTCAGCAGAATGTCCACCAGATGGCACTGTTCCTCCCTCACAGGTGGGGTGGTAATAACAGCGCAGACCCCAAGAGGGGCTGGAGGTCTGTCTGCGTGTCTGGGGTGGGGGGTGGAGGTGAGGGTGGGAGACTGTGTGTTTGTGGGGGCTGGAGGTGTGTGTGTGTGTGTGTGTGTGGGGGGGGGGGGGTGCTGTAGGTGGTGTGCTCGTGTGTGGGACTGGAGGTATGCGTGAGGGTGGGGGCGATGGAGATCTGTGTGTGTGTGTTGAGGGGAGGGGTGGCTGGAGGACATTTGTGAGGGGGGGGGGGTGAGGGTGGTGGCGGTGGTGGTGGTGGGGGGGGGGGGTGTCACTACAGGAGGCGCGACCCCCCAATGCTGCCACTTAAAAGCCCGCAGGGGGACGCGGGGTGGTGGTGGGGGGGGGGGGGGGGGTGTTCATATTTTAGCCGGGGACTCTGGAACCCCTGGAGAATATTTCATCCTCGCGTCCTCGCGCGCGACGCCGCTGAAATAAAGCCGCGGCAACACCTTCGCGCAACAGCAGCTCGCGTCCGGACTGGAAGACAGCGCATCTCTCTCTCCCCCTCCCTCATTCCCCCTGTCTCTCTCTCTCTCACACCATGAAAATCGCAGCAAACGAACACCGAACGCTTCCGACTCCCGCCACAACAACACGAATCCGGTGAGCGTACCTCCAGCGCGCGCGCCGTGTACGGTTACCGTGCGCGGCAGAGCGCAGGAGTGCCTCGGCATACGTCGCTCCTCGCGGACATACGCCACGTTCTACCGCCTTGAACCGTGCGGAGAAGCGGAAACCTCTGCCGCTTCCAGGAACGCTAGACGCGGACACCTGCTTCAGATTACCGGCCCGTTATTCCTCTTCAGGCAGGGGGTGGGGTGGGGGGAGACGGGCGTAGAGATCGCGGCGTGGATCATTCTTGTGCTGATCGTTATCGGTGGTGGAGCCGCACAGCCAAGAAGACCGAGAGAAGACCGCTCTCCTGACCGGACGGTCCCCCTCTCCGCTGACAGAACCGCGAGGCTGACGGCGCGTCTGACCACGGATTCCGAAACTGCGAAGCAGGTAAACACATTTAAATGTTTACATTTAGTCATTTATCAGAAGCTCTTTTCCAGAGCGACTTACAGTAAGTACAAGGACATTCCCGCTGAGGCAAGTAGGGTGAAGTGCCTTGCCCGAGGACACAACGTCATTTGGCACAGCCGGGAATCGAACCAACAAACCTACATAAGATGTTGGTCTCATTATATATATATTCTGTAAAAAACAACACGTCGGCGGTCGTCTCCAACTCAAACAGCCGCCTTTGAGGTGAAGTCGTATTTTGCTCCGTCGCCACGCAGTTTTAGAGCTGAAGTGTTTTAGTCGTTTTTTGGGTTGAATGGATGCGACTCCCTTGAGAACGTTTCCCCTGCCCCTCACACATGCATGTGTGTGTGTGCGAGCTCGATAACAGGGGTGTAGTACAGTATGAATGGGCGGTTAGGGGGGGGGGAGCTGGGGTTTGGGTGGAGGGGGAGAGGAATAGGGGGGGAGGATGAGGAAGGGGGAGAGGGGAGGAAAAGAGGAGAGGGGAACGGAGGGGAGAACAGAGGAGAGAGGGAAGAGCAGACAGGCGAAAAAGTGATAGACGTGTCGGATAAAACAGTTTTCTGGTTGATTCCACTTCGGAAGCTTCAAAAACGTTCTCACACATGCTCGCACACACACCTACACACACACACACCTACACACACACACACACACACACACACACACCTACACACACACACACACACCTACACACACACACACACCTACACACACACACACACACACCTACACACACACACACACACCTACACACACACACACCTACACACACACGCAGGTCCTGAGACAGTGGGATAGTTACATCACATCTGAGCAAACCATGAGGCGGTGTGCCGCAGTGCATTGTGGGTGTGTTCCTTGGGCAGCACATTCGTGCGTTTCCTCAGGTGCGCTTTCATGTCACACCTGCGACCACACACACACACACACACACACACACTACACACTCGCAAAAGAGCAAGAGGAAGAGAGACCTAGTGAAAGTGTCCCTCCTAACCCATATGGTGTGTGTGTGTGTGCGTGTGTGTGTGGTGTGTGTGTGTGAGGTGTGTGTGTGCCTGTGCCTGTGTGGTGTGTATGTTGTGTACGTGTCTGTGTGTGTGTGATCGTGTATGGGGTAAATGTGTCTGTGTGTGGTGTGTGTGTGTGTGCGCGCCTGTGCGTGGTGTGTGTGTGTGCGCGCCTGTGCGTGTCGTTTGTGTGTGTGTGGGGTGTGTGCCTGTACAGCATGAACCCCCAGCTGTACTACAGGAGGAGTGGCAGGGCGCCGTACAGGGACCGTATCCCCCTGCGGGTGGTCCGGGCTGAGGCCGAGCTGAGCCCTGAGGAGAAGGCTTACCTCAGCGCCGTGGAGAAGGTGAGGTCCCCCCCCCCCTCCCACCCCTAACCCCCCGAGCTCTCTGCTCCCTACTCCTGTCTCTCATGCTCCACCTCCCCCTCCCGTCTCTCACCTCTCTGCTATGGTGTGTGTGTGTGGTGTGTGTGGTGTGTGTGTGTGGTGTGCATGGTGTGTGTGGTGTGTGTGTTGTGTGTGTGTGCAGGGTGACTATGCAGGCGTTAAGCAGGCTCTACAGGAAGCAGGGATCTACTACAACATCAACCTGAACTGTGTGGACCCCCTGGGGCGCAGCGCTCTGCTCATCGCCATCGACAACGAGAACCTGGAGGTCATGGAGCTGCTGCTGGACCACGGCGTTGCCATGGGAGACGGCCTGCTGTACGCCATCCGGAAGGAGGTGCTGGGCGCCGTGGAGATGCTGCTGTCCCACAGGCGCCCCTGCGGAGAGAAACAGGTAGGGGGGGGGGGGGGGGGTGTAGGGAGGGGGGAGGGTAGATGTCTCACCTTCAAGAAAAGGCTCAAAAGTCATTTATTCAGAGAATTTAATGGCACTTAGAAATTAGATTAGATTAGATAAACCTTTATTTGTCCTCCAGGGGTGGAAATTGCAGTTCACAACAGCAGCAGGGTAAAGTACAGCACACAGAGTTGCAGGGTAATATACAATAATAACAATAGGGGGGCACGATAAAGTCCAGTATAAAAAACTATAATATGTACGTTAAGTAGACGTATAGACATATAGACAGTTATTGCCCTTGAGGAGAATTACAGGGTATTGCACGATAAATACTATGGTACTTAGAAATATCATCTGTTGTTGTTGTTCAGAATGACTTGTTAAGCCCTGTGCGGAAACTTGCTAGTGTTTTATTGAAACTTTCTTTTTATTGGTTTTTCAGGTTTAGTGATAACAAACAAACAGACAAAGAAACACGTAGGGTAGGCATGGGCGATACTAGAATATAAGTACAGGGTTCAATAATAATAATAAAAAAATATGACAGGAAAATTTACAATTAGACTGGGTTACATTCCTCACAATGGTCAGACCATTTTTTCCAGGCAAAGTGTAGCTTTAGGGAAAAGGTCAGTCTCTCCATACAGTTTATTTCTTTGACAATAGCGACCCATTCTTTTTTAGAGGGTGGCTCTTAGCCACTTCTGGGTGATGGCTTTCTTACATGCAACAAGAAGGATTTTGTAGAGGTATTTGTCATGGGTCATAAGGTTGTCCGGCAGTTTGCCCAGGTATAGTATAACAAAGGAGTTATCAACTTTAATTCCAAAAATTGAACTTATTTCTTTAGAAATCTCATCCCAAAATGGATGGATAACAGAGCAGTCCCAAAATATATGAAAATGATCAGCCATGGGTTTACCGCACCGCCTCCAACGTCCGCTCGGGCCCTGAGATCCCTGCTGCATGTAGTTAATTTTCGGGGTCACAAAGAAACGTATTGTGTTCTTCCAGGAAAATTCACGCCACGATCTTGAGTTGGTATTTTTAACCTGGTTTCCCCAAATATCACTCCATTCTTCTACAGTTATCTGCAGGCCCGATTCCTTCTCCCATTTTTGTCTGACATGGTCAGTGGACTGGTCTTTAGAATTCTGCAGTTCCTTATATATCCGAGAGATTAAATGTTTGCTACCTTTGGCCTTGTAGGCCTCAGTAAATATATTTATCAATTTAGATTCACTTTCCGCTAGATGTTTAATTTCTCTATTAAAATAGTCCCTGACCTGGAGATACCTGAAGACGTCACATTTTTCAAGGCCAAATACACTTGAGAGACGATTAAATGACTCCAGAATACAACCATTGGTTATAGAACAATAAGCAGTTATACCTTTGTGGACCCACTGTTTAAATTGCTTATCGAGGCTAGATGGTAGAAAGCTAGAGTCATAAGCCACCCATTTCAATATTCTTTGAAAACTTGCTAGTGTTGTTACTTTATTGTTCACGTCCCTTAGGTAGACTACTGTCCGTCTGAGACTCACCATAAATGTGTAAATTGTTAGGCTAAAAGCTCTTATAGTTCTTCCCTTGGTACTTATTGGTTCTCACAATGTATGTTTCACAATCTATAAACCTGCTATGTTCTGGGTCTATCACGTTGCTATGCTCAGTGACCAATGCTCTTTTGTAAAGCTCTCTCTTAAAAGTCACTTTGGATAAAAGCGTCTGCTGAATGAATAAACGAAAATGTAAAATGTAAATGTATGTGTGAGAGACGGAAAACCGTTTAGTTGCTACTTCTCTGACCTGAAAGGGGATTCATCTCCCCCTCTCCCTTCTCTCCTTCTCCCCGCTCCCCCCCTCCCCCTCCCCCCAGGTCCCCTCCCTGATGAGGGACAGCCAGTTCTCTGAGTTCACCCCGGACATCACCCCCATCATGCTGGCCGCCCACACCAACAACTACCAGATCATCAAGCTGCTGATGCAGAGGAGGGTGTCCGTGCCCCGGCCCCACCAGCTCCGCTGTGCGTGCGTCACCTGCGTGTCCGGCAGCGAGGTGGACAGCCTGCGGCACTCCCGCTCCCGCCTCAACGTCTACAAGACCCTGGCCAGCCCCTCGCTCATCGCCCTGTCCAGCGAGGACCCCTTCCTCACCGCCTTCAAGCTGGGCTGGGAGCTCAAGGAGCTCAGCAAGGTCAGGGGGTCAGGGGTTAGGGGGGTTAGGTTCAGGGTAGGGGGGGTTTGGGTTCAGGGAAGGTCAGGGGTGAGGTCAGGGTAGGTCAGGGGGTCAGGACTCAGGCTCAGGAGTCAGATCTGGGGTCACTATGACACATCCATGTCAGGTTATCAGCAGCTATAACATGTTCATGCAGGGTTTATGTTCATACCCAAGTTATGACCAGACATAACCTGGTTTATAACCATTTATAACATGTCTGTACCAGGTTCAAAGTCAGTTAGAATGTTTGTACCAGCTCAATAACCATTAATAACATGTTCATACCAGGTGTTATAACTAGCATTGGCATAGGAACCAGGGGGGATGGGGGGGGACCCATTGCCCCAATATTGGATAATGCTATATGTGTCCAAAAAGTGTACATTTGGAACTTTTATTTTGAAAGCGCGACAGAGAAGATACCAGGCAGATCTGTCCTGCCCAATGTCAAAGTCAATCCGACGCCCTTGATAACCCGTCCTAAAATGTACATTTACATTTATTCATTTAGCAGATGCTTTTATCCAAAGCGACTTACAGTAAGTACAGGGACGGAAAGTAGGGTGAAGGACACAACGTCATGTTGGCTCTGCCTGGGTTCAAACCAGGGACCTTCAGATGACTAACCCTGGTTCTGTTCCCATAACAGGTGGAGAATGAGTTCCGTCAGGAGTATGAGGAGCTCTCTCAGCAGTGTAAGCTGTTCGCTAAGGACCTCCTGGACCAGGCCAGGAGCAGCAGGGAGCTGGAGACCATCCTCAATCACCGTGACGACCAGGAGCTGGACCTGCAGGAGAGTCGCGACCTGGCCAAGCTCAAGCTGGCCATCAAGTACCATCAGAAAGAGGTACACACGCTATTGTTAGCTCCACCCTGGTCTGCTGCCCCTTTCTCTAACTCCACCCTGGTCTGCTGCCCCTTTCTCTAACTCCACCCTGGACTCCTGCTCTTTTCTATAACTCCACCCTGGTCTGCTGCCCCATGATATAGCTCCATTCTGGTCTGCTGCTTCTTTCTCTAACTCCACCCTGGTCTGCTGCCCCATGATATAGCTCCATTCTGGGTCTGCTGCTTCTTTCTCTAACTCCACCCTGGTCTGCTGCCCCTTTTTCTCACTCCACCCTGGACTCCTGCTCTTTTCTACAACTCCACCCTGGTCTGCTGCCCTTTTCTCTAGCTCCATTCTGGTCTGCAGCTTATTTATCTAAATCAACCCTGGCCTGCTGCCACTTTCTCGAACTCCACCCTGGCCTGCTGCCCCTTGCTCTAATTCCACCCTGGTCAGCTGCCTCTTTCTCTAACCCCACCCTGGTGTGCTGCCCCTTCCTCTAACTCCACCCTGGTCTGGTGTTTGATTATAATCTGTGTGCTGTTTCTGTCCTACAGCTGTGTCCTTCTGAAACTTTCATGGAGAGAGAGGGGGAAAGAGAGGAGGATTCATTTAAGGGGAATGAGAGCGGTGTGTGCGTGTGTGTGCGTGTGTGTGTGCAGCAGAGCATGTGCATGTTTAAACTGATCTAAATAAACACTCATGAAAAGTCAAACACATCCAAAATTCCTCCCATGACACAGACACAGAGAGAGGTAAAGAGAGAGAGACCAGGAGAAGAGGGGGAGGAGGAGGGACAATGCGACGAGAGGGGGAGGAGGAGAGAAGGAGAGAGTATGAGTGGTGAGGGGGATGAAGAGGAGAGACGAGAGGAGGGGTTGGAGGGAAGAATGAGAGGAGAGGGGGAGAGGACTAGAGACAACAAGGAGAGGTGGAGGAGATCGATCATGTGGAGAGGAAAGGAGAGGAGCCACCATGAGAAGAGAGGAGGGGTGAGAGGGGAGAGAAGAGGGAGGAGCAGAAAGAGGGGAGAGGAGAGGGGGGAGGAGAGGAGAGGAGAGGGGGGAGGAGAGGAGGAGAGGGGGAGAAGAGGGGAGAGGAGAGGAAGGGGGGAAGATGAGGGAGGAGAGGAGGAGGGAGGAGAGGGGCGAGGAGAGGGGGAGGAGGAGAGGGGTAACGTGGAGAGGGAAGGAGAGAAGGGACCATGAGAAGAGAGGAAGGATGAATGGGGGGCGGAGGGGGAAGAAAAGAAAGGAGGAGAGGGGGGAGGAGAGGGAGAGCCTCCTTGGCACGCAGCATGTTGGGATGGCTGGCACAGCAGAGCTGCTGAATAAGAATAGAACTGAGCTCTCCTTTATTCATGCTCCTCACCTGGGCCGGCAGCCGAAACCGTGGTAACGCACGCAGCTCTCTGATAGGCTCCTGGCTGGACCCTGTAGAGTGGAAGGGATGTGTGCTGAAGCTCTCCCTCTCTCGTCCTGTTCTCTCGCTTATCCCACTCTCATATGTCTCATCTCTCTGTCATCGCTCACGTATCCTCTCCCTTACACACCTCTCTCTCATAGCTCTTTATCTCTTTCTCATCCCTCTCTCTCATCTCTTTCCCTCCCTCTACCCTCCCTCACCCCCTCCCTCATCCCACTAACACTCATCTTTCTCTCTCATCTTTCTCTCTTTCATCCCTCTCTCTCTCATCTCTATCCCTACCTCACCCCCCTCCCTCATCCCTCTAACTCTCTCCTCCCTCTCTCTCTCATCTCTATCCATCCCTCCCTCACCCCCTCCCTCATCCCTCTAACACTCATCCCTCTCTCTCTTCTTTACCTCTCTTTAATCCCTCTCTCATCTCTTTCTCCCTCATTTCTCCAACTCTCTCATCCCTCTCTCTCTCCTCTTTATCTCTCCTTTATCCTATCTCTCTCATCTCTTTCCCTCCCTCACCCCCTTCCCTCATCCCTCTAACTCTCTCATCCCTCTGTCTCTGCCCCCCCCCCCCCCCCCCCCCCACCCTCCAGTTCGTCTCCCAGCCCAACTGCCAGCAGCTCCTCTCCACCCTCTGGTACGACGGCTTCCCCGGCTGGAGGCGGCGCCACTGGGCCGTCAAGATCCCCACGTGCATCCTCATCGGCCTGCTGTTCCCCGTGCTGTCGCTGGTCTACCTGCTGGCCCCCCGCAGCGCCCTGGGGGCCTTCGTCAGGAAGCCCTTCATCAAGTTCATCTGCCACACGGCCTCCTACCTCACCTTCCTCTTCCTCCTGCTCCTCTCCTCCCAGCACATCGCCGGGACGGACCTGCACGTGCAGGGGCCCCCCCCAACCGTGGTGGAGTGGATGATTCTGCCCTGGGTGCTGGGTAGGTGGGTGTTTTTATGGGGGGGGGGGGGGGTGTGTTGGGCTGTGTGTTGAGAGTATATGTGTGTGTACATAGAGGGGGTTCGAGTTTGTGTGTTGGGGGGTAGAGTTTGCGTGTGTATGGGGAGGGGGGTTGTTGGAGTTTGTGTGTTACAGTTTGTGTGTGTGTTGCCTGTTGAGGTGTGAATTCACTCATCAACAAGGGGGGGAGGGGGGGCTGAATAGGGTCTGGCCTGAGCAGAATACTGGCCCCCTGGTTAAGATAAGATAAGAAAAACCTTTATTTGTCCCCCAGGGGGGGACATTGCAGTTCACAATAGCAGCAGGGTAAAGTACAGCACACAGAGTTGCAGGGTAAATAACAATAAAGGGGACACAATATAGTACAATATAAAAAACAATAATAGAATTAAAGTAAAAGTTAAGAGGTTAAGTGAAATGGTTCCTGTCTCGAATGTGAAGTGAGAGACATATAGACAAGTTATTGCTGTAAGGAATATTACAGAGTATTGCACGTTGTTTGAGGAACAACAAGACCACCATGGGGAATATTGCACGTTGACAATAAGAACAACAAGAACACATGAGGAATATTTTACAAAAATATTTACAAAAGAAAGGTAGTCAAAAATGTGTAGTATAGAAAAGGAAAAGAGTAGAGAGAGCTGGTGTAGGAAGTGAGAGTTCAGTGTTATATCACTAAAAGCAGGTTTCTGTGTGTGTCTGTATCTGTGTGTGTGTGTGTGTGTGTGTGTGTGCAGGCTTCATCTGGGCAGAGATCAAGGAGATGTGGGACGGAGGTTTTACTGAGTACATCCATGACTGGTGGAACCTGATGGACTTTGCTATGAACTCTCTCTACCTGGCTACCATCTCCCTGAAGATGGTGGCATACTTCAAGGTGAGGAGGGGGTGTGTGTGTGTGTGCGTGTGTGTTTGTGTGTGTGTGTGTGCGTGCGTGTGTGCGTGTGTGTGTGTGTGTGCGCGTGTGTGTGTGTAAGGATGGTGGATTTCAAGTAAGGGTGTAACATGTATGGATGTATATTGTGGCACAATATATTCAAAAATATTACACAGGGTTGTATTGTATTGTGAGTGTATGATGGGTAACTTCAAGACCCTTGAAGATCCAGCATCCTCACCCCCCCCCCCCCCCCCCCCCCCCCCAGTCAACTCTCACCCCTCCTCTCCTCTCCGGTCTAACTCTCTACCCCCCTCTTCTTCTCCTCTCCCCTCCAGTCTAACTCTCCCCTCCCCTTTCCCCCAGTCTCACTCTCCCCCCTCTCCCCCCCAGTCTAACTCTCCCCTCCCCTTTCCCCCAGTCTTACTCTCCCCCCTCTCCCCCTACCGTCTAACTCTCCCTCTCCCCCCCCAGTCTTACTCTCCCCCCTTTACCCCATTGTCTAACTCTCTCCCCCCTCTCTCCCTCCCCCCAGTATAACTCGTCCAGGCCCAGGGAGGAGTGGGAGATGTGGCACCCCACCCTGATAGCCGAGGCCTTGTTCGCCATCGCCAACATCTTCAGCTCGCTGCGTCTCATCTCCCTGTTCACTGCCAACTCTCACCTGGGGCCTCTGCAGATCTCACTGGGACGCATGCTGCTGGACATCCTCAAGTTCCTGTTCATATACTGCCTGGTACACACTCACACACACACACTCACACACACACACACACTCACACACACACACACACACACACTCACGCACACACTCACACTCACACACACACACACACACACTCACACACACACTCACACACTCACACACACACTCACACTCACACTCACACACACACACTCACACACACACACACACACACACTCACACACACACTCACACTCACACACACACACACACACACACACTCACACACACACTCACACTCACACACACGCACACACTCACACACACACTCACACTCACACACACACACACACACACACTCACACACACACTCACACACACACTCACACACACACTAACACACACACTCACACACACTCACACACACACTCACACACACACTCACACACACACACTCACACACACACTCACACACAAACACACTCACACACACACGCACACACACTCTCACACACTCACACACACACTCACACACACACACTCACACACACACTCACACACAAACACACTCAGACACACACACACACACACTCTCACACACACACACTCACACACACTCTGCTGGACATCCTGTAGTTCCTGTTCATCTACTGCCTGGTACACACACTCACACACACACTCTCAAACACACAGACAGACAAACACACACACACACACCTGCTGTTGTCTAGTGAGTGTGTGTGTGTGCAGGTGCTGCTGTCCTTTGCTAACGGTCTGAACCAGCTGTACTTCTACTATGAGACCAAGGCTGCAGACGAGCCCAACCACTGCAAGGGCATCCGCTGTGAGAAGCAGAACAACGCCTTCTCCACGTAAGGCTGCGTGTGTGTCTGTGTGTGTGTGCTGTGCGTGTGTGCGTAAAGGGTGTGCGTACCAACGAGAGAGGGCGGTGTGTGTCCTCTGCCGCAAATTTAACTGTGATTGGTGGAGAGCTGCTGCCTCTGTCTCGCCTGCCGTTCGGTCCAACTTTGAATCCCCCCCCCCCCCCAGCTTGTTTGAGACCCTGCAGTCTCTGTTCTGGTCGGTGTTCGGCCTGCTGAACCTGTACGTCACCAACGTGAAGGCTCGTCACGAGTTCACAGAGTTCGTGGGAGCCACCATGTTTGGAACCTACAACGTCATCTCCCTGGTGGTGCTGCTCAACATGCTGATCGCCATGATGAACAACTCCTACCAGCTCATAGCTGTGAGTACTGCCACCAGTACTGATACTACACTAATACTCCAACACTGCTGTAGTACTGCCACCAGTACTGATACTACACTAATACTGCAACACTGCTGTAGTACTGCCACCAGTACTGATACTACACTAATACTGCAACACTGCTGTAGTACTGCCACCAGTACTGATACTACACTAATACTGCAACACTGCTGTAGTACTGCCACCAGTACTGATACTACACTAATACTGCAACACTGCTGTAGTACTGCCACCAGTACTGATACTACACTAATACTGCAACACTGCTGTGAGTACTGCCACCAGTACTGATACTACACTAATACTGCAACACTGCTGTAGTACTGCCACCAGTACTGATACTACACTAATACTGCAACACTGCTGTAGTACTGCCACCAGTACTGATACTACACTAATACTGCAACACTGCTGTAGTACTGCCACCAGTACTGATACTACACTAATACTGCAACACTGCTGTAGTACTGCCACCAGTACTGATACTACACTAATACTGCAACACTGCTGTAGTACTGCCACCCGTACTGATACTACACTAATACTCCAACACTGCTGTAGTACTGCCACCAGTACTGATACTACACTAATACTGCAACACTGCTGTAGTACTGCCACCAGTACTGATACTACACTAATACTGCAACACTGCTGTAGTACTGCCACCAGTACTGATACTACACTAATACTGCAACACTGCTGTAGTACTGCCACCAGTACTGATACTACACTAATACTGCAACACTGCTGTAGTACTGCCACCAGTACTGATACTACACTAATACTGCAACACTGCTGTAGTACTGCCCCCAGTACTGATACTACACTAATACTGCAACACTGCTGTAGTACTGCCCCCAGTACTGATACTACACTAATACTGCAACACTGCTGTAGTACTGCCACCAGTACTGATACTACACTAATACTGCAACACTGCTGTGAGTACTGCCACCAGTATTGATACTACACTAATACTGCAACACTGCTGTGAGTACTGCCACCAGTACTGATACTACACTAATACTGCAACACTGCTGTGAGTACTGCCACCAGTACTGATACTACACTAATACTGCAACACTGCTGTAGTACTGCCACCAGTACTGATACTACACTAATACTGCAACACTGCTGTGAGTACGGCCACCAGTACTGACACAACTAATACTGCAACACTGCTGTAGTACTGCCCCCAGTACTGATACTACACTAATACTGCAACACTGCTGTAGTACTGCCCCCAGTACTGATACTACACTAATACTGCAACACTGCTGTAGTATTGCCACCAGTACTGATACTACACTAATACTGCAACAATACTTTAGCACTGCCCCCAGTACTGATACTACACTAATACTGCAACACTGCTGTAGTACTGCCCCCAGTACTGAAACTACACTAATACTGCAACAATGCTGTAGTACTGAACACCAGTACTGATACTACACTAATACTGCAACAATGCTGCAGTACTGAACACCAGTACTGTACTACACAAATACTGCAACACTGCTGCAGTACTGAACTAATTCAACAATAGAACTACACTAGTGTTCTAATTTGTGGTACTACACTAATACTAATTAGTCAAATCAATTTATTTTTATTTAGTCAGTATAACATAAACTTAATTAGCTCAAAGCTAATGATAGCTAATTGTCCCTCCTTAAAACAGATTCATGACTTTATGACAATATTACACGTAACACACAACTTATATATATGTAAGTTAAGTCATAAAAACATATTTGAAAGAGAACATTTATATGCAACAAACTACTTTGCGGACATAAATCCACTTTAAGGCCAAATGCAGCCAATCTTGCGGTCCACTGTAAAACATTGCTATCCAAAGCTCAGTCCATATTGGTATCCATCCGAAACTGACAGGGGGCGGGGCCAACTAGAAGGAAAGTGGGCGGGGCTAACAGGAACAGAAAGCTTATTTGAAAATGTGTGACGTTATGAACCACCTGAGCTGAAGGCTGTTTACCCCCAGACCAGAGGGTCGACTCACCCAACCACCTCTGCTGCCCCCCAACACCCACACCCCCCCACCACCCACCCCCAACAGGACCATGCAGACATCGAGTGGAAGTTTGCCAGAACCAAACTGTGGATGAGCTACTTTGACGAGGGGGGCACGCTGCCCCCACCCTTCAACATCGTCCCCAGCCCCAAGACCCTGTGGTACCTGTGTGTCTGGCTGCAGCGGTGGCTCTGGGGGGGACGGGACCCCCCCCGCGACGACACGCAAACGCACAACCTCAGAGAGTTCACGGTATTCTGAATGTGTGTTCATGTATGAAGGTGTGTGTGTGAAGGTGTGTGTGTATGAAGGTTTCTGTGAGTATGAAGGTGTGTGTGCGTGTATGAAGGTGTGTGTGTATAAAGTAGGGCTGTCAACGTTAACGCGTTAACGCGTGTGATTAATGTGGAAACTTTAATGCGTTATTCATTTTTTTACACAAATTAATCAGGTCACCAAATCTGACCACAATCTCCTGCCGTAGTCCTCAAACGTGGACGTTTACCTCAGAGACTTTAACCTGTAACAAAGTGATGAGTGAGGAGATGGACCCGGGTGTGCTTAATGGCACATTTAGATTTAAAAAGCTTCCAAATGGGAGTTTAGATAAAACCAGATTGTTTGTAAATACTGCAGTGATAAACTGTTTTTCTGTCGTAGTACAACGAGTCGGAAGTATCATCTCCGTGCAAAGCACATCTTTGCAAACACAGATGCTAAAACCGAGACGAGTTCAAGCAATGCTCGTCAAACTAGGCTGGCGGAGTGCAGCAGTCAACATGACGACAACAGCTAAAATAACTAATGTTATCACTAAATGGGTCGCAACGGACTGCAGACTCATTAACATCGTTGAAGACAAGGAAGACTCGTTATGGATGTTGTTAGAGCCCAATGGAGGCGTGTTTACTACAGTGGCACACAGGCGCCCCTGATGAGCAGGTTAAAAAAGACAAAAATATATTCTAATTGGCTGAGGTGTCAAATAAAAGTTTTAGTTTTGAAAAGCCCTAACCACTTTGTCATACATTTCTAACACCGTAAATAGTAGTATTTTAATTGTGTGATTAATCTTGATTAATCACAGCCTATAGACGTGATTAACTTGATTAATGTTTTTAATCGATTAACAGCCCTAGTATAAAGGTGTGTGTGTGTGAATGTGTGTGTGGGTATGTATGAAGGTGTCTGTGTGTATGAAGGTGTGCGTGTATGAAGATGTGTGTGTATAAAGGTGTGTGTGTGTATAAAGGTGTGTGTGTGTGCATGAGCGTGTGTGTGTTGGGACACAACTATGATCCTTCTGTCTTTTGGTTCAGGAACGTCATGCTGACCAAATGATTCAAAACCAGCATTATCAGGTATGAACACACACATCTTCTGCACAACCACAGCACTTCACTACAAGCAGTAACAGCCCCAGAACAACCCAACTACTAGCAGTAACAGCCCCAGAACAACCCAACTACTAGCAGTAACAGCCCCCAGAACAACCCAACTACTAGCAGTAACAGCCCCCAGAACAACCCTACTACTAGCAGTAACAGCCCCATAACAACCCTACTACTACCAGTAACAGCCTCCAGAAGAACCCTACTCCAGCAGTAACAGCCCCCAGAACAACCCTACTACTACCAGTAACAGCCCCCAGAACAACCCTACTCCAGCAGTAAAAGCCCCAGAACGACCCTACTCTAGCAGTAACAGCCCACAGAACAACCCTACTCTAACAGTAACAGTCTCAGAACAACCCTACTGTAGCAGTAACAGCCCCAGAACAACCCTAATACCGGCAGTAACAGCCCCAGAACAACTCTACTACTAGCAGTAAAAGCCCCAGAACAACTCTACTACTAGCAGTAACAGCCCCAGAACAACCCTACTCTAACAGTAACAGCCCCAGAACAACTCTACTACTAGCAGTAACAGCCCCAGAACAACCCTACTCTAGCAGTAACAGCCCCAGAACAACCCAACTCTAACAGTAACAGCCCCAGAACAACTCTACTACTAGCAGTAACAGCCCCAGAACAACTCTACTACTAGCAGTAACAGCCCCAGAACAACCATATTACTACCAGTAACAGCCCCAGAACAACCCTACTCCAGCAGTAACAGCCCCAGAACAACTCTATTCTAACAGTAACAGCCCCCAGAACAACTCTACTACTAGCAGTAACAGCCCCCAGAACAATCCTACTCTAGCAGTAACAGCCTCCAGAACAGCCCTACTACTAGCAGTAACAGCCCTAGAACAACCCTAATACCGGCAGTAACAGCCTCAGAACATACCTACTACTAGCAGTAACAGCCCCAGAACAACCCTACTCTAACAGTAACAGCCCCCAAAACATATACTGCGACAGCAACAGTGTGTGTGTGTGTTGTGTGCACCCAGGAGGTCATCAGGAACCTGGTGAAGAGATACGTAGCAGCTATGATCCGCAGCGCTAAGACAGACGAGGGTCTAACAGAGGAGAACTTCAAGGTAGAAGATCCAGAACAGCCTCTGGGTTACTCACTTTCACCGAGGGCCACATCAGCATGATGAGCCAGATGTAACTTTAAGGCAGTATGAATGTAGCTAAATGTCATTAAAGGGGTGATTCACTGGGTCTTTATTGTTAGCATCCCTTAGGTAGACTACTGTCCGTCGGAGACTCACCTTAAATGTGTAATTTGTTCGGCTAAAAGCTCTTATAGCTCTTCCCTTGGCACTTATTGGTTCTCACGATGTATGTTTCACAATCTATAAACCTGCTATGTTTGGGGTCTATCACGTTGCTATGCTCAGTGACCCAAGCTCTTTTGTAAAACTCTCTCTTGTAAATCGCTTTGGATAAAAGCGTCTGCTGAATGAATACATGTAAATGTAATTCCTTAAGGTCGCCGAACAGGGTAACATTAGCTGAGCTTAATTAACGGCCCGGGTTCATTTGATTTTGAGACATGTTGGCCCACGGGTCTTGAGTTTAACACACATGCCTCAGACGATGAGTGTCATGCCTTCTCATTTCCTGTCCTCTCTGCCTCGCCCACCCCTACCAACATCCCTTCCCCCGCCCCCTCTCCCCCTCCCATTCCTGCCCCCTCCCCCCCCCCCTTTCAGGAGTTGAAGCAGGACATCTCCAGCTTCCGCTACGAGGTTCTGGATCTCCTTGGCAACAGGAAGCCCGAGAGGCGGAGCTACTCCTCCAGCAGCGAGGACGGGGGCGGAGCCAGGCCCGATGAGGTGGGAGGGGCTAAAGCCGGGGGTGCGTCCCTCAGCCCGTCGGCCGAGCCGGAGGACCGGATGGACTCCGCCTTCAGCGTCTCCGCCCTGTTCAGGTCGATGGCGAGGGAGAAGGGGGCGGGGCCGGAGGAGGGCGCAGGGGAGACACTGAGGACCGTCCCCCCGCTGCGGTGGGGGCGTCTGGGGGGAGGGATGGGCGGAGGGGGCCTGCAGCGGTTCTCCAGGTCCAAGAGAGACTCCATCCGGCGGCTGGGTCTCCTCTTCTCACGCATGAACGGACACATATCTGCTCCACCCCTGCCGGCCGCCCATCCCGGCACACCTCAACAGCAGGAGGCCTTTATCATCTCAGATGGAACTCTCGGAGAGCCTTGCCCCACCCAGGCCTGCTGCCCACCCGAGACTTGCTCTCAGATCCCAGAGGACTTTCTCAGACAAAGCTCCCTCTTCCAGCCCCCCCAGCCTCAGATCAACCACCCCCACTCCCCAACCCCTGTTACCCAGATTCCACCCCCTCAGCCCAGCAGCAGTCTCCACCTTCCAGCCTCCTCCCTGTGTGGGAGCAAAGGGGGCGGTGATCCCCCAGGTTCAGAGGGGGGGTCGGAGCAGGACGAGTCCATTACCACAAAGCTGTAGACCCCTCCCATGCCAGAAATGGAACATTCCAGTGGAAATCAGCTGGAGGATGAGGAGATCCAGAATAATTCTGCTTCTGAGGAAGAAGTCAGTCAAGCCTCCATGTAGACCAGTGGTGTCAAACTGGTGCCATCGCGGGCGAAGAGGGTGCAGGTTTTCGTGTCAACCAAGCCACTACACCAGCTGATTTCACTAACAAGTTTGATTTCACTAAGGGGAGCAACTCGTTTGGACTATTGCTTGGTTGACATGAAAACCTGCACCCTCTTGGCCCGCGATGGCACCAGTTTGACACCATTGATGTAGACCTTCCACTTCCATGTACACACAAACCCACAAGAGACATGAGACACAAACTATCTTTTCTACTGTAATATGGCTGCTTAATTATCTACCGCCCTCTAGTGGTGGCAGCTTTCCCACCAGGTGATAGAAAGTATTTACACACATAGCAGATGCTCTTACCCAGACTGACTTACAGCAAGTACAGGGACATTCACCCCCAAGGCAAGAAGTGCCTTGAACAACGCACAAGGACACAATGTCATGACAGCCAGGGGTTCGAACCAGGAACCTTCTGATTATAATCTTGACACTGTCACCGACTGAGCCACATGACTCCCACCGATAAGCATGAGATCTACAAGATTTGTTTTCTAACTCCTGCACACTCAGCCGTGATTGGCTGAAAGCATGTAAACCAGTAAAAAATATATATTTTATTAGGATGCAGAATGATGTGTTAGAAAGGCTGTGATTGGTGTCTGGGCAGTGGCGTGAGGCTGTGATTGGTGTTTGGGCGGTGGCTTGAGGCTGTGATTGGTGTCTGGGCAGTGGCGTGAGGCTGTGATTGGTGTTTGGGGGGTGGCGTGAAGCTGTGATTGGAGCAGAGGGACCAGGCAGTGGAGGAACACAACTCTTTTATTATTTGAAACATGAAAAGAAAACGGAACGCACAAATGGTACCAACAACATAAAGACATCCCTGTTAACTTAGAAGGGAACCAACACGGTTACTCCTGGTCACCCCGCCCCCTAACATGGCCACGCCCACCCTGAACACCTGGGCCGCAGGTAACTAGAGACACTGACTGGAAACAAAAGACTATGTGCTACATGAGGTAGATTAGTGTATACCTGTATGTATGTATGTGTGTGTGTGAACGTGTGTACAAGAGCATGCGTGTGTGTGTACCTGAGTGCTGTGTGCATGACAGCCACTACATACTGGGGGGTATGAAGTGAGTGTGGTGTGTGGGCGGAGCCGAGACGTAGGCCAGGTGGGAGGGGCAGTAGGAGGAGTGGGGGCGTGGCTGGGTGTGGCTGGGGGCGTGGCTGGCCATCCAGGGCGGGGCTAGGTAGTGGTAAGACAGCATGCAGGAGTCGTAGGGTTGGACGTGGGGTGGATCCTGGTACACTGGGTACAACACAGCAGGAGGGGGGGCGGCCAGGGGGGGGTCCACACCCAGGGGGGGGCCTGGGGGACAGGGGGTTGGACACAGAGATTCTGTCCGTTAGAAGGGTCTGACCTGATCAACTGTCTGGATCTATAGCGGTAAGTGGTGTGTGTCCATGGTGACCGAGTGTGTGAGAGTGTGTGTGCTGACCGTGGTGGTGTCCATCCCCTTGGGTCTCAGGGGCAGCTCGGGGGTTGTCGGGGGGGTACGCTGGGGGGGCGGGGAGGTCCTGGGGCGGGGCAGGGTAGGCTGCCTGGTACTCAGTGCTGGGGGGTTGGAACACCTGCTGGAACTGCAGCACTGACTGCCAGTAGAACTGCTGATACCACTGGGAGGAGGAAGAGGAGGGGAGAGAGGAGGGGACGGGGGAGGGAGAAGAGGGGAGAGAAGGGAGGAAGAGGAGGGGAGAGGGGGAAGAAGAGGAGGGGAGAGGGGGAGGAAGAGGATGGGAGAGAAGGGAGGAGGGGAGAGGGGGAGGGAGAAGAGGGTAGAGAAGGGAGGAAGAGGAGGGGAGAGCGAGGAGGTTTGATGGGTAAAAACATTTGGGGATCCATCAGGTTCCCGCTACAGCGTTTTAACGAGCTGCGCTTCAAGCCATGGGCAGATATTTCACCGTCAGCAATACTGTCGGCATGGATATGCACAACCAATCAGTGTACAGGTGTTTCCCCAACTTCTGCCCAGCAGTTTATCAGTGCACATCTGTTCAAATGCGCCCATAGTGTCATCGCCATGGAAACGCTGGGATGTGTAGACTCACCTGAACTCCCAAGTTGAAGTAGTACTGTAGAACCTTAGAGTCTGGGAAGACACACACACACACACACACACACCATCAGACTGGACACACACTCGCACTGCAGGAGATGCACAACAGGCAGGCTGGATGTGTGCTGGTCTGACCTCTGGGCAGGTCTTGACCGTGGGGGTCATAGGAGCAGGGAGGGGGGGGTGCGGCCGGACTGACTGGCTCTCCCATCTCGTTCACCAGCCAGGGAGAGGGGGGGGGCATCTGCATAGTCACAACTGTGTACGCACGCGCACACACACACACACACACACACACACACACAGAGGGGTGTCACGGTGCGTCTCCTACGAGCCTGGGTGGGGGGCGCGCGCGTGCCGTACCTGGTCTGCCAAGGGCATGAGGGGGCAGCCCCCCCACCTGGGTGTGCGGGGGCGGGGGGGGCTGGGTGGCAGGGGGTGTCTGGGAGGAGGAGGAGGAGGAGGAAGAGGAGGAGTTAGAGGTGAAGATGGCGGCTGGGGCAGTGTTGGCTGCCTGGGAGGAGGACAGGACTGCAGACTTCACCACCACCTGGAGCGCGCACACACACACACACACACGTCACACGTCACAGTTGCTATTCTGCTGTCAGGGAGTGTGGTGTGTGTGTGTGTAAATTGTGTGTACCTGTTGTGAGTAGCTGTAGGTAGCAACTCCCTCCTGTGGAGATCCAGCGCGAGAGCCTCCCTCTTGGATAGTCTAGTAGAATAACAGGGTTTGGTAGCAGCAACAACAATAATAATACCAACAACAATAATAATAATAATTATTATTATAATCATGTGTACCAGGTTAGCTGTAGATTCAGTGGCAGCATATACTGAGGGGCTCTGGAAGCCTGTGTCTGAAACACACACACACGAAGAAATGACAACTAGTCCATGAGTCCTCTAGAATGTTCCAAGTATGGAGAACCTGCACTCACCTTGAGCTGCATAGATGTACTCCTCAGAATAGTCACCTGACAGCGTGTCAACACAGGCAGGGAGACAGAAAGGATTACAGAGGCTCCAAACTAGGTGCACAAACTGTACATAAACTGTACATTTCATGTTGGTGGAGAAGGAGTTAGAGCATCAGTGACTAAGCTGGATCCCCTACCCTGGACTAACTGCTTCCTCTCCTGAACTAGCCGCTTCCTACACTGGTCGACTTGCTTCCTCCCCTGGTCTAATTGTTTCCTCCCCTGGCCTAATTACTTCCTACCCTGGTCTAATTGCTTCCTCCCCTGGTCTAATTGCTTCCTCCCCTGGTCTAATTGCTTCCTCCCCTGGTCTAATTACTTCTTACCCTGGTCTAATTGCTTCATACCCTGGTCTAATTACTTCTTACCCTGGTCTAATTATTTCCTACCCTGGTCTAAGTGCATCGTCCCCTGGTTTAATTGCTTCCTACCCTGGTCTAATTATTTCCTACCCTGGTCTAAGTGCATCGTCCACTGGTTTAATTGCTTCCTACCCTGGTCTAATTGCTTCCTCTCCTGGTTTAATTGCTTCCTCCCCTGGTTTAATAGCTTCCTACCCTGGTCTAATTGCTTCCTCCCCTGGTTTAATTGCTTCCTACCCTGGTCTAATTGCTTCCTCCCCTGGTTTAATTGCTTCCTCCCCTGGTTTAATTGCTTCCTCCCCTGGTTTAATTGCTTGCTCCCCTGGTTTAATTGCTTCCTACCCTGGTCTCCTGCATTGCTGCTCTCCTCCAGGTCCTCCTCTGAGGAGTTGAGGGTGTGTTTGGTCTGAGGCGGCAGTGGGCTGGGTCCTCTCTGGACCCAGTAACTGGGGGAGGACTGGGTCTGTCCACACACAAACATCCATTACATATTCAGTTCACAGTTCTACAGTAACACAAACAAAAAAAATAAGAACCGTTGAGTTGCTGACGAAGGTAAACACTACTTTAGTCACTTTTTACATTAAAATGTTGTCATTTATCAGACGCTCTTAGCCAGAGCGACTTCCAGCAAGTACAGGACACAACATCATGTTAGCACAGCTGGGGTTCGAACCTGCAGGGCAGGAAAGGCCTCCTCTCCCTCCTCCAGCTGGTAGTATGTGATGGTTCCCAGGTCCTGACTCTCCTCCTCCCCTCCCTCCGAGGAGTAGCTGAACTGACACTCCTTGTTCAAGGACTGCCTCCTACCACGACTAGGTCACACAAGAGGAGGAGTGTGAGGCAGGAGAACGTGAGTATGTGACGGGGCCGGAGTGGTGTGTGTGTGTGTGTGTCTCACCGAGACCTGAAGGAGTAGTTATCGTAGGTCTGATAGCAGCGTTTGCCTGGGTGAGGGTAATACATCTCTGCACCAATCAGGTGAGGCCTGTTCAGGAAGCGGGCGGAGCTTCTCACCACAACCCAGTAAGGGATGACCCACACGTGAAACAGACAAGTCAGTGCACACACACACACACACACACACACACACACACACACAGGAGTGAGTCAACACCAGTTTCAAAACCATCATATCTACCTGCATGAGGTAGAAGAGGTGGGGGTGTTCCAACTGACCTGGGGGGGCCGTAGCCCCGGGGGGGCCTAGGGGGAGGGGGGTGTGGATGGTAGGGGTCGTAGGGCAGGCTGCCGGGCGGGGGCGGGGGGCCGGCGCGGCCGGTTGGGATACCTCCAGGCTGGAAGCGAGGAGGGAGGCCGGGCGGGGGGGGGCGGCTGTACGACACCATCAGCATCTCTTTGCCCCTGGGCCTTTTGAAGAACCTCCTCCGCCCGCGGCCCTCAGAGTCTGGAGGAAGAGAGGGAGCGCAAGGGGGGGAGACGGAGGAAAGGAGAGAGAAAAGGCAGAGGGGGAGGAGAGGGTGGAGAAGAGAAGTGGAACTTAAACATGGGGTGTTTTGGGTTCTCCAGGGTTCTAAGACCACGTACCTAGTTCTCCGGGGTACTGTTCTGGCCGGGTATAGGACGAGCCCTTGCGGCTGGGGGTTATGTTCCATGCTGGGACAGGGTTAACTGGCTTCAGGTTGGTCAGAGACACCAGGTGTCTGGAACAGTCACACAGGTATATACAGTGAGGGCAGTAAAAGGTGTTTATGAAATGGTTATGACAGGTGGTGTCCTTACTTTTCCCCAAGCTCCTCGATGAACACGGTTACAGCGCTGGTGTGGGTGCCCACTTCCTGGATGAAAGCGTTGTAGAACTTCCCCTTAGGGTCTAGACGGACCTGAGGACCACAAGATGAGGTTCTGACCCAACACCATAGAGGTTCTGACCCAACATCGAACAAAGTTCTGACCCAACACCATAGGTGGTTCTGACCCAAACCATAAGAGGTTCTGACCACCAAGAAACCCACCCTTCATGGTACACTACAGCAGTGATACCTACCCTTCATGGTACACTACAGCAGTGATACCTACCCTTCATGGTACACTACAGCAGTGATACCTACCCTTCATGGTACACTACAGCAGTGATACCTACCCTTGATGGTACAATACAGCAGTGATACCTACCCTTCATGGTACACTACAGCAGTGATACCTACCCTTCATGGTACACTACAGCAGTGATACCTACCCTTCATGGTACACTACAGCAGTGATACCTACCCTTCATGGTACACTACAGCAGTGATACCTACCCTTCATGGTACACTACAGCAGTGATACCTACCCTTCATGGTACACTACAGCAGTGATACCTACCCTTCATGGTACACTACAGCAGTGATACCTACCCTTCATGGTACACTACAGCAGTGATACCTACCCTTCATGGTACACTACAGCAGTGATACCTACCCTTGATGGTACACTACAGCAGTGATACCTACCCTTGATGGTACACTACAGCAGTGATACCTACCCTTCATGGTACACTACAGCAGTGATACCTACCCTTCATGGTACACTACAGCAGTGATACCTACCCTTCATGGTACACTACAGCAGTGATACCTACCCTTCATGGTACACTACAGCAGTGATACCTACCCTTCATGGTACACTACAGCAGTGATACCCACCCTTCATGGTACACTACAGCAGTGATACCTACCCTTCATGGTACACTACAGCAGTGATACCCACCCTTCATGGTACACTACAGCAGTGATACCCACCCTTCATGGTACACTACAGCAGTGATACCTACCCTTCATGGTACACTACAGCAGTGATACCCACCCTTCATGGTACACTACAGCAGTGATACCTACCCTTGATGGTACACTACAGCAGTGATACCTACCCTTCATGGTACACTACAGCAGTGATACCCACCCTTCATGGTACACTACAGCAGTGATACCTACCCTTCATGGTACACTACAGCAGTGATACCCACCCTTCATGGTACACTACAGAAGTGATACCTACCCTTCATGGTACACTACAGAAGTGATACCTACCCTTCATGGTACACTACAGCAGTGATACCTACCCTTCATGGTACACTACAGCAGTGATATCCACCTTTTATGGTACACTACAGCAGTGATATCCACCCTTCATGGTACACTACAGAAGTGATACCTACCCTTCATGGTACACTACAGCAGTGATACCCACCCTTCATGGTACACTACAGAAGTGATACCTACCCTTGATGGTACACTACAGCAGTGATATCCACCCTTCATGGTACACTACAGCAGTGATACCTACCCTTCATGGTACACTACAGCAGTGATACCTACCCTTCATGGTACACTACAGCAGTGATACCTACCCTTCATGGTACACTACAGCAGTGATACCCACCCTTCATGGTACACTACAGCAGTGATACCTACCCTTCATGGTACACTACAGCAGTGATACCTACCCTTCATGGTACACTACAGCAGTGATACCTACCCTTCATGGTACACTACAGCAGTGATACCCACCCTTCATGGTACACTACAGCAGTGATACCCACCCTTCATGGTACACTACAGCAGTGATACCTACCCTTCATGGTACACTACAGCAGTGATACCTACCCTTCATGGTACACTACAGCAGTGATACCCACCCTTCATGGTACACTACAGCAGTGATACCTACCCTTCATGGTACACTACAGCAGTGATACCTACCCTTCATGGTACACTACAGCAGTGATACCTACCCTTCATGGTACACTACAGCAGTGATACCCACCCTTCATGGTACACTACAGCAGTGATACCTACCCTTCATGGTACACTACAGCAGTGATACCCACCCTTCATGGTACACTACAGCAGTGATACCCACCCTTCATGGTACACTACAGCAGTGATACCCACCCTTCATGGTACACTACAGAAGTGATACCCACCCTTCATGGTACACTACAGCAGTGATACCCACCCTTCATGGTACACTACAGAAGTGATACCCACCCTTCATGGTACACTACAGCAGTGATACCCACCCTTCATGGTACACTACAGAAGTGATACCTACCCTTCATGGTACACTACAGAAGTGATACCCACCCTTCATGGTACACTACAGCAGTGATACCCACCCTTCATGGTACACTACAGAAGTGATACCTACCCTTCATGGTACACTACAGAAGTGATACCCACCCTTCATGGTACACTACAGAAGTGATACCTACCCTTCATGGTACACTACAGAAGTGATACCCACCCTTCATGGTACACTACAGAAGTGATATCCACCTTTTATGGTACGGTAGGCGTGTTCAGGAGAGTAGAATGTTACCTGGCACTTGTCTCCCAGGAAGTACTGTCTTCCAGCAAACACCATGTAGTCGCTCTTCTGCATCTCTAGTGTACACACACACACACACGTCTCGTTAAAGATGTCGTTCATCTTCCTCGGTCGGCCCCGGCCTGTCTCATCATGGTTTACCTTTGCGGCCGTCATGCCACACATCAAACTCCACGTTGCGGTACATCTCAGTGTCCAGGGCCTTCAGCACCTTGTAGGGAAGAGAGAGCCTGGAGGGCCCCTCTGTAGCCTGGGGAGGGGATGGTTGGAAACATTTATCAGTAAAAAAACACCTAACTGATACGGTGCTTTAATTCGATTTTTGGAATTGGAAATGGAAGTCTTTGATTTCACTAAAAGGGCGTCTTTCCTCCAATCAGAGCAGCTGTTTCACTCCTTCCTCAGTGTTTGGGCCTCCTCACCTTGGGTTCTTCTATCCCAGTCTTGCTCTTCTCCTCTGAGCCTCTCGGCCCCCCCAGCTCCCAGTCCTCCCTGCAGCACAACACACATCAACAACAACGCTTTGTTTGAAGTTTTTGTAGTTTCAGACATCCCATGTGTGGTGTAGTCGTCGTAGCAACCTCTGGGCTCGATCCTCAGGAGTGTCGTAACCCGCGTCCTCGCTGCACACCGATAGGCTGTTCCTGTAGCGACGGCCTCCGCCCCGGAAACCCTCCAAGACGGCGTGTAGCTCGGCCTCCTCCACGCCAAGCACCCGCGTGTACAGCAGCTCGTACAGGATTGCTGTGATTGGGTGGACAGAGAGACGTTTGACGGCCCTCTTCCTAGTTGGTTGGTAACCTCGGCTGTGTTTTTTAGGTCCGTGTTGGGTCCTTTGGTCAGTGTTGGGTTCAGTGGTCAGTGTTGGGTTCAGTGGTCAGTGCTAGCAGGTAATGGTCAGGTCTGGGTCAACATTAGGGGTCAAGTCAGGGTCAGTATGAAATGGTCAGGGTTAAGGGTCAAGGTTAGAGGGATCTGGAGGGTGAGGACTTACACTGGCAGAGAGCTGCAGCGATGGGGTAGTTCCTGGGGTAAACAATGTCATAGTGACCATTGTTGGAGCAGCACAGCAAGATCTGTGCACACACACCTGCAGGTTAACCATGTACACACACCTGTTCCACACACACACCTGGTCTACACCCCCCCCCCCCCCCCCCACACACACACACACACACTTCCTCACCTGTTCTACATAGTCCTCCTCAGTGATCTCTGTTGGTGGTTTCCCAGGATACCTGTATATTAGAAAGCACCGCCTGACACATGCACACGCACACGCACACACACACTCACCCATCAGTGGACTGTAGACCAACAGTAAGAGACAATCCCCTCCTTCTCTTACACACCTGTACCGCAACGAGAGAGCCTTAATCTCCACCTGTCCAGCCGTCTCCTAGACAACAGCAGAAAAGCAAAAGCATAACAACATGACAGGTTCTAGAAGAAGTTCTAGAAGACTACAACTAGACTAGACTAGTACAATTCCATGAAGTCACTTAGCAGACGCTCTTATCCAGAGCGACTTACAGTAAGTACAGGGACATTCACCCCTGAGGCAAGTAGGGTGAAGTGCCTTGCCCAAGGACGCAACGTGATTTGGCATGGCCGGGAATCGAACCGGCAACACTCTGATTACTAGCTGATTACCAAATCAGCCACTTGAACCCCAGTAGTATATAGTCTAGTAGTCTACCAGATTATACATCTTTACATGGTTCTAGGTTCTGACTGTAAGGAACGTGAACTGGTTCTGGAGATGCAGGACAATATGCTGGTTCAGGAGTGTGTTCTCGGTCTACTGGTTGTCTACCAGGCAGACTTACTTTTGGATCTTCAATACGTTCCAGGTACTTCTCAAATGAACCTTCAACAAACTGAAATCAATAAGTAATATTTCGATTAGTATATAGTATTTTTATATATTAATTTACATTTAGTAAGGGAGAGTATAGATAGTCAGATGTCTCAGCGGGTTAAGGAGTTGGAATCGTTAGCGGAAGGTTGTGAGTTCGAACCCCATCTGTGGCTATGTGACGTTGTGTCCCTGGGCAAGGCACTTCACCCTACTTGCCTCAGGGGGAATGTCCCTGCACTTGCTGCAAGTCACTCTGGATAAGAGCGTCATCTGCTAAATGACTAAATTACAATCATTCATTTAGCAGACGCTTTTATTTAAAGCGACTTACAGCAAGTGCAGGGACATTCCCCCCTGAGGCAAGCAGAGGGAAGTGCCTTGCCCAGGGACACACGTCACGTTGACACAGCCAGGATTCAAACCAGATACCTTGCGAACACTAGCCCGACTCCCTTACCGCTCAGCCAGCCGAGGTCTCTCATTCAGTACTGAATTAATATGGGCAGTTGTGGCAGGTACTAACCGGTTCAAAGTTGCGACGGTTCGTCCTCATGAAGTTGACGCAGTCTTTCCGTATCTTGCTGTGATAGTTCTGAGAGTAGTATAGCTGGAAGTGGGAGGGAAGGGGGGGGGGGGACAAGGTCGACTTCATTTAGAACAGTGGTTCTTCACCTTGTTGGAGTTACTGAACCCCACCTGTTTCATTCACAGAACCCTTCTTAATTGGTCGTGTCAACATGAACCATTTGAGTGGATGTGTGTCTTGACCTCTGACCCCTGAGACTGATTCACTGAACCCCTGGGGTTCGATCGAACCCAGGTTAAGAACCACTGATTTAGACGGTACCGGACACTGACGTCACCTCTTCGGCTTCATTAAAACTTGGCACGCGTGGCGCGCAGACCCTAGCTGCACTCAAATGGAAACTAAACCGGGATTTTTTGGTCTCCGAATGATGATTTATTGTTTGAGCCCCAAATGACGTTCGTTGCTCAACAACTTTCATCGTGACTCCGGTCACCCCTCAGACCGCTGCCTGTTACTTTTGCGTCGTTACTACAACCTCTACTGTTTAAAAAAACTAACAAACAACAAACAAGAATTTCCAAAAGGTTGTATTGCAACGTCCAAGTAAACATTTTAGGAGAAGTTTGCAGACGACAATGGCTGAAAATGGTGGCTTACCTGCTCAGATACAGCTCGAAACAGACAGGACGCGTCTCGAGCCATCATTTTCCGGTAGAGACCGATGCTGGCCAGATACTCGTCCATGTTCACGAAATACTTCTTCAGCGCTTTTTGCATTTTTTAAAGAAATGATACATAAAAAACAATAAATATGCTAATCTTCATAGCTTTTTTCCGCGTTAACGACAAAGGGCATGAAGTTCGAAAGTTTCCTTCAGAGTTGGAGGTAAACGGACAGCTGCTACAAATGACTTCTGATTGCCGAGCGGCGCACAGGTCAACTGGCATAAGGCTTAATTGGGGAAAAATATTTAATTTGCAGAGCTTTGTAAGCTTGAAATGGAATCGACCCCAGCACCGGCCTATCTGTCCATTTTCCATTCATTTAAATGTACTAGTCCAAGTCAAATGTAGATAAATATTAGAATTTTAAACTGATGAGGTGGAAATACCTTAACAACGTATTCACGAAATGTTTTGCTGCTCTCCTCGTGGGCCTTGCTTGTTCTCGCTAAGGTCGTGGGGATAAAAAAAAAATATATATATATATTTTTTTTACAGCCTAGTTATAAAATACGCTCAGAATATGCATTTTTCTCCAGGTATGATAATGCTTTCTGTAGGCCTACATTATTTAAATCATGAAGGAATCCAGACTAAATGAATCTACTGCTATAAATAACTGAAATTTATTGAATGAATTATTTGTCTATTCGTAATATTTTCACCATACACTTTTTTTTCTTCTTTATCTGTCACTCTTCTTTAAATATTAATTTAGCAGACGCTTTTATCCAAAGTTCTTTAACCAACTTCTTACAAATGTCTTTAGATTTTGCCTGGCATTTTCTCCTGTCCACATCTTAACTGTTCAGATAAAATGACAGACGGATTGGAAACGCTTCTACCTCGTGTAAAAGACTACAAACACAAACACAACTGGGTACAAGACCAACCAATGATGATTACCGATCCGGAGAGGAAATTCCAACCAGCTAGTTTGTTCAGCTACACTTCCACTATGTGAAGCCCCTTGATTAAAATAATAATAATAAATAAAATAAACACACATTTGAGGAGAGGTGAATAAATCTTGATTTTGGATACGAGGCATCTTAAAGGGTTTTAACTTCATCTTTTCAATCATGTCCTTGGCCATACGTTTGCTGAAATGTTTCCTCTGACCCATAATATTTTCTCCTGTAACGTCTGTCAGTCACAGCCAGCAGAACACGATCTGTAGCTGTTATTCTGTTATCTCCTTTGCAGACATTCCTCCATGACATCAAAGGGTTAACATGTGACTTGTGCATAAGTGTAAGCGTGTTAATACAGTTTCAGTAAATACATATTTTATTTATATTATTTATATTTATTTATAATTCCTCATGATGTGATTTATTACTCGAAAGTAATATTTGGATCAGGGGAACCAGTGATGCAGGAGGACGTTCTGGTGTCAGAGGCCATGATGTCCCTAAGGCTAGACCTGTCCAGCACCAGGTTAACAGGTATCCTTTGTCACTGTAATTGTACTGCACAGAGTGTAACAGATGTTAATGTTTACAGTCGGTGGAGGCTCATCAACAAGCTCCTGTTGAGGAAGGTAAATCTAATGTTTCTTTTCTAACTTGTAATTCTTTTTACTCAGCTCGACAATGACTCTGTTCTGACCCATTTTATTACACTACCTTTCTAATCTCCATGTCTCTTCCTCTTTTTCTGTCTCTCTTTGTCTCTCTCGGTTCATCTCTCTGTTAATCTCTCTCTCTCTGTTCATGTCTCTCTCTCTGTTCATCTCTCTCTGTTCATCTCTGTCTCTCCCCTCTCTCACTCTGCCTCTTTCTCTCTCGGTTCATCTCTCTGTTCATCTCTCTCTCTCTGTTCATCTCTCTCTCTCTCTGTTCATCTCTCTCTCTCTCTGTTCATCTCTCTCTCTCTGTTCATCTCTCTCTCTGTTCATCTCTCTCTCTGTTCATCTCTCTCTCTCTGTTCATCTCTCTCTCTGTTCATCACTCTCTCTGTTCATCTCTCTCTCTCTGTTCATCTCTCTCTCTCTGTTCATCTCTCTCTCTCTCTGTTCATCTCTCTCTCTGTTCATCACTCTCTCTGTTCATCTCTCTCTCTGTTCATCACTCTCTCTCTGTTCATCTCTCTCTCTCTCTGTTCATCTCTCTCTCTGTGTTCATCTCTCTCTCTCTGTTCATCTCTCTCTCTCTGTTCATCACTCTCTCTGTTCATCTCTCTCTCTCTGTTCATCACTCTCTCTGTTAATCTCTCTCTCTCTGTTCATGTCTCTCTCTCTGTTCATCTCTCTCTGTTCATCTCTGTCTCTCCCCTCTCTCACTCTGCCTCTTTCTCTCTCGGTTCATCTCTCTGTTCATCTCTCTCTCTCTGTTCATCTCTCTCTCTCTGTTCATCACTCTCTCTGTTCATCTCTCTCTGTTCATCTCTCTCTCTCTGTTCATCTCTCTCTCTCTGTTCATCTCTCTCTCTGTTCATCTCTCTCTCTCTGTTCATCTCTCTCTCTCTGTTCATCTCTCTCTCTCTGTTCATCACTCTCTCTGTTCATCTCTCTCTCTCTGTTCATCTCTCTCTCTCTGTTCATCTCTCTCTCTGTGTTCATCGCTCTCTCTCTGTTCATCTCTCTCTGTTCATCACTCTCTCTGTATCTCTCTCTCTCTCTGTTCATCTCTTTCTCTGTTCATCTCTCTCTCTGTGTTCATCGCTCTCTCTCTGTTCATCTCTCTCTCTGTTCATCACTCTCTCTGTTCATCTCTCTCTCTGTTCATCTCTCTCTCTCTGTTCATCTCTCTCTCTCTGTTCATCACTCTCTCTGTTCATCTCTCTCTGTTCATCTCTCTCTCTCTGTTCATCTCTCTCTCTCTCTGTTCATCACTCTCTCTGTTCATCGCTCTCTCTCTGTTCATCTCTCTCTGTTCATCACTCTCTCTGTTCATCTCTCTCTCTCTGTTCATCACTCTCTCTGTTCATCTCTCTCTCTCTGTTCATCTCTCTCTCTCTGTTCATCTCTCTCTCTCTCTGTTCATCTCTCTCTCTCTGTTCATCTCTCTCTGTTCATCACTCTCTCTGTTCATCTCTCTCTCTCTGTTCATCTCTCTCTCTGTTCATCACTCTCTCTGTTCATCTCTCTCTCTCTGTTCATCACTCTCTCTGTTCATCTCTCTCTCTCTGTTCATCTCTCTCTCTCTCTGTTCATCACTCTCTCTGTTCATCTCTCTCTCTGTTCATCTCTCTCTCTGTTCATCACTCTCTCTGTTCATCTCTCTCTCTCTGTTCATCACTCTCTCTGTTCATCTCTCTCTCTCTGTTCATCACTCTCTCTGTTCATCTCTCTCTCTCTGTTCATCTCTCTCTCTGTTCATCTCTCTCTCTCTGTTCATCTCTCTCTGTTCATCTCTCTCTCTCTGTTCATCTCTCTCTCTCTGTTCATCTCTCTCTCTCTGTTCATCTCTCTCTCTCTCTGTTCATCACTCTCTCTGTTCATCTCTCTCTCTGTTCATCTCTCTCTCTCTGTTCATCACTCTCTCTGTTCATCTCTCTCTCTCTGTTCATCACTCTCTCTGTTCATCTCTCTCTCTCTGTTCATCTCTCTCTCTCTGTTCATCACTCTCTGTTCATCTCTCTCTCTGTTCATCTCTCTCTCTCTCTGTTCATCACTCTCTCTGTTCATCTCTCTCTATGTTCATCTCTCTCTCTGTTCATCTCTCTCTCTCTCTGTTCATCACTCTCTCTGTTCATCTCTCTCTATGTTCATCTCTCTCTCTCTGTTCATCTCTCTCTTTCTGTTCATCTCTGTCTCTCCCCTCTCACACTCTGCATCTCTCTCACTGCCTCTCTCACTCTGCCTCTCTCTCTCTCTCTCCCTCCCTCTCAGAACAAGAGCGTAGCTGACCTCCAGAAAAGCTCAGAGGAAATGATAGAGTGGTTTCTGCAGGCGGCCATCAACGATGTTCTGCCTGCCATGGCCATTTATCAGGTCCTTTACCTGGGTCAAGACACCTCCACCAGCTCCAGGAGCACCAGCTGCTGGAGCATCATGAGCAGCAGCCCTTCATCTCCTCAGTCCAGCGACCAGGACTTCAGCAGGTCCATAGAGGAGGAGATCCCTGCCACGACGAGAGACACGGACAGTAAAGAGGCCACGATAGACAAGCTTTGGCAGGATGCCGAGGAGAAGAGCAGGCTCCTCGCTGACATCCTTACTGACGACGTCCATGAGCAGACACCCCAGAGGCCCATGCTGGCTGCCAACACGTCCAAGGCAGTCTTTCACTGGCAGAAATGGGAGGTTGAAATGCGGGACACCGATGATCAGTTGTTCTTCCAAGTCTACAAGCTGCTCCTGGAGGGACGCCTGCCATTTACAAGCCGCTGCCCCTCTGAGACCGACCTCCAGAACCTGCAGGCCAAACAACACCTGGACTGGGAGCTCTTCGGTCCGTTGCTGTCCAGTTTCATCAGCGTTGTATTCGAGCAACTGTTACAGCACTACCTTGGCTTAGCTAGCTCGCTTCCAGACCTACACTTACTTGTTAGCAGCCTCATCAACTGGCCGTGTAGAAAGGACCGGGCCGGATCCAGCAGTGACAGCAGTGACGGCACATGCCCAGTGCCAGGCCCCAGCCGAAGAGTGGGGAGGAAGCAGCAAACGTCCTCTGCCAGTCAGGACCAGAGGAGGGCGCAAGAGGCCATGACAGAGTTGTTAACCACCGAAGGGAGAGGTGTCCTCCGCTTCATCTGCAACGATTCAGGGAAACTCCTAGTCATTGTTGACAAAGGTAAATTAATATTTGACTTAATTCCTTATATTGAACCCAAAGGGAATTTAGTTGTTCCGGTAGCCTAACTAGTAACACTATGCAGTTACAGAGTACAAGGTACTTAAGTGTGAGTGTGTTCTGTTTGTGCCAGGCCTTCAGTCTGCCATCAGGACCCAGGTAGATGACATCAGCAACAGCTACTCAGATGTTTGCCAAGCCAAACAAGATGAAGAGAAAATGTCTGAGAGCATCAAAAGCCTCGACGTTCCCATTGAAACCCAGGTGCTCTCCTGGTCGCCCCCGAAGCCCTTGGAGGCCTGGACATCCTCTGAGCCCAGTGACCTGGGGCCCAGCGCTGCCTTGGAAAAGGCCGGCTCCTGTTCACTCAGGAATCAGTGGGTGGATGACGGATCTGAGATGACTCAGCAGGACCTGAAAAGACACCTGAACAAGACCAAACCCTTCGGTCTCCTAAGATGGTTTGCATTGGTAAGCTGAAAACAACTCCACCACTTTGGCACTGGGTAGAACGTCTGACAGTCATGTAGCTGAGGGAGTCTGGTGGCTGAGCGGTAAGAGAGTCGGGCTGGTAATCAGAAGGTCCCTGGTTTGAATCCTGGCTGTGTTAACATGACATTGTGTCCTTGGGCAAAGCACTTCACCCGACTTGCTTCAGGGGGAATATCCCTGTACTTGCTGTAAATTGCTCTGCTAAATAACTAAATATAAATGTAGCAATGTCCTGTCAACATAATGTTAAAACATTTACTCATTCAAAGGAGTTATGTTTGTCTTTTGTCCCTTGCAGATGCAGATTCCTCCAGTGTCCCGGAGACGCTTAGGAAGAATAAGAGGTCCCTAAAAGGCTTGTTCCAGAGGGTGTCTGCTGCGATGTCTAAGGCCTGCTCCTGCAGCTGCATGAGTAGCCAGTAGAGGGAGCCAGCAAGTGAGGGCCGACCTGAAAATCCTGACTGGGCCCCCACACACACACACTCACTCACACACACACACTCACACACACACACGGTGAGGGGGAATTGTGAACTTGTGAACTTGGTCATTGCATCACCCCAGTTCATTGTGCAACCCTCAATATTGTTACATTTTGTGGTCAAATAATAAAGTTGTTTCTCTTTTGAATCACATTGAGCTGTAGTTCAGTGATCTTTTGACATCTGGGTGAAACTACCTGGTAATTCAGAAGGATGTAATCTTGAATTCAATAAGGTTTGAAAAATCAGTGATCATTACATCAATGGTGAGTGTAGGCATTTTGGTTCAACGATATTATGACATGTTATTTTATTCCTATATACTATATGTACACCCAAAGTCTTGATCATTTCATTTGAAGCACTGGTTTACAAACAGATGTTTTCCTCCACTGCAGCTATTACAGATTTCCCCAGGAGCCACATGTGCACCACTGTGGCCTTACCTGTCTGTGATCTTCAGGTGAATGGTTGGAGCTGTTGGTCTACTTATCCCACTGAGCTCCTCCAGGGTCCCAACACAAAAGATCAGGAGAGAAGTCCCCTGCTTCTGAAGGGTGAGCTCAGGCTTGCACAGGTAAAGACCCCCTGCGGAGGGAAAGGGTCGTTCAGTTGCCTTTGGCAGCACCTGTATCTGACACCTTGAGCAGGTTTGAGCAGGTTTGAGCTGAGTTTGATCGCTGTCTGTAGTTTAGATGGGCCAGTTTCTGTCTGGTTGATCATAGGCTAGAGCAGGGGTGGGCAATTCCAGTCCTCGAAGGCTGCTGTCCTGAACAATTAAGATGTTTCCCTGGTCTAGCAATAATGATGACTGGATATTGGTGGGGACACGTCCCCTCCGTCCATGCCAAATCTACGCCCTTGGTTAAAGGAGTCCCAGAACTATTTTACTTCTCATAAAGCTCTTCTGCTGTTGTTGCTGTGTCTAAGTCATCAGGGCCCTGTACTACGAATCAATATTTGGCGTTAACCAGGCAACTTCAGGTTTAACCCAGGGGTTTCTGTATTGGATTGAACCTGAAGTTGTAGTACAGGCTCCACATGTAGCTAAGGCCTCTGCATGGCAGACTTACACTAGCCTATCACTGACCTCTCACAGACTTACACTAGCCTATCACTGACCTCTCACAGACTCACACTGGCCTATCACTGACCTCTCACAGACTCACACTGGCCTATCACTGACCTCTCACAGACTCGAACTGGCCTATCACTGACCTCTCACAGACTCACACTGGCCTATCACTGACCTCTCACAGACTCACACTGGCCTATCACTGACCAATCACAGACTCACACTGGCCTATCACTGACCTCTCACAGACTCACACTGGCCTATCACTGACCTCTCACAGACTCACACTGGCCTATCACTGACCTCTCACAGACTCACACTGGCCTATCACTGACCAATCACAGACTCACACTGGCCTATCACTGACCTCTCACAGACTCACACTGGCCTATCACTGACCTCTCACAGACTCACACTGGCCTATCACTGACCTCTCACAGACTCACACTGGCCTATCACTGACCTCTCACAGACTCACACTGGCTTATCACTGACCAATCACAGACTCACACTGGCCTATCACTGACCTCTCACAGACTCACACTGGCCTATCACTGACCTCTCACAGACTCACACTGGCCTATCACTGACCTCTCACAGACTCACACTGGCCTATCACTGACCTCTCACAGACTCACACTGGCTTATCACTGACCAATCACAGACTCACACTGGCCTATCACAGACTCACACTGACCAATCACAGACTGGCACTGACCCATTGCTTCCACCCTCACAGTCCACCAATTGGCCCTTTTCCTCTTCTGTTTCAAACAAGCTGTCGTACATCTGGCAACATCTTCGAACACGGTCTTAAAGCATCCTGCTCGACAACAAGGGCGCATATTTGATATCAATTTTGGGGGCGCAATCACATCAATATTTTGTCAACAGTTCGAAGGGGGGCCACAGACACCAGAAGCTGTAACACAGAGCCTAACGTTAAACTTCAGAACGCTTGAATGACTTGCCTCAATTGCAAATGATTGCTATGGAAATGACTTAGTTCAGATGGGAAGGGGTATCATACTTTTCCACGGATTAGAGGTGTTGTGACACTTTTCATCCCCCCTGAGATATCCGCCCACCAATACAGACATCCCGACCTCCTGGTGTAGCAGCCACTGCAGACTGCTATGTGTCAAGAGAGGAGGATGTACAGGTTGCCCCCTGTCACAAGATTTACACTTTGAGGGCCACAGTGGACATAAAGACCTAGTGGCTATTTTCTCTGAGTGTAGCTTGTGTTCCTGTTGTTCCTCCTTGACATGTTTACAGCACCATCATACGTTCTGGCGATGCTAGATTCCTCCGCAGCACGATCATCCATCGCAACTTTTGTCAGATTTCTGTCAGGAACCGTCACATTCTCGCGCTCGGCCAAGGATACGTGTTGTAATCCCCCAAAAAAGAAATTCACCCTAAATGTATTTGAATAGTGTTGGAACATATTTGAATAGTGTTGGAACATATTTGAATAGTGTTGGAACATATTTGAATAGTGTTAAAACATATTTGAAAAATAACACTGTATATTCTGCAAGAGCAATACTTAATACTATGAAATTGTAGTCTGTACATAATAACCTACACTGCATTTAAATTACACATTACAACCCCTAGTAGTAGTTGGTATCTCCCACTATCTATGTCCTGTGTATTCTTCATCTCAGGATCAGTATATATTGTATCCCAGCACTCTATTTGGATCCCAGCCTTTACCTCTTGTGTGCCTTTAGTCCCTTATTTGCCCCCCATTCCTTTATCCCTGTATGCACTCTTCTAATCTTTTACCTCACACCCTTACCCCTGCGAAACTGACGAGACTGTGTGCTGTTGTTGATAATGAGTTTCTCCTCAGGGATTAATAAAGTTTTCTGAATCTGAATATAGCCCTTTTTACAAGCAATGTTACAAAGGTCTTCACCTACTCCCTACGCCCCTCAACCAACATAAAACCTCAAGGAAAATCCAAACTGTTTCAGGTAATGAATAAGCATTGTTCTTGGGAGTGTGTTGGGAGTCATGTGGTACAGTTGGTTAGGCCATCGGGCTGGTAATCAGAAGGTACCCGGTTCAAACCCTGGTTGTGTCAACATGATGTTGTATCCTTGGGCAAGGCACTTCACCCTACTTGCCGCAGGGGGGAACGTCCCTGTACTTGCTGTAAGTCGCTCTGGATAAGAGCGTCATCTGCTAAATGACTAAATGGAAATGTTCTTTTCCGGACCTTTCCCTCTGTTTTCATTGTGTATCGCGGCAGCCATGATGGGACTGGCTGGGTTTCTGACAAGGCTGATGGACGATGCGAGGAAGTTTTCATGGGGAACTTGTGAGCTGGGAGAGCCGTATTGTTGACCGTGCTGGAGAGAACAGGCCGTGTCACTGCTGGTGTCTCCATCTTGGTCTGAGAACCTGTACCTAGGGAAGGGTTAGATGCTCTACTGTGTGACTCGATGAGTCAAAGCTCTTCAGGGTCAGTCTGTAGACAGTAAACAGGGAGCCTGATGTAGGGCAGTAAAAGTTAGGGAGTGTGTGTGTAGGCGTGTGTGTGTGTGAGCGTGTGTGAGCGTGTGTGAGGAAGAGGACGATGCTCAAATAATTTAGGTCGATGACTTGACTCATAGTTAAAAGTAAGCGTGTTAATTATACTTGTTTTCAGACCATATCAAATAATTTGGTCTGCCACGGAATATCAGGCAGGTGCGAAAAAGGGGGCTCATTAAAGATCAAAAAATGTCTCTGTAACGGTTCGTACAAAATATGGTTTGTAATTATTGTGTTTTCGTGGGACCTACATAGCAATCCATTACGGGTGCTGCGTGAATTTGTTTTCCATAAGTTAACGGCTGTAGCCTCCGTCCCGTTGATCCGCTTGATTAACACGCAGACTCATTAATGGAGAAAATTCTGTATTTATGGTCCTTTGAACTTCAGCCGCGCTAACAAAGTTGAAAGCCTAACGAGGTCTCCTAACACCGGGTACTTTCCGGTGGTTCTCCAGGGTGTACTCGGGGGAGGAGGAGCGGGTTCTGACGTCCTTCCGTTAGTCTTACTGTTTGGGTCCCGTATTCATCCGTTGATGCATTTGATTTTTTTTTTTTATATATTTCTTCTAGTGTACGATACGACGCAGCAATCTCCATTAATAATGTTACAATAATATATATTATAATATAAATAAATATAAATATTATATTTTATATTACGACATATATCCTTCAACTAATAGCCTACAATGTGGCCTATATTTGTCAAAAATAAATCTGTCACTTTTTTTAATAATCCTGTTCGTATCATCATCGCGGGCAGCGTGTCTCCGGCACCAGGGGGCAGTAAAGCTCAACACAAGCTCGTGAGCCCCCCCAAGCTCCAGCTCGCGCTCCCCCGGTGTCCGCGTGCCGGGAATACTTTGCATAGCGAGCCTGTAGAACTTTTATTGCAGATGAGGCTGAACTGTTGTTTTGATCCTATCTATTTAATCATTCTCTAAATTACCAGTATCGGGTTGAGCTAAGGATCAAAGACTCATTTTTGCATTTTATATGCAGCCTTTAACCTATATCTTAATCACACCGACCCCCTAATCACGGTATGTCAATAGATAGCCTACATATACAGTATCAAATAATCAAAACAATCATTAAGAAATCATAATAATAATAAATGTAGGCTTTGCGTATCTTATAGCCTATGTTGGCCTACTATCTCACTGAGGCGTTATAGATTCACTGACAAAGCCATCTATATGAGTTCATAACCGGGATATCTAAGCTTCCACAGTAAGCGTGTTTCTCCGGTAAAGATAAATCAAGTCAAATCAACATTTATTTGTACAGCCCTTTTTACAAGCAATGTCACAGAGGGCTTCACATATGACCATAGAACTTCCCCTCAACCAACCTAAACCCTCAAGGAAGACAAGGAAAAACTCACGAGGGAGAAAAAATTGAAGAAACCTTGGGAGGAGCGATTCGGTGAGGGATCCCCTCCTCCAGGGACGGTGAAGGACTAAAAACAATGGGGCAGCTTCGTTCATCTGCTTGGTTTAAAGTGCGGTTACAAGTGGGAGTCAGGTGCCTGAGCGGTTAGAGAACCGGGCTGGTAGTCAGAAAGGTTGCCAGTTCGATTCTCGGCCGTGCCAAATGAGTCCACTTCACCCTACTTGCCTCAGGGGGAATGTACCCGTGCTTGCTGTAAATCGCTTCGGATAAAAGCGTCTGCTAAATGGAAATGTAAGGTGACATTGCGTGCCACCATAAGGGCCAGACCTTGTTTGGTCGTGAAGACGTACAAACTCTCTTCTCTCATTTTTTCTTCTCTCTCTTTTTTCTTCCTCTCTCTCTCTACTTTGGAAACCAGGTCCTGGATCTAGGTCTCTTGCAGAGAATGGCCCCTAATCATTTTTCTTTGCTCTGATAATGAACATCTGGCGCCAAGGTGCTTAAACCCCCGAACCACGGAAAGAAACGAGCAGGAGAAAAAATACAACGCAATAAAACTGATGCCCCTTATTTTTTACGGCGCACAATATGAAGTTTGGTCGAATTGCGCCCATAGCGCTTCATAATCAACAAATGCAAACGGATACGGAACTGGAACCCCATTTCCTTCCAGCTCAAACAATTCGTTTGCTTTAATTAGACGTCGTTCTTTGATCTAGAGAGGTAAAAAATGTCTAATCGGTTTCCTTATTAGAGGTTAAATGTTTTGTTTGTGTATTCAATTGTCTCAAGATGCGATGGAAAAAGATCCGAATCCCTCATGCACGGAGCAGTAAGCACGTTTGGGTAAATGTAATAAAGAGCAAAAAAATTATTGTTGGAAGAAAAAAAAGAAGAAAAATAAAAAAAATCTTTTATCTTCCCGATTTTAAGGAGGCCGATTAAAAAACGTGTTCTCTGATTAAAAGCATTTTTCCCGCCACTTTATCTGATGGTAACGCGGAGGAGCTTGCGGCTGTGTTATAATCACTTAATCGGGGAGGGGGGTGGGGGGGGGGGCAAGGGGGGGGAGGTTAAGGGAGCCTGATGTGTTATACCGGGCTGCGATACACACCCGGCCTGGGGTTGACGGAGACGTCGGGGGGGGGGGGGGGGGGGGCTCTCCATAAATCAGACTTTATTTTAGTTTGGGCGCAGGTACGCGGGGGGGGGGGGGGGGGGGGGGGGGGGGTGGGGGGGGGGGGGGCGCCCCACAGCGGGAGTCCACCCGCTTTAACACGTCACACAGAGACGGGAACCGTTTCAGTCAATTATAAACCGATTTTATCTGGGGGGGGGGGGACCGATTTTATACAAATTAAAATAAGATAAATGTGAGAATTAAAATAATTGTAGCCTTTGCGAATGATCAGGCCATCTTTTCTTGAGGTATGGCTAAGTTTCACGCAAAAAAACCAGTTGTTTAGAATGTATAAAACACATCATCGGACAAATTGCATAGCCTGTTAAAATCGTTAAATCGGTGTGTGTGTGTGTGTGTGTGCAGACTGGTTCCTCAAGATTTTTCTATCAGTAGGCTGTAGGCAGCTGGAGTGATTGGAGTGGTGTGATGCTGTGTATTTGCCTAAAAGCCGTGAGCGACGTGCGGGCATCGCGGTATAGCCACCCCCCCCCCCCCCCCCCCCTTCCCCTTCCATCCCCATCCCCGTCACCCTCCCTCCCCCCCTCCCCACCTAATGGATAGCGAAACACTCGCGCGCTCAATTCCTTTTAATGAAAACACTGCATTAATTTATTTTTTTTCCCCGCGCGTCATTGTAATTCAGGAGATGTTTTTTAATCTTCAGATTGCCCCCCAGAACAACTACAGCCCGTCTAAAGAAAGCTGGCAGCGGCCCATCACGGTGGCCCGTCGGTATTGAATGCTGTTGTCGAACGCAGTAATAGGGGCCCAGTCTCCACGTGACACTCTCCAGGTAAATTATGAAGTATTTGGGTTTTAAACCCATCTGGGGGTGGGGTTACGGGATGGGGGGGGGGGGATAATAAACCCACAGTAATGGCATCTTCATCTGTGTGTACTGTCTCTCAGGACTGAAATATGACACAGACTGACTGACAGACATGGAGAGAGATCAACAACCTGGGAGCAGACAGACAGAGAAACAGACAGACAGAGACAGACAGACAGACAGAGAAACAGACAGACAGAGAGACAGACAGACCGGGACACAGACAGACGGAGAGACAGGCGGAGAGACAAACAGAGAGACTGACAGACAGAGAGACAGACAGACGGAGAGACAGACAGAGAGACAGACAGACAGAGAAACAGGACAGACAGAGAGACAGACAGACAGACAGGGAGAGAGAGACAGAGAAACAGACAGACAGAGAGACAGACAGACAGGGAGAGAGAGAGGATCAGAAGAGAGAGAGAGGAACCAGAACAGCTCCTATGTTAGCCTGACTCAACCTGAACCCACAGAGACAGAAACTCAAAAGGACATTTGCTTTTTCAAACAAAAGGATGTTGTTTTTTAAAGGCCAGTACTTTTGAATTATTCACACTGTGGGAACACACACACACACACACTCACACCACACACACACAGAGTGG
>CM059343.1:5459177-5464177 GCA_030340685.1 Protosalanx chinensis
GGCTCGCTGACAAGCACACGCACACATGATTTATGAGTTGTGTATAATTTGATTATGCTATTAATTCCACTGATTACAGCTGCAGCTAGTGGGGAGAAGGTCACATCCAAAAATAAATCTACGACACCTCCCTCCCCCCCCCGCCCCCCCAACACACACACACACACACATTAACACACACACCCTGTCCAAGAGAACAACTGCCTCCAACTAGTTGTTCCAGTAATTAAACACTAATGTAAGAGACAGCCAAACATGCTACAGGCTCTGCTCTCTCCACGCTGCCTCTCTCCACGCTGCCTCTCTCCACGCTGCCTCTCTCCTCGCTGCCTCTCTCCTCGCTGCCTCTGCCTCTCTCCATGCTGCCTCTCTCCTCGCTGCCTCTCTCCTCGCTGCCTCTCTCCTCGCTGCTTCTCTCCTCACTGCCTCTGCCTCTCTGCCTCTCTGCTAGCTACCTCTGCCTCTCTGCCTCTCTGCTAGCTACCTCTGCCTCTCTGCCTCTCTGCTAGCTGCCTCTGCCTCTCTCCTAGCTGCCTCTGCCTCTCTGCTAGCTGCCTCTGCCTCTCTCCTAGCTGCCTCTGCCTCTCTGCTAGCTGCCTCTGGCCTCTCTGCCTCTCTGCTAGCTACCTCTGCCTCTCTGCTAGGTGCTAAGGGAGGAGCCTCCTCCTTCAGTCTAAATTCTCTCTTAGCACCTAGCAGAGAAGGAGCAGGTGAAGGAGAGGCAGGAGGAGGGAAAGGGGAAGAGGAGGAGGTGTAAAAGAGGAGTTCTGTCGAGCCAATGAGAAATGCCGTGACAAGGATGTGGTCCATCAGTCCTGTCTGCTCCACACACAACCACATGCATGCACAGGCACACACACACACACACACACACACACAACACACACCCACACACAAACACACACATACCCCCCCCCCCCCCCCTCCCCCTCCAAAACACACTCTCTCACACACACACCTGTCAGCATCATGGCAGCAGATCAGTGTGTGATGTGTGTCCCAGCTCCAGAAGGGGGGGGGGGGGGGGGGGGGGGGGGGTTATGCTTGGCCAATAATTAAAAGAAAACAAAGGGTCTCTGCCTGGCCATGCCGGCACGGGGAAATGAAACCCTTCTGGAGCCAAATAAATTACATGTTTATAGCAGGGAGGGGGGCTTACACACACACACCCTTCATACACACACACAGAACAATCATACACACACACAGACTCTTCATTTCCATACACACACCCCCAACACACACAGTCTCTTCATACACACACCCCAACACACACAGACTCTTCATACACACACACACAAACAGACTCTTCATACACACACCCTAACACACACACACACACACACACACACAGACTCTTCAGACACAGAGACACACAGACAGACAGACAGACAGACTGACTCCACATACAGACTCCTCACATAAACACATGGACACACTGCACTAATTCATGCAGGTCCCAGTCCTCCCAATCTGCTGCCTTCTGATTGGAGCAGAGTGGCATCATATGCAAATCAAGCCCCGTCAAGAAAGAATGCTTTCTCTTGAGTGAATGTATCATGGTGCATCTCTCTCTCCTTTCCTCTCTCTCTCTCTCTCTGTCTCTCTCTCTCTCTGTCTCTCTGTCTCTCTCTGTCTCTCTCTGTCTCTGTCTCTCTCTCTGTCTCTCTCTCTGTCTCTCTCTCTGTCTCTCTCTCTCTGTCTCTCTCTGTCTCTCTCTGTCTCTCTGACCCTCACTCCCCTCTTCTTTCTCTCTACGTCTCATCCTTGCCTCGCTCTCCCCCCTACCTCTACCTTGGCCGAGAGACAGCAAGAGACTGAAAGAGAGGGTGAGAGAGAGGAAGAAAGGGACAGAAAGACAGAGAGACAGAGAGGCAGAGACAAAGAGAGACAGGGACATAGAGACAGGGGCCGAGAGACAGAGACAGAGAGACAGAGAGAGAGACAGGGACAGAGAGAGAGACAGGGACAGAGAGACAGAGACAGGGACAGAGAGACAGGGGCAGAGAGACAGGGGCAGAGAGACAGAGACAGAGAGACAGGGGCAGAGAGACAGAGACAGAGAGACAGAGAGAGAGACAGAGAGAGACAGGGACAGAGAGACAGGGGCAGAGAGACAGGGGCAGAGAGACAGGGGCAGAGAGACAGGGGCAGAGAGACAGGGACAGAGAGACAGGGACAGAGAGACAGGGACAGAGAGACAGGGGCAGAGAGACAGGGGCAGAGAGACAGGGGCAGAGAGACAGGGACAGAGAGACAGGGGCAGAGAGACAGGGGCAGAGAGACAGGGACAGAGAGACAGGGGCAGAGAGACAGGGACAGAGAGACAGGGACAGAGAGACAGGGACAGAGAGAGACAGGGACAGAGAGAGACAGGGGCAGAGAGACAGGGACAGAGAGACAGGGGCAGAGACAGGGACAGAGAGACAGAGAGAGACAGAGAGAGAGACAGAGAGAGAGAGAGAGAGACAGAGAGAGAGACAGAGAGAGAGACAGAGAGACAGATACAGAGAGAGACAGAGAGAGACAGAGAGAGAGAGAGAGAGAGATGGACGGGGACAGAGAGAGCAGAGGTTATTGAGAGCAGAGAGGGAGACAGGCTGTCAGACTGAGGGATAATACAGGCAAGGACACACAAGCCTTTCATCACTTTATTAGCATGGCGCTACGCTCACTGATCTGTGAAGAACCTCGCAGACGACAGGAGGGCAGGGGGGAGGGGAGAGGGGTGAGAGAGGGGTGAGAATGGATGAGAGAGAGAAAAGAGACCGTGGGTGGAGAGGGACAGACAGGGAGAGTGGAGGCGGACGGAGGAAGGAGGTGGAGCGATCGCGAGGGAAGGGGAGGAGAGGGGAGAGAGAAAGAGAGGGGGAGGGAGAAAGGAGAGAGGGGAAGAGAGAGAAAAGGAGAGGGGAAGAGAGAGAAAGAGAGGGGGGAGAGAAAGGAGAGAAGAGGGGGGAAGAGAGAGGAGAGAGATTATTGAGTTTGTTCCTCCATCTCTCCATCCATCACCAGCTAGCAGGTATCAGTGTGATGGATGGTCCCTCCTCCACACCTAGCAGTCTCTCTCTCTCTCTTCTCTCTCTTCTTCTCTCTCTTCATGCTCTCTGTCCCGCGCTCTCTCTCGCTCCGCCCTTCCACACTCCCCTTCTCTCCATCTTCCTTTCTTTCTCTCCACTCCTCCCTCTCTGGCCTCACCTCTCCACCCTACTTCATCTCTGCCTGTAGTCAAGGTAAGTCGGGCCTCTACAGGTCAGGTATGAAGGGGAGGCTGGCCTCTACATGTCAGCTAAGGAAAGGCTGCCTTCTACAGGTGAGGTATCAAAGTGAGGCTGGCCTCTGCAGGTGAGAAGTGAGGAAGAGGCTGGCCTCTACAGGTGAGGTATCAAAGTGAGGCTGGCCTCTGCAGGTGAGAAGTGAGGAAGAGGCTGGCCTCTACAGGTGTGGTATCAAAGTGAGGCTGGCCTCTGCAGGTGAGAAGTGAGGAAGAGGCTGGCCTCTACAGGTGAGGTATCAAAGTGAGGCTGGCCTCTGCAGGTGAGAAGTGAGGGTAAGGCCGGCCTCTACGGGTGAAGTATCAAAGCGAGGATGGCTTCTACAGGTGAGGTATAAGAGAGGCTGGCCTCTGCAGGTGAGGTATAAGAGAGGCTGGCCTCTGCAGGTGAGGTATAAGAGAGAGGCTGGCCTCTACAGGTGAGGTATCAAAGCGAGGCTGGCCTCTGCAGGTGAGGTATAAGAGAGAGGCTGGCCTCTACAGGTGAGGTATCAAAGCGAGGCTGGCCTCTGCAGGTGAGGTATAAGAGAGAGGCTGGCCTCTACAGGTGAGGTATCAAAGCGAGGCTGGCCTCTGCAGGTGAGGTATAAGAGAGAGGCTGGCCTCTACAGGTGAGGTATCAAAGCGAGGCTGGCCTCTGCAGGTGAGAAGTGAGGAAGAGGCTGGCCTCTACAGGTGAGGTATCAAAGTGAGGCTGGCCTCTGCAGGTGAGAAGTGAGGAAGAGGCTGGCCTCTACAGGTGTGGTATCAAAGTGAGGCTGGCCTCTGCAGGTGAGAAGTGAGGAAGAGGCTGGCCTCTACAGGTGAGGTATCAAAGTGAGGCTGGCCTCTGCAGGTGAGAAGTGAGGGTAAGGCCGGCCTCTACGGGTGAAGTATCAAAGCGAGGATGGCTTCTACAGGTGAGGTATAAGAGAGGCTGGCCTCTGCAGGTGAGGTATAAGAGAGGCTGGCCTCTGCAGGTGAGGTATAAGAGAGAGGCTGGCCTCTACAGGTGAGGTATCAAAGCGAGGCTGGCCTCTGCAGGTGAGGTATAAGAGAGAGGCTGGCCTCTACAGGTGAGGTATCAAAGCGAGGCTGGCCTCTGCAGGTGAGGTATAAGAGAGAGGCTGGCCTCTACAGGTGAGGTATCAAAGCGAGGCTGGCCTCTGCAGGTGAGGTATAAGAGAGAGGCTGGCCTCTACAGGTGAGGTATCAAAGCGAGGCTGGCCTCTGCAGGTGAGGTATAAGAGAGAGGCTGGCCTCTACAGGTGAGGTATCAAAGCGAGGCTGGCCTCTGCAGGTGAGGTATAAGAGAGAGGCTGGCCTCTACAGGTGAGGTATCAAAGCGAGGCTGGCCTCTGCAGGTGAGGTATAAGAGAGAGGCTGGCCTCTACAGGTGAGGTATAAGAGAGAGGCTGGCCTCTGCAGGTGAGGTATAAGAGAGAGGCTGGCCTCTACAGGTGAGTTATAAGAGAGAGGCTGGCCTCTACAGGTGAGTTATAAGAGAGAGGCTGGCCTCTACAGGTGAGGTATAAGAGAGAGGCTGGCCTCTACAGGTGAGGTATAAGAGAGAGGCTGGCCTCTACAGGTGAGGTATAAGAGAGAGGCTGGCCTCTACAGGTGAGGTATAAGAGAGAGGCTGGCCTCTACAGGTGAGTTATAAGAGAGAGGCTGGCCTCTACAGGTGAGGTATAAGAGAGAGGCTGGCCTCTACAGGTGAGGTATAAGAGAGAGGCTGGCCTCTACA
>CM059343.1:5469177-5484927 GCA_030340685.1 Protosalanx chinensis
GTGTGTGTGTGTGTGTTCTACAGCTATAACGCTTGTGTGTGTGTGTGTGTGTTCTACAGCTATACCGCTTGTGTGTGTGTGTGTGTTCTACAGCTACACCGCTTGTGTGTGTGTGTGTTCTACAGCTACACCGCTTGTGTGTGTGTGTGTGTTCTACAGCTATACCGCTTGTGTGTGTGTGTTCTACAGCTATACCGCTTGTGTGTGTGTGTGTGTGTTCTACAGCTATACCGCTTGTGTGTGTGTGTGTGTGTTCTACAGCTACACCGCTTGTGTGTGTGTGTTCTACAGCTACACCGTTTGTGTGTGTGTGTGTTCTACAGCTATACCGCTTGTGTGTGTGTGTGTGTGTTCTACAGCTACACCGCTTGTGTGTGTGTGTGTGTGTGTGTGTTCTACAGCTACACCGCTTGTGTGTGTGTGTGTGTGTTCTACAGCTATACCGCTTGTGTGTGTGTGTGTGTTCTACAGCTACACCGCTTGTGTGTGTGTGTGTGTGTTCTACAGCTATACCGCTTGTGTGTGTGTGTGTTCTACAGCTACACCGCTTGTGTGTGTGTGTGTGTTCTACAGCTAAACCGCTTGTGTGTGTGTGTGTGTGTTCTACAACTACACCGCTTGTGTGTGTGTGTGTGTGTGTTCTACAGCTACACCGCTTGTGTGTGTGTGTGTGTTCTACAGCTATACCGCTTGTGTGTGTGTGTGTGTGTTCTACAGCTACACCGCTTGTGTGTGTGTGTGTTCTACAGCTACACCGCTTGTGTGTGTGTGTGTGTGTTCTACAGCTACACCGCTTGTGTGTGTGTGTGTGTGTGTGTGTGTGTTCTACAGCTACACCGCTTGTGTATGTGTGTGTGTTCTACAGCTATACCGCTTGTGTGTGTGTGTGTTCTACAGCTATACCGCTTGTGTGTGTGTTCTACAGCTACACCGCTTGTGTATGTGTGTGTGTGTGTTCTACAGCTATACCGCTTGTGTGTGTGTGTGTGTTCTACAGCTACACCGCTTGTGTATGTGTGTGTGTTCTACAGCTATACCGCTTGTGTGTGTGTGTGTGTTCTACAGCTATACCGCTTGTGTGTGTGTGTGTGTGTTCTACAGCTATACCGCTTGTGTGTGTGTGTGTGTTCTACAGCTACACCGCTTGTGTGTGTGTGTTCTACAGCTATACCACTTGTGTGTGTGTGTGTGTGTTCTACAGCTACACCGCTTGTGTGTGTGTGTGTGTGTTCTACAGCTACACCGCTTGTGTGTGTGTGTGTGTTCTACAGCTACACCGCTTGTGTATGTGTGTGTGTTCTACAGCTATACCGCTTGTGTGTGTGTGTGTTCTACAGCTATACCGCTTGTGTGTGTGTTCTACAGCTACACCGCTTGTGTATGTGTGTGTGTGTGTTCTACAGCTATACCGCTTGTGTGTGTGTGTGTGTTCTACAGCTACACCGCTTGTGTATGTGTGTGTGTTCTACAGCTATACCGCTTGTGTGTGTGTGTGTGTGTTCTACAGCTATACCGCTTGTGTGTGTGTGTGTGTGTTCTACAGCTATACCGCTTGTGTGTGTGTGTTCTACAGCTACACCGCTTGTGTGTGTGTGTTCTACAGCTATACCACTTGTGTGTGTGTGTGTGTTCTACAGCTATACCGCTTGTGTGTGTGTGTTTTACAGCTAGCCTTGATTCAGTGTGTATGTGTGTGTGTGTGTGGTGTGTGTGTGTGTGTGTGTGTGTACCTAGCGTAGCAGTACACCTCCAGGTTGCTGATGGAGGAGTCAGTGGAGTTGAGAATCAGCGCCTCCTCCCCCTCGTCCAGCTTCTCCTCCCAGGAACTCCTCTGCTGCCCTCCTCCTCCATTCTCCTCCTGCTCCCCTCCTCCGGCCTCGATCGGATCTCCTCCTACCTGCTCCTTCTGCTTCTGGGGATGAAAAACACACAGTTAGCTGCTGTCACACACACACACACACAAGCTGTAGAAGACAGTCACATAGGCACACACACACACACACACAAGCTGTAGAACACAGTCACATAGACACACACACACAAGCTGTAGAAGACAGTCACATAGACACACACACACACACACACACACACAAGCTGTAGAAGACAGTCACATAGACACACACACACACACACACACACACACACAAGCTGTAGAAGACAGTCACATAGACACACACACACACACACACACACAAGCTGTAGAAGACAGTCACATAGACACACACACACACACACACACACACAAGCTGTAGAAGACAGTCACACACACACACACACACACAAGCTGTAGAAGACAGTCACATAGACACACACACACACACACACACACACAAGCTGTAGAAGACAGTCACATAGACACACACACACACACACACAAGATGTAGAACACAGTCACACACCCTTGCTGTAGGTCACACACACACACACAGGCTACTTAACACATGGCTGTCAACAGAAAGGTCAGACTAAACAGATAATATCACTGTCACACCTCCCATTAGTCACACCATCAACACTATCATCATCCCCATCGTCATCACTATCATCATCACCATCATCACCATCATCACCATCATCACTATCATCATCATCCCCATCATTATCACTATCATCCCCATCATCATCACTATCATCACCATCATCATCACCACCATCATCACCGTCATCACTATCATCACCATCATCATCACCACCACCATCATCAGCACCATCATCACTATCATCACCATCATCACCATCATCCCCATCATCCCCACCATCACCACCATCATCACCATCATCATCACCATCACCATCACCAGCACCATCATCATCTCTATCAGCACCATCATCACTATCATCACCATCAACACCATCATCATCACCATCATCACCACCATCATCACTATCATCACCATCATCACCATCATCACCACCATCACCACTATCATCACCATCATCACCATCATCCCCACCATCATCACCATCATCACCATCATCATCACCACCACTATCATCATCATCACTATCATCACCATCATCTTCATCATCTTCTTCATCAGCGTGCTCACCTTGTGTTGCTCTATCCAGGACAGCAGTGTGTGTGTGTGTGTGTGTGTGTTTGCTCACCTTGTGTTGCTCTATCCAGGACAGCAGTGTGTGTGTGTGTGTGTGTGTTTGCTCACCTTGTGTTGCTCTATCCAGGACAGCAGTGTGTGTGTGTGTGTGTGTTTGCTCACCTTGTGTTGCTCTATCCAGGACAGCAGTGTGTGTGTGTGTGTGTGTGTGTTTGCTCACCTTGTGTTGCTCTATCCAGGACAGCAGTGTGTGTGTGTGTGTGTGTGTGTTTGCTCACCTTGTGTTGCTCTATCCAGGACAGCAGTGTGTGTGTGTGTGTGTGTTTGCTCACCTTGTGTTGCTCTATCCAGGACAGCAGTGTGTGTGTGTGTGTGTGTGTGTTTGCTCACCTTGTGTTGCTCTATCCAGGACAGCAGTGTGTGTGTGTGTGTGTTTGCTCACCTTGTGTTGCTCTATCCAGGACAGCAGTGTGTGTGTGTGTGTGTGTTTGCTCACCTTGTGTTGCTCTATCCAGGACAGCAGTGTGTGTGTGTGTGTGTGTTTGCTCACCTTGTGTTGCTCTATCCAGGACAGCAGGCCATTGAAGGTGAAGCTGGCCCAGTTCCCTGCATAGTAGTCTCTCCTGGGGGAGGAAGGGGGAGTTTACTGGAGACACAAAAACACACACACACTCTCTCACACACACACTGCTGTCCTGGATAGACCAACACAGGGTGAGTGGTATACAGACATACATCCACACACACACGCAAATACACACACACACTGACCCCTCTACAAAAAACAACACACACAGACGCAAACCTCCACTCACTCACTCTCACACACACACACTCTCTCTCTCTTTCTCTCTAACCTCCAGCCTCTCACCTGTCCACATGAAGAACCCTCTGTCCTACTCTGGAACAGGCAGCAGCGATCACAGACTCTGAGAGCCCTGAAGGACACACACAAACAACACACACTGTTAGAACACAGACACACACACACAGGCAAACAACACACACACTGTTAGAACACACACGTAACCTGTCAGAACACACAGTGTATAAAACACACACACAGCTTCACACACACACACACACACACAGCAGTCCTGCTGACAGAGAGCTGAATGGAGCAGCTTATTTCATTAGCGGAGAGCGTCTTCATCCAGCTGATGTGATTGTCCTGTTAGCCCTGGACCTCCTGCCAAACCTGAGGCCATCTACTGGAGCATGCTGCTGGGACAGGACTGGGGGGGGGGGGGGGGTGTGTGAAGCTGTGTGTGTGCGTGTGTGTGTGCACGTGTGTGAAGCTGTGTGTGTGTGTGAAGCTGTGTGTGTGTGTGTGTGAAGCTGTGTGTGTGTGTGAAGCTGTGTGTGTGTGTGAAGCTGTGTGTGTGTGTGAAGCTGTGTGTGTGTGTGAAGCTGTGTGTGTGTGTGTGTGTGTGTGAAGCGGTTTTATTCAGGGAGAGGAGGAGAGGAACCAAGACCAAGAGTACAACACAGAGTCAGGTGGCTGTGCGGTTAGGGTATCGAGATAGTCATCAGAATGTCCCTGGTTCGAACCCCGGCCATACCAACATGATGTTGTGTCCTTGGGCAAGGCACTTCACCCTAGTTCCCTCAGGGGGGAATGTCCCTGTACTTGCTGTAAGTTGCTCTGGATAAGCGAGTCTGCTAAATAAGTACATGGAAATTGAATGGGAGGCAACATTTTGTTCCACCGACCCCCTTTAAAAAAAAGTCATTACAAAAAACTGCATTGTATCTGGGCTGAAGTATCACATCAACCCCCCCACCCGTCCAAAACACACACATACAAAATCCCATCTCTCACCTGCATACCACACACACACACACACACACACACACACACACACACACACACACACACACACACACACACACACACACACACACACTCTCTCTCTCTCTCTCTCTCTCTCTCTCTATATAGGAGAGTGATTTATAACCTGGTCTGTCAGTTGGCCCACCTCTCCTGGAGTGTGGGATACAGTAGGTCTCCCTGGTCGCTCCTTCACCTCTCCCTCCATCATCTCTCCCTCCATCATCTCTTCCTCACCCTCTCCTCCTCACCTCCTGCACCCCTCCACCTCTACCTTCCTCCCCACGTCAACCATTGCCTCTCCCTCCACCCCACCTCCCTGACCCTTAACCCTCCCTGGACTACCTCCATCTCTTCCTCCACCTCTCCCTCCTCCCTAACTCCACCTCCCCTACCCCTCCACCTCACTACTACCTCCTCCTCACCCACTGTCCTGTGATCTGCAGCCTTCCTCAGCGCTAGAAATGATGTTCAACAGGGTGTGAACAATTCCCTGGGAGTAGCCCTCTCTCTGCACCCATCATCCCCCCCCCTTCCCTCCCTCTCTGCCTCCCTCACTCCCTCCCTGCCTCCCTCTCTCCGTCCAACCCTGCCTCCCTCCCTCCCTCGCTTACTGCCTCCCTGCTTCACTGCCTCCCTCCCGCTTCCCTCCCTGCCTCGCTCCCTCCCTCCCTCACCGCACACCATGTTGGTTAAAGCAAAACAGTGAGGGCCATAAACCTGCCCTGCCACTGACTAGGAAACAAATGAGAGGGGAAAGAGGTAGGAGAGGAGGGGAGGAAGAAGAGAGGTAAAGAGAGGAGGGGAGGAGAAGAGGTAGGAGGAGGGGAGAGAAGGAGAAGAGAGGTAAAGAGAGGAGGGGAGGAGGAGAGGAAGAGGAGATATAGGGGAGAGGAGGGGAGGGAGAGGAGAGATAGGGGAGAGGAGAGGAGGGAGAGGAGAGATAGGGGAGAGGAGAGGAGGGGGGAGAGGAGAAGAGAGGAGAAGCCAGAACAGGAGCTCAGCAACAAAGCTATGAAACCATAAATCTCTCTTCATCTCCGGGAGAGAATCTTCCAGAATGGTCGCTCTCTCTGGCTCCACCTTGAGAATCATCCAGCTGTTATTTATGGTCTGGGAGAGAGAGAGACCAGAGCTCGGCCAGGGCCAGCAGCCTCCTTTCTCTCTCTCTCTCTCTCTCTCTCTCTCTCTCACACACACACACACACACACCAACACGATAGGCTACACTACACATCTCTCTCTCTAACACACACAAACACACACACACGCATGATAGGCTACTCTACACATACAAGAACAAAATACTCTGTACACATACTCTAGACATCATACAAACATCTATCTCTCTCTTTTACACACACACACACGATAAGCTACACTACACATACAAGCACAAGATACGCTGTACACACACTTGACACCATACACACATCACTCCCTCTCTCTCTCTCACACACACACACCCGCACCACACCCATGCACACACACACACAAGCTCATAAATAAGTGGAGCAGCCCATTGTGACTGGGACTGTAGGCTGTGTGAGAGGCTGCATATTGTATGAGTGTCCACTTTCCACTTCCCACAGAGGAACCCTGTCCCGTGTGACACGAGCGGTAATGTACACCCCCTCCTCCCCAAACCAACCCCCATCCCCTCAAACACCCCTCCTCCTCCTCTCTCGCTCTCTCAATAATAATAATAAATACTCATTTATAAGACGCTCTTATCCAGAGCGACTTACAGTAAGTACAGGGACATTCCCCCCTGAGGCAAGTAGGGTGAAGTGCCTTGCCCAAGGACACAACATCACAGAGCCACAGCCGGGAATCAAACTCACAACCTTCCGATCATGAGGCCAACGCCTTAACCGTTGACCCATCTGACTATTATACTCACCTTCCTCCACACACTCTTCCCCCCCACCCCACACACACACACACACACACACACACTCCAGCCCCCTGCTGTGGGTGAGCTGTATGTTTCAGTTCAGAGCCTGACAGGGTGGAACCGGCAGGAACAGCCGACACACACACACAGACAGGTACACACTCACACACAGGCAGGCACAGACACACACACAGGCAGGCACACACACACACACAGACAGGCACACACACACAGACAGGCACACACACACAGACAGGCACACACACACACACACACACACAGACAGGCACAGACACACACACAGGCAGGCACAGACACACAAAGACATGCACAGACACACACACTCCTGATGCAGACGTCTGACGCGCGTGCTGGAACAGGTGAGGGGCCCGGCCAGATGGAGACGGTGTGACGTTCTGCTCATTAACAACTGTTCCCTGTGTGGAGTCTCCCACGCACACCCACCCTTGAGTAAACACACTCAGGTATACACACACTCAGGTACACACACACGTACACACACACACACTCAGGTACACGCACACACACGCAGGTACACAGCCTGCGGCCAGGTGGGACCAGGTGGGCCGGGGGGGGGGGGGGAGAGAAACAAAGACACTTCCACGCCTGTCTTCCCAGCACGGACCCACGCAGAACGCTGTGTGTCGGACCAGAACTAAGCCAGACCCCAGCCCCAGCCTGCCCCTCACCCAGACAGGGTGCAGCACGCGGGGGGGTAGGACCGCAGTCTGGAAGCCAGCTGGCTAGCGGTCTCGCTCCAGATAGTCCCACTCCGGGCCGGACCGAAACCCAGAACCAGAACATCTCCTGCATCGCTAGCTTCCATCTCGGCCTGTGCCAAGTCAATAATGTCATATTATTGTTGTGCTGTGCCCCGGTGGCTGAAATGTGGCTGCTGTCCAGAATACAGAACATGACAGGCTGGACTATCGTGAGGGAGTCATGTGGAGCAGTCGGTTAGGGTGTCAGGTTAGTAATCAGAAAGTCCCTGGTTCGAAACCCGGCTGTGCCAACATGATGTTGTGTCCTTAGGCAAGGCACGTCACCCTACTTGCCTCAGGGGGGAATGTCCCTGTACTGCTGTGAGTCGCTCTGGATAAGAAAGTCGCTCTGGACAGCTCGACACCCTCACCGCTCAGCCACCTGACTAGACCGGGAAGGGAGTACGAGCAGGTGTGTTGGGATAGCTGGACAGTGGACACACACGCACACACACAGCACACACACAGCACACACAGCACACACACAGCACAAGCGTATCATTCAGACAAAGCTTGTGTAGCCTTCATAGAGCCTAAATAAGATTGATGTCATATCCTACACAAAGTGTGCATAAGTGTGATCCTATCTTTTGAAGTGATTGTTGCCCCAGAAAGAGAGCTTTACAGAAGAGCATCGGTCACAGATCATAGCAACGTGATAGACCCCGAACATTGCAGGTAGTCAGATTATGAAGCATTGTGGGAAACCAAACAAGTGCCAAAGGGAAGAACCACAAGAGCATTCAGTTAAACAAGTTACAATGAAACAACATGAACCTCAAGAAAGGTTCCCTTACCCTTAAAAGCCTAACTAACAGTGTGTGTGACACGCACGCATACACACACACACACACACACACACACACACACACACACTCCCCCCCCCCCCCCTCCACCTAGCCTGCAACATGACAGCGCAAAACCCCCTGCCGATGCTGTCTTGCTAGCCTGCTAGCTGCAGCCCCTCTGAATAGCCCTGGATAGCATTAGTTTTGGTCGTTGTGAATAAATAATCAAATAAAGAGCATATGAATAAACAATAATATGAATAAATAAGCAACATGAATCTCCCATTTAAACAAGACAACCCGCAGCTAGCCTAGCAGCACAGTACCAACACTGTCAACAACACAGCTGTCAGATGTAGCTAGTGCTAATACCCACACGAATTTGTTGAACATATTCGCTCACAACATAAATATGAGCTCATAACATAAATTAATGATACATTATGGCCACTACTATTATATATTTTAATATATTACGCTACGTTAGTCACCTAGTTGGCTAGTATCAACCTGTGCTCGCGCATCATCTGACCATCTTTTAAACGTGCAGCTCTTTAGCTCGAGCGTCTCTCGAGAACATTCCCGCCGTTATTTATCCTGCTTCGTGACAAAGCGGCAGGTTAACAGTTATTATTAATATTCAACTTAATATCGTTTTTGTGGCTTAGTACCTGTCCCGAGAATGATAACGTCAAATTCGGATGGCAGGTTGTCCGCAGCCATGTTTGCTAGTCGCGTCTGGAAAGTGCCAAGTCATGTGACGAAGCCGGAAAGACGTTGCCCCCAGGACGCCATTTTTGTAGTCCGGATTATTTTTCTTTTTTTTTCATTATTAATGTCAGAGTAAACATAATAAATCTGCAGACAGTAGTAACACATCAATGAATTAGACATTTATTCAATGGGATATACAACATAATATACAAAATCTAAAAATAACCAAAATAAAGTAAATCTAACGTCATTATAGGAAAGTATAATCACAAAGTTTCTCTAATTAGTCTGTATAGTACTGATTCCTGGACTACAGCGCAACGCGGTTCATTTTACATTTAATTGAAAGAGTTGATTATCATGATCCGAAATTAATCGATCCGGAATAAAAGCTGTTGGTGAAATATGATGTTTGTAGACAAATTGTTCAGGTCTATGCGCCATAATAGGTTTAACAACGGTGTACTTCAATAAACTTTGTTTTGCGTGAGGAGCGGATGCAACCTGATAAACAGGGGCCGTATAGATCTGATCAGGCCTACGTGTTTCCTGTGATGTACCAATGTGTCATGTCCCAGTTCTTAATTTGACATTAAAGAGACCCTCTCGTGACCATCCTGGATGTAACAGTAGCCATTTCTGAAATATCATAGGACTTATTTATTCAAAATACCAAATCCCCTCAAATCAGAATAGAATCAGAATTCGTTTTCATTCGCCATGGAAGTTGCACAAACACGGAATTTACTGTGGCAGAATGGAGCAAACAAAGAACATATGGGACTTAAATCCTACACTAGTCTACCTCCCACCTCCTCCTATACTGCCTGTAGTCCTAGCCTGGCCATACTGTACCTCCTTCTACTGTCCACCTCCTCTTCACCACCCCCTCCTACCCTTCCTACCCCTCCTACCCCTCTTACCCCTCCTACACCACTGCTTACCTCCTCCTCACCACCTCCTCCTTCACGGCTGATAACTTAATCCTATACTCTCCTCCTCCCTCACATCGGTTTAAGGGCGTAAAGTGGCTGAGTGGTGAGGGAATTGGGCTAGTAATCGAGTTGTTGCGAATTCGAACCCAGGCCGTGCCAACATGACGTTGTGGAATGTCCCTGTACTTGCTGTAAATCGCTCTGGATAAGGCACGGGCCTCCTCTCTCCGTGTAGGCCCGTGCAGGTGTAGGCTGGTGTTTAAGGGGGGTGGGGGGAGGGGGAGGATGTTCAGAACTAAATCAACTCCTCCACTCTCAGTTTCAAACGAGTCGGCGAAAAGTAGCAGGCAACCAGAGCAGCGACAGATGGGCTAAGAACACACGCCTCGCTCCGGCGCTCCTTTCTTCCATGCATCCTCACATCTTCCAACCCAGCGCCGAGGCTTTCAACAGGGGACGCCTGGCTGCGGCAGAGGTGTCTGGGGGGGGTGGGGGGAGAGGTTACACGGCCACTATCTGGGGAGAGGGTGCCCCCCCCTGCTTTAATCCCAGCGAAAACTAGGAGAAAGGGGGAAAAAACCTGCGTCGTTTTCATCTTGTGCCATTTTAAGGGGGGGGGGGGGGGGGGGCGGTTGCGTTTGTGTTCACAGGCTATTTTCCTGGCAAGCGTTACAAACGAACAAAAACGTTTTTTTTGTGTGTGTGTTTTTTTTGGAGGGGGGGTCTTTTTTAAGCGTTGCCTTGCGTTCGGAGACAGAGGGGACGGGAGAAAAAAAAGAAAGAAAAAAAAAACATATATCAAGAAATTCTTTATCTTCCAAGTGCCCACACCTTCCCGCGCTATCCTCTGAGCCCGCGAGCCTTTGATGAGCGCTTCAGACGAGGCTCAGTGATGTGACTCTCCGCGGCTCGAGCGTTTTAAAGAACCTCTTGTTGGCTGTGATTCATTATGGAGCTGGATTATATTCGAGGAGGGGGGCGGGAGGGGGGGGCTGCGGTGGTAAAGGTTCCCCCTTGCCTGTTTGTCCTCGCGCCTGTCCCTTCTGCTTGAAGGGTGTAGAAAACAAGGGCGGAAGAAAGTTTTAGCGGAGGCGGGGGGGGGGGAAGAAACATTCAGGTGCCCAGAGGAACGAGGGGGTGGGGGTTGGGGGGGGGGAGAGGGGTGGAAGAGAGAAAGAAAGGGGTGGGGGGGGAGGGGAGGGGGTGGGGGGCTTCTGGGAAGAACTGATACAGCCAATGAAAGAGAACCATTCCGAGGCCTCTCAGATCATGTGATTAAGGATTTGCGCGACTGTAGTGGAATCTGAAAAAGAAAGTTGGTTGTTCGGTCTTCAAGGACCCTCCTCAAAGATTTGGCTGCAATCACGGCGGTTCTTAAGGGATGACCGTGACGTGAGCTGTGCGCGAGCGTTTCCACTTGCCGACCCGTTGTCATCTTTCGCGACGTCCACTGGTGAAATACGGACGAAAGAGAGCGAGAGAAAGTGAAGAACATGAGAACCGTGAGGAGAGATAGAGAGAGATGAGAGAGAGGGAGACAGGGGGGAAGAAGGAGAAAGAAAAATGAGGGAGGAGGGAAAGAGGGAAGGTACACAGCGTGAGGGATGGGAAACGCTCTAACGTGCATGACGTATCAATCACGAGTGACATCGAAATTACGGGGACGTTCAGTTACAATCAGCAGTAATTTATAGTCATCGATTTGTGTTTTGCATTCACAAATGACTGTAATAGCCGCGGAGACGAAATGTTGCAGTACTGCTCAGACGAGAGAGATGGAGGGTCACCGGGCGGAGGGCCTTAGCTCAACCTGGAAAGAGGAGAGGAGCGGAGCGATGAGGAGAGAGGGTAATGGGGGACGAAGGGGGGACGGAGGGAGGAATCAAATCGGATGAGGCGGTGGGACAACGTGGGGAGCGAAGAGGAGAGACAGAGGAAAGAGGGGGGGGAGGTGGGCGGGAGAGAGGAAGGGAAAGAGGGAGGGGGGAGGGAGGGAGGGAAAGAGGGAGGGGGGAGGCACAACAGAGAGTCTACTCTGAGCAATGAGATATGTCACTCCGCATACGGAGACACGCTCAAGCTGTACCTGAGTGGGGGGGGGGGGGGGGGGGGGGGAGGCATGTGAAGAGGGCTGAGTGGAGGAGGAGAAGGAGGGGGGGGGGAGTTAAGAGTGTGTGTGTGGGGGGGAGGGGGGGGGGGCTATGGTAATCTGATAATCAAACAGCTGAAACAGCGGATGAAGGGGCCCGCTGCAGAAACCAGGTAAAATATGTATCTCATTTCCAGATTGCCAACCATCTTTTTTTCTTCTTCTTCTTTTTTTTCTTTCTTTTTAATTTAACCGCCAGAGAAATTTGCATGGCATTTAAACAGTCATTAGAATATTAATCTCCAGTTCCACGACGACGGGGCCTCAAAGGTTAAGTAGCGTTCCTCTATTCATTCCCAACACTCTTACGACTCGTGGAGAGGTTTGTGTTTGAAATCGCGCCATCTGCTCTTGACGCATGCCAGGTCTGCGCGTCTTCCGCAGAGGCAGCGCGCGACGCGGCAGAGCAACGCAGATGTTGAGCGCAAATTGATAGGTTTTGGATCTGTATGAAAAACGAACCGGGAGAGAGATTAGAAGCTGGGACAGCTTTGTTATTCCTCGAATTGTTATTGCTGAGATGAGTGGTTTGATACGAAGTAATCAACTCTGTAATTAACGGGGAGTTTATATCAAAGGCCACGCGCTGTCTCCGTTATAGTTCCGCGTGCGACCGCGTGTACGTATTCAGACAGTTTGAGTGTGTAGCCTACAGGCCAGATTGTCCATACACACAATCAATTAAATTAAATGTTATTTTTTCGGTTCAATATTTGTGTTTCAAATGATGACTCTGCGCGTACGGGACGCTGACGTTTGCGTCCCTCCGCTCCCGTCCCACGGCAGGGCGGAGACTGTTACCGCGCCCCGGTGAAGCCCGCAGACTCAGGCAGCGCGAGACACAGGCAGCGCGAGACACAGGCAGCGCGAGACACAGGCAGCGCGAGACACAGGCAGCGCGAGACACAGGCAGCGCGAGACACAGGCAGCGCGAGACACAGGCAGCGCGAGACACAGGCAGCGCGAGACACAGGCAGCGCGAGACACAGGCAGTGCGAGATCATGCAATGACTGCACCGGGAAAAAATAAATGTCCCAGACCTTTGACTACCGAACATTTGTGTTTGTGTAAACTGATAAAGCCATGTTGCTTCTACCCCTGAAGCGTGTAATATTATTATTATCTGTAATCAAACTGTTTGCTGGTATTGTGAATTAGGCCAGGAAATGGCCTGATACATTGACTGGAAATCACGGTCATTAGACTAACGAACCACACCAAGATAATTCAATGTTCTGTAATGTTAAGTGAACAGATTGCAAATATATGAGATCGAAATCAAACGGAGAGTCGATTCTGGGCAGCGGTTCCTGCCGTTATTACAGCTCCGTTAACAGCCTATCCGTCGGTGTTGTGTACACGCAGCTGTGAAGCATTAAGGCTTTATGGTTGGAAGTCATGTTTCCCACCGCCGGAGCTGAACAGTAATGAGAGTTTCCAAGTCTGAGAAAAAGTTCTGGAGTACAGAAGAATCCGTCACGATAGTCCCGCCCCCTCACCCCTGTCTCCCTCCCGGTTGATCCGCCAGTCACGCTTCGAGCAACCAATCGGATTCTTGCGAACGAGCAGCGTCTCCCCTGATTTGCGGGCGGACTTGTCATTGGAGTCATCGGTGGGCTTGGCTAATTGAAACCGTGAGTCGCTCGTGCTCAGTCCGGCCAGCGCACTTGTGAGATCGGTGGTTGCCCTATTAGCGACTAACCGAAGGGAGCGCGTGCGAGGCGGTGAAACAGAAGAAGAACGACAGGGGGAAAAAAACATAAGAAAACAACAATAACCCAAAAACTGCGGGAGAGAGAAAGAGCGCGAGGCAAGGAAGACCCCCCCCTCCTCGAGCAACTATGGCCCTATCAGCGACTCCTCCGGTTCTCTCGCCGACCTCCGTCCCTACCCCGGGAAGCCTGTTCGCTCGGATCCGCTCTGCACGAGCCCCGCCGAGTCCCCGCGCCTGACCAGCAGCATGATCAACTCTTTCATCAGCGGCGGCGTTGGTGGTGGCGGGGGAGGAAACGGAACCGGGACCGGCGCGAGCGTGAATAACGAGTGCAAGATGGTGGAGGTGCACGGGGTCAAGGTGGCTTCGTTCAGCGTGGACGGCCAGGAGCTGATCTGCCTCCCGCAGGTGTTCGACCCTCTTCCTCAAGCACCTGGTGGGCGGGCTGCACACCGTCTACACCAAGCTGAAGCGGCTGGATATCTGCCCGGTGGTGTGCACCGTGGAGCAGGTCCGCATCCTCCGCGGGCGCGGAGCCATCCAGCCGGGGGTGAACAGATGCAAACTCATCACGCGGAAGGACTTCGAGGCGCTTTATAACGACTGCACCAACGCCAGGTTAGTGCGCGAGGGTGTTCGGCGAGTATTGATAAATCGCCCGCCGGTGCTTTCATACCGAAAAAGATGGAAAGACACTTCGTGTGTGAGCGATTATGTGTGTGTGTGTGTGTGTGTGTGTGTGTAGAACCGACTGAAAGTTTCTAGCCCTTACTTAATTGTGCGGAGAGGGAACCGTAAAGGCCGGTGTTTGAACTTGACCACAGCCGTGATGCGCGTGTGGAGTCGCGTTCCGGTTGAGGCTCCGCAGGCTTCACCGTTCAGATACGGCAGCGTCATCAAGGCAGTGTTTAAAGTAGTTCAGGTCGCTGGGAACTTCGGTAGGCTGGAGGCCCCCCCACCCTGTCTCTCTCTCTCTTCCTCTCCTTTTCTCTCTATCTCGCTCTCTCTCTCTCCATCTCTCTTTTTCTCTTTCTTTCTCTCTTTCTTTCTCTCCCTCTCTATCTCTTATTCTTACTTTCACTCTCCGTCTTTCTCCCTCTCTCTATCTCAATCTCTCTCTTCCTCTTTCCTTTCTCTCTCGCTTTCTCTCCATCTCTCTTTTTCTATCTTTCTTCCTTCCTTTCTTTCTCTCTCTCCCCTCTCTCTCTTATTCTTACTTTCACTCTCGGTCTTTCTCCCTTTCTCAATCTCTCTCTCTCCCCTCTCTCTCTCTCTCTCTCCTCTCTCTCCTCTCTCTCTCTCTCTCTCTTTCTCTCTCTCTCTCCCTCTCTCTCTCTGACAAACACACAGTTATCAACTATTGCTGATTCAAATGTGTACTTTTTATGCGACTCTTTAAGCGAGTCATATACTTCACACAAACACACACACGCGAGCAAACTCACCATTACACACAAATAATTCAAACACACAATTAAAAACCCCAAGCACACACACAATTAAACACACAAGCACACACAATTAGCCTAAATACACTCACGATTATAAACGTGAGTACACTGACAAGTACAACACAACAAACAGTCCTTTCAGCATTCGTCAAGAAGGCCTAACAATAATATAATTTGTAGGCTGTACAAAAACAAAACAAAATAAAACAGCCTGTAGATTCAGTAAGTGATTAAGTTGGCTTTTGGAAAGTCATATTATTTTTCTTTTTGTGTATAGGCTATACGATGTTGGTCTTTAGAAGGACTGCAGCCTTATGACCCTTTGCGCCATAACGTTTCCCTGTATCCCACCTTGGTTTGAAGACGGCTTTGAACTAGAAGTGCACGTCTGCTGCGCAGGTTTATTTTGTGCAAATTAATTTCCCTTTCCGG
>CM059343.1:5485427-5554101 GCA_030340685.1 Protosalanx chinensis
TTCAGGATCTCCTTCAGCATGGTGGCTATCTGACCCTCGTCAAACGGCCCTGCTCTCCAGCTGCACAACCACACACACCAAAACCATACCACAAACCCACAACACCATACCACCATACCACTTCACACACCATACCAACACATCACACACCATACCAAACACATCACACACCATAACCCAACACACCACACACCATACCAAACACACCACACACCATACCAAACACATCACACACCATACCAAACACATCACACCCATACCACAACACACCACACACCATACCAAACACACCACACACCATACCAAACACATCACACACATACCAACACACCACACCAAACACATCACACACCATACCAAACACATCACACACCATACCAAACACACCACACACCATACCAAACACATCACACACCATACCAAACACACCACCAACCCACACCATACCAACACTCACACATACCAAACACACCACACACCATACCAAACACATCACACACCATACCAAACACATCACACACCATACCAAACACCACACAACCATACCAAACACATCACACACCATACCAAACACATCACACACCATACCAAACACACCACACCAAACCATCACACACCATACCAAACACATCACACACCATACCAAACACATCCACACACCATACCAAACACCACACACCATACCACACACATCACACACCATACCAAACACACCACACACCATACCAAACACACCACACACCATACCAAACACATCACACACCATACCAAACCATCAACACCAACCAAACACATCACACACCATACCAAACACATCACACACCATACCAAACACATCACACACCATACCAAACACACCACACACCATACCAAACACATCACACACCATACCAACACACCACACACCATACCAAACACATCACACACCATACCAAACACATCACACACCATACCAAACACCACACACACACCATATCAAACACATCACACACCATACCAAACACATCACACACCATACCAAACACACCACACACCATACCAAACACATAACACACCATACCAAACACATCACACACCATACCAAACACATCACACACCATACCAAACACATCACACACCATACCAAACACACCACACACCATACCAAACACATCACACACCATACCAAATACATCACACACCATACCAAAACACACACACATATCACACACCATACCAAATACACCACACACACACACACACACACACACAGGGACCAGGAGTTGAACTCCATCCACACTCTCTGGTGTTCCTACCAGTCCAGAGCTGATCCTCCTCCCAGATACTCCATGATGATCCACAGCTTACTGCCCTGGAGAGAGACCAGACAGCATGCATCACAGAGACCAGCACAGAGAGACCAGCACAGCATGCATCACAGGAGACCAGCACAGAGAGACCAGCACAGCATGCATCACAGAGAGACCAGCACAGAGAGAGCACCACAGAGAGAGCACCACAGAGAGACCAGCACAGAGAGACCAGCACAGAAAGACCATCACAGAGAGAGCACCACAGAGAGACCAGCACAGAGAAACCAGCACAGAAAGACCGTCACAGAGAGACCAGCACAGCACGCCATCACAGAGAGACCACCACAGGGAGACCATTACAGAGAGACCACCACAGAGAGACCAGCAAGAGAGACCATCACAGAGAGACCAGCATAGGGAGACCATTACAGAGAGACCACCACAGAGAGACCACCACAGAGAGACCAGCACAGAGAGGACTACCACAGAGAGACCACCACAGAGAGACTAGCACAGAGAGACCAGCACAGCACGCCACCACAGAGAGACCAGCACAGAGAGACCAGCACAGAGAGACCAGCACAGCACACCATTACAGAGACCACCACAGAGAGACCAGCACAGAGAGACCAGCACAAAGAGCAGTCACCAGCAGAAAGATCAACATAGACACCATAAGAGACCAGCAGAGAGACCAGAACAACAAACACAACATAACCACAGAGGGATACCGGCAGAATGACTAGTTGTGACACCAGCAGAGAGAGCAGTCAGAGATACCAGCCTGGGTGAGCCTACCTTCAGTAGGAGCCGTAGTACTTGGTGACGTAGGGGCTGTCACACTGGCTGAGCACGGTGATCTCCTGCTGGATGTCCTCGATCTCGTCCTCCCGCCTCCTCCAGGTCGATGGTCTTGATGGCCACCACGCTCTGGGTGTGATTATCGATGCCTTTGAAGACCTCCCCAAACGATCCCTTGCCGATGCGCTGCAGTTTGGTGAACAGCTCCTCCGGATCTGTGGGCTGTTCTGTATGGGAGGGGGGGGGGGGGGGGGGGGGGGTTAACACACAGCACGTGATGGGTGCCTCTCTCACACACACACACACACTTATGTTCAGGGCAACCTGGATGGGGTTCAACTCTTTAATCAGTCTCCTTATAGCGCTAACCCTCCTAACACACCTACATGTCTGTCCACACACTCCCGTGTGTGCTTGACTAACACACACACACACACTGTCTACCTGCCTGACACACACACACACACACACACACTGTCTACCTGCCTGACTAACACACACACACACTGTCTGCCTGCCTGACTAACACACACACTGTCTACCTGCCTGACTAACACACCCACACACACACACTGTCTACCTGCCTGCCTGACTAACACGCGCACACACACACTGTCTACCTGCCTGACTAACACACACACACACACACACTGTCTACCTGCCTGACTAACACACACACACACTGTCTACCTGCCTGCCTGACTAACACACACACACACACACTGTCTACCCTGCCTGCCTGACTAACACACACACACACACACTGTCTACCTGCCTGACTAACACACACACACACACCACACACACTGTCTGCCTGCCTGCCTGACTAACACACACACACACACACTGTCTACCTGCCTGCCTGACTAACACACACACACACACTGTCTACCTGCCTGCATCTCACACACACACAAACACTGTCTACCTGCCTGTCTCACACACACACACTGTCTAACTGCCGGTCTCACACACACACACACACACTGTCTACCTTCCTGTCTCACACACACACACACACACACTGTCTACCTGCCTGTCTCACACACACACACACACTGTCTACCTGCCTGACTAACACACACACACACACACACTGTCTACCTGCCTGACTAACACACACACACACACACACACACTGTCTACCTGCCTGTCTCACACACACACACTCCCTGTCTACCTGCCTGTCTCACACACACACACACACTGTCTACCTGCCTGTCTCACACACACAGACACACACTGTCTACCTGCCTGACTAACACACACACACACACACACACACTGTCTACCTGCCTAACTAACACACACACACACAGTCCCTCTATACCTCTCTCTCAAACACACACACACACACATACACAGTCCCTGTATACCTCTGTTTCACACACACACACACACACACACACTCCCTGTCTACCTGCCTGTGTCTCTCACACACACACACACACACACCCCCCTCTCTCCCACACACAGTCCTCTGTTCCTCGTCTCCTGACAGGCTCACGCTCAGGTGTGAAACAGGAAGCCAGGCTGTAAAGAATACTTCCTACACACACACACACACACTCGTGTGCACGCATGGGTAACCCCACACACACCCACCCACACACAATGCCTAAGCTGTGAAAAGGCAGGGTTAGGGTCAGCGAAGCATGATGTCCTTGCCTAGATGCACAGCAGACCTTGGACCGCTGCCCCCCCTCCCCCATCCCCATCCCCCTCCCCCAAATAACAACAATAATCGAGGAAATGCTGTGGGCTTCATGCCTGGATGTCTGCCTGTCTAATCTTCCTCCTCCCCCTAAATCACCCATCGATGACACCGAAACGACCTAGTGATAGGAGAGTCAGGTGGCTGCGCGGTTAAGGCATCGACTAGTTTTGCGAGTTCGATCTCCCAGCCGTGCCAATTTGGGGCAAGGCACTTCACTCTACTTGCCTCAATGGGGGAATGTCCCTGTACTTGTTGTAAGGTCGCTCTGGATAAGTGTCTGATAAATGTGAATATAGTTCTAACCCCTGCAATTGTCGAGGGTAGTTTTGGGGAATAAAACAGCTATTAGACTGAATAACTGCAATAGCTCTGCTATTTAGTGTGACTTTAGGGGACTGTCAAAGCTTGAAAACAGAGCAAGTAGCACATTAATCTAATGGTCAAGGTGGCTGTGAGATACATGGTTCCAGCTCGACTCTTAGACGTATTTCGGTCTGTTCTTTTTTCCGATCTCTCATTCTTAGTTAATGACTGACTTTTCGTGAACTGGACTAACTTGTGTGTTTACTTTGACTGAAGTTTAAGTGACTTTCAGTTGAAGCTGAAAACTTCATTCCCAGACCAGGTGGACGTTCGGTTGGATGAGGACTGACGATCAAGTCGATGTCCAGCGACTAGGAGGGGGAGGGAAGGGGGGGGCTTGATCACAACGGGCATTTGCAGTTTATGCGATCAAGTGCCCTTCATTTAACTTTAACCGTGGGCTGTCGCTTTGGCTTGTAGACGAGTCCTTGAATTTATGATCATGAATAATCCCTCCTCCCAGGGGGGTGGGGGGGCTGCCTTGACCGTTCCCGTTACTCCTGTTGACCTTGTTGAGTGAGACTGAGGTTTAAGGGTGAATCCCGATGATCTGTCTTAATCCTTACCCCCTTCCCCTTACCATTATACCCCTTACCCTTACACCTCCCCTTACCCTTATAGCCCCTTACCCTTATAGCCCCTTACCCTTATAGCCCCTTACCCTTACACCCCCTACCCCTTATACCCCCTTACCCTTCCTTTTGCGCGTTCACGTCAGAGTGGCCCTCCCGTCTTACCTGCATCCCTGGAACTTGCACCGCCCCCGGTGACAGGGCCATCTTCCGCATCCAAAAAATGGTCTCCCACGGCCTGCCCGACTTCCTTACCGCACCCGATCAAGTCAAACCCAAAACGTTCCCGAACAACTCAGCGACCTCCGATCGCCGGTGAGCGGCCTTAGCAAGCTGGCGACAGCGGGCCCAGGTTCGCTTGTGTGCCGTCTGTAACGCAGCTAAGGGCCGGCAGAAGTCGTGGTTGTAGCTCGGCCAAGCTAACGGCTAACCAGCTAGCATTTCCAGCTTGTTCCAAAACAACACAGCCCCGATTATCTTGTCATTCATAAGCATTCGATTTAAACTGGCGATCCCCGTCTTTGTTATGACATCGTTTGCGGGTTTCGATACGTTTTATGCTGATATCTTAAGAAGCAGATCTTTTTGGGGGGAGGGGGGTAAAAAAGAGCTCCGGAGTTGTCGACGACTTGTTGCCAGCGCTGTGATCTTGTTGATGTGGCTGAAGTTGTCTCTGGGTGGAGCCTGGGCTGACTTGCGTCACCCTCTCCCTGTCACCTTGGTGTGTGTGTGTGTGTGTGAGAGTGTGTGTGGTTGCGGTGCCGCCCAAATGTGCCAACTGTGTATGTGTAAGAAACAATTCTCTTTTTTAATGTTTTTCTTTCCTTTTTTTTTTTTTTTTAAGTTTTTTTTTTTTTTGTTTTGATGGCTAATAAACTGCAGACGTGAGTGAAAATAAACAGCCTTTAATCACATTTTACTTTACAAAGTCGAAACACAGTTTGGGAAGAAAGTTTGCCGTTTCTGAAATGTCTCGGCGTAAATCTTCATTCATCCACCAGTTTGTTGTCTTGAATCCATCTTTTAACTTCCACACCCGATGATGGGTCCAGCTCCCCCTGTTTCAAGGCCTGTCGACCTCTGATCTTCCATGATGGCAGGTAGCTCTGTTCTGACCAGACAAAAGGACAGAGTTGGAGACCCTGTCTCCTCCTGACCCCCCCCCCCCCCCCCCCCCCCCTCCATTTACATTTGACATCTAGTCATTTATCAGATGCTCTTGGGGCAAGTAGGGTGAAGTACCTTGTCCAACGATACAATATCATGTTGGCCCAGCCGTAGTTTGAACCGGGTACCTTCATATTACTAGCCCGACGCCCTCGTTCTAGTTTTTGGTTTCCACTTCGGAGTTTCCGCTCCTGCCATGCTCACCTCTCCTCCCCTCCCCCGCAGCTCCTTCCCTCCATCTCTCCCCCCCCCCCCTCCCTCGCTCCCTGTCTCCTCCTCCCCCCCTCTCCAGTGCCGTGACGACAGCGATCATGAGGACGAAGGCAGCAGCTCCACAGGTATGTCCACGGTCCCAGAGGTCCTTGTGGGCCCGGGCGTACAGGGGCTGCTGCAGCCAGCGAGGGTTGGACAGCAGGGTCAGGTGTTTGTCCTGGAGCCCCCTGAGCAGGGCCGCCCGCTCCAGCCCCTCCAGCTCAGCCCCGGTCAGCCCCACGCCACACTGCCACGTCTCCCCCACGTCCACCAGCCCTGCAGGCAGAGGAACCAGAGAAACAATCACATGGGAAGTTCAGGTCATTGTTTAGCACCAGTCTGCTGTTATTCGTCACTCCATAAGGTAACAGCAATAACATCAATCATAAGGAATCATTGCAACGATGATAACAATTCATAATGATTGATTATAAGAATTGTATTAATTTAGCTGACACTTTTATCCAAAATGACATTTGATTTATTTACATTTACATTTATTCATTCAGCAGACGCTTTTGTCCAAAGCGACTTACAAGAGAGAGCTTAACAAAAGAGCACTGGTCACTGATCGTAGCAACGTGATAGACCCCAAACATAGCAGGTTTATGAAACATACAATGTGAGAACCAATGAGTGCCAAGGGAGGAGCTATTTATTATTTATGATGATCGAATTATTTAAACCTCTTAATTTGCAATCAAATAAATACTCTTCAATTGAACAATGCCTATACCCTACCCCTTACTGCAAATGTATTCAACCTTCAGTTAACCAGCACAGGGGTGTGGAAACAATGGAATGATTCACATTGAACTGAATCGTAAGTCGAACTTTCTTAGAATTAGTATGCCGTAAAACGTTCAGTTTAATAGTTGTATTTCATGTATTGTATCTTCTCATCTCCTACTTGTCTGCACTGCTGGGGAAGCGAGCAAAAATCCTACAAAAAAAAAGAGAAAAAAAAAGAGAAAAAAAAAAGAGAAAAAAAAAGAGAAAAAAAGAGAGCATCAAATGTGACAGAAAACCTGATCGAATAAAAGTATGAACTTCCTTTATCGACATGCAAGTGGAAATGAGGGTTTAAAACCGTGTTGTCCAATCCTGGTCCTCGAGGGCCGCTGTCCTGCAGGTTTTAGATGTTTCCCTGCTCCAGCACACCTGATTCTAATGAACGGGTTGTTATCAAGCTCTGTGGATAATGACCCGTTCATTAGAATCAGTTGTGCTGGTGCAGGGAAACGTCTAAAACCATCAGGGCAGTGGCTCCAGTGCTTTAAAGTGAGAAAAAATCCCCCTGGTCAATCCCCCTGAGGCAAGTAGGGTGAAGTGCCTTGCCCAAGGACACAACATCAAATAGCCGCAGCCGGGAATCGAACTCAAAACCTTCCGATCATAACCTCTGCGCCACATGACTCCTTGGTCAGATGGCTCAATGGTTAAGGCGTTGGCCTCCTGATCAGAAGATTGTGAGATCAAGCCCCCGCTGTGGCTATATGACGTTGTGTCCTTGGGCATGGCACTTCACCCTACTTGCCTCAGGGAAAAATGTCCAGTACTTACTGTAAGTCGCTTTGGATAAAAGCGTCTGCTAAATGAATAATGTAAATGGTACAGAATGGTAGTATAACCAGAATTGGTCATGTTGTTGGCCAGCACCCAGTGGGCCAGTTAAGTAGTCTGATGGCCTGAAGGAAGTCATTTTTATAGCCTACACAGCCAAGGTTACGGTGTCTATGAAGTGGTCACGGTTACTGCGACTGTGTGACGTTGTCATGGTTACAGCAGATTGCAGCTAAGACGTTGTCATGGTTACACCGACTCTGGGAAGCAGTCATGGTTACAGTAAAAGACTACAATGGTGTCTTGGTCATTGCAACACTTAGTTGTTAGGGAGTTAGGAGTTATGTTAGGGACTTTCAGAAGGTTCCTGGTTCGATTCTCGGTCATGCCAAACGACGTTGTGTCCTTGGTCAAGGCACTTCACCCTACTTCCCTCAGGGGGGAATGTCCCTATACTTGCTGTAAGTCGCTTTGGATAAAAGCGTCTGCTAAATGAATAAATGTAAATGTAAATCGTCAACGGATTTACCTGCCACGACCCCACGACCGTACCGTTCCCCGGAGGTCACGAGCTCCTCCACCTGCACGGGCCCCATCCCCAGCGCGTGCGTCAGGACGTCCCTCCAGTCCTCGCCCTCCCAGTCCTTCTGCGCGATGTGCACCGCCAGGGTGCAGTTCTCAATGGCACCCAGCAGAGGGCGCCAGCGGGTCTCGATGGTTTTGACTCCATCCAATACGAGCCCTGCGTAAGGCTGCCTGAACGACAGGCAGCTGACCTGCAGAGTCATTTCTATGCGGCTGGCAGATCTGGAACGATCCTAAAACATCAACAACTGCGGGGTTCTTCTGATCCACATGCATCCGGTCTCTAAAATCACCCCCCCAAGGCCGCCTCCCACAATCCGGTCTCCCTCCTCCGATCCGCGTCCACCCCTCCTCCCCCGGTAGACGGGTGCTGTTTAAGGTGGTGTGCGGTTGGCTGCAACGTTTTGATCGTCTTGCATTCTGAAATATGGAAAACTATTTAAGCCGCAAAATGAATAACGTGCGCGGCTACGATCCGAGAAAAAAAAAAACGCAACGGACTCCCCGAACCAGCCAGACCTCACTTCCTGAAAGCGTCGTGACGTTTCACGTTACGCAAAACGCTCACAGCGCCGCCTAGCGCCTGGGTGTTAGTATTACATTTATTCATTTAGCAGACGCTTTTATCCAAAGCGACATACAGTAAGTACAGGGACGTTCCCCCCTAAGGCAAGTAGGGTGAAGTGCCTTGCCCAAGGACACAACATCACGTTGGCACAGCTGGGAATCGAACTCGCAACTTTCTGATCACGAGCCCGACGCCTTAATGGACTCCCCGTGTTAAAACATCGTTGAAAACCTTCACTCCAGAGCCACTGTTGTATACTTTATTAGTCATTAATACACACACTTGTATAAATGTTTACAGCAACAAAAGTGTGAATGTAGAAACAGCAGGGATGGTCGCACAGGAGAACTGAGGGGTGAAGAAGCCTTTAGGCGTTATGGAAACACCTTCAACCCTAACTACGTACAGGGCTGTGTGTGTGTTAGACTGTGTTAGACTGTGTGTGTGTGTGTGTTAGACTGTGTTAGACTGTGTGTGTGTGTGTGTGTTAGACTGTGTTAGACTGTGTTTGAGTGTGTGTGTTGGTCCAATATCCGTCTGTTTAACATCCCATCACGAAATTTCAGCTGTTCTCTCAGACCAGCTGAGGGTGTGTTTGAAATGTGTGCGAGGAAAGGTTCTACAGGAAACACGTTCTAGAAGTATCTATAGCCTTTAACAGGTGCGACATTAGTGTCATCCAAACGGACGAGCGCTACACGTTCGGAAAATACGTTCGGAAAATACGTCGGAGCGTCCTCTCTCCGTCTTTCTCTCTCTCTCACACATTCGCTCTCGTAGAATGAGGGGCTGGGGGAGGGGGGGGGGGGAGTTTTGTGGAGCACAGCCCCCCCCCCCCCCCCCCCCCCCCCCCACACCTGTGTCCCCTCCCTCCACGTTGGAAATAAACACATGGAAAAGTACAACAAGCAAAATAATATCACAATAACCACCGTTCGAATATCATGACGTTGTCACGCGGAGAGAGCGGGCTTCCTGTGTCCGGTCGCCACGGTCACCCCAGGAGACCCCTCGCCGTGGCGCCCGGCCCAGCGAGGGTCCGGCGGTGGACCGGAGGCTCAGCGTTCGGCGACGAGGCGGCTGACACGACTTCATCCGTCCCCCTCCCCCTCCTCCCCCCCACCCAGCATGTCTCTCAATTCACACAGCCTAGGCAGTCTGCATCCAGCTGGGGGGAAAAATTGTCTAAACCGGTCGGATCCTGCAGCAGTCTGCCAGCTGTGGCGGCTGGCCCTAGTCAGGCATGTCGATGCAGAGCTTGGGGGGCGGGACGAAATACTTCCCCGGGCTCTGGGTGATCACCACTCCCGTTTTCTTCCGGAACATGGGCGCCATCTTGGGAGGCTCGTGAGCGGGCATCTCCTCGGACGCCTCGGGGTCCTCGTGGTGCAGGTCGTACGACACGTTGCCGTACTCGCGCAGGAAGGGGAGGAGCTCCAGCAGGAACTGGCAGAAGTCCTTCCTGATCCCAAACCACCCTGGGCGAAGAGAGAGGAGAGAAATGAGGTCAGGAGTACAGGGAGTCAGGTAGCTGAGCGGTTAGGGAGTAGGGCTCGTAATCAGAAGGTTGCCAGTTCAATTCCCAGCTGTGCCAACATGATGTTGTGTCCATGGGCAAGGCACTTCACCCTACTTGCCTCAGGGGGGAATGTCCCTGTTCTTGCTGTAAGTTGCTTTGGATAAGAGCTGAATGACTAATGGTCTATTTTCAATCTTTTTTCATATATAAAACGCACCGGACTATAAGGCGCATTAAGCGGAAAAAAACAGTCAGATAAATCCGGGTCGTAAGCTTGTCTTTTGACAGGTGCCACTTAGGGATCCTTATACACACACTGTAATATTATGGTGACGCACAGTATGTATTACTCCGCGACGCACCTGGCTACGGTAGCCGTAATGCTGGGGTCAGTAAGCAAAACCAAGTCGCTTTGGATAAAAGCGTAAATGTAATGTAAAACCAGAATTAATCCATATCTAAAGCGCTTAGGATTATAAGGCGCACTGTCGTTTTTTGAGAAAATTAAAGGCTTTTAAGTGCACCCTATAGTCCGAAAAATACGGTATATGTAAATTTAGGAGACAAATAAAGGTTTTTCTTATCTTATCTTAGTGAGACGGTTAAAACATTTCATTTGCCGGCAACCTTTCTGATGTCAAGAGCCATTTTCCCCCCCTCAATATATATTTCAGCTAAATTGAGAGATGGAAAAATACAGATATCATATTAATATAGCATATTAACTATGCGCTCCCCCCCTCCATCCCCCCACTCACAGTGGTTCCCCCCCTTCTGTCCGAAGGTGGTGGCCATGAGGGTGACCAGCGACACCCACAGGGGCACAAACACGGACACGTAGCTGGAGCCGTAGTGACCGTCCAGCTTGTGCACCAGCAGGATCTGCCGGTAAACAACAACAATGTCAACAACAGCCACGTCAACACATCTGAGAGACAGGCTGGATCGAGGAAGAGGGAGAGCGGATGCGCCAGACGAAGAAGCGTTAGAATGGGTGAGAGAAAGAAAGTGTGTGAGATGGAGAGAGAGAGAGAGAGAGAGAGAGCTTGATGTGTGCGATGGAGAGAGAGAGAGAGAGAGCGCGAGATGGGAGGACCAACAGGGTCGCCGCGACAACCGCATACCTCGAAGGTGAGCAGGGGCACCACGATTGTCATCCAGCTGATCGCCATGGTGATGTGCGTGCGGCGTTGCTCGGGAATGACGTCCATGGAGCGCAGGAAGAGGACAGACCACACGATGTAGTAGAGGACCACCAAGCAGAGGAAGGACATGAGGATCCACAGAGGAACACACACCACCTGCACACACACACACACACACGTATTAACACACACCACCTGCACACACACACGTATTAACACACACCACCTGCACACACGCACACACGTATTAACACACACCACCTGCACACACACACGTATTAACACACACCACCTGCACACACACACGTATTAACACACACCACCTGCACACACACAGGTATTAACACACACACACACAGGTATTAACACACACCACCTGCACACACACACACACACAAACACACACACACACAGGTATTAACACGCACCACCTGCGCGCACACAGGTATTAACACACACACACACACACAGGTATTAACACACACACACACAGGTATTAACACGCACCACCTGCGCACACACAGGTATTAACACACACACACACACACAGGTATTAACACACACACACACAGGTATTAACACACACCACCTGCGCACACACACGTATTAACACACACAGCGCATATACACAGGTATTAACACAAACATACCACATAAACACACCCAAACACACACACTCATATCAACACACACCACCTGCACACACACACCATACATGAACACACACACAAGTATTAACACACAGACCGCACACACCGCACATAAACACACACGTTAACACACACACACACACACACAGGTTCTCCTAGAGAGTGTGTACCAGCCAGGGCCAGCTGATGATCCTGTCCAGACGCAGGGCGATGAAGATGAACTGGAGGATGTTGACGGAGCACAGGATCTCCAGCTGCTCAGGAATACACACACACACACACACACACACACACACGCACGCACGAGCACAGACACACGGTTAATAAATAAATAACAAATACTTTTTAAGCAGACGCTTTTATCCAAAGCGACTTACAGTAAGTACAGGGACATTCTCCCTGAGGCAGGTAGGGTGAAGTGCCTTGCCCAAGGACACAATGTCACATAGCTACAGCCGGGAATCGAACTCACAACCTTCCGACCATGAGGCCAACGCCTTAGGGTTAAGGGTCAGGGGTCGAACCTCCAGGGTTAGGGGTCATAGTCTAACCTCCAGGATTAGGGGTCAGGGGTCGCGGTCTAACCTCTAGCGAGCGGTCGTGTCTGAAGCCCCACACGCAGGCCGCCACGGAAACGGGCGAGACGAAGAAGAGGGGCATGAAGACGAGCAGCCAGAAGTGCGTTCCCCTGGTAACCCTGTCGCACACCAGCACCTCGAAGGACAGCAGCAGCAGGTGGATCCCCACGGCGATCAGCATGGCCTTGAACTCCACGCACATCTCGCCCTCCGCCCTGCAGCGCGCGCGCACACACACACACGGCATGCAGGCACACACATATTAGAACAGTGTTTCTTAACCTTTTTGGAAGTATTTAGATTCAGAATACTTTATCAATCTCTGAGGGGAAAATCCTTAGCAACAACGGCACGCAGTCTCGTAAAAGCACACAGGGGTAAGGGTGTGGAGGTAAAAGATTACCACACAAGGGGTAAAGGCTGGGATCAATTATTATGTACAGACTATACAATTTTACAAGTATTGCTCTTGCAGAATATACTGGTAAAGAAACCCTCCAGTTTCATTTGCGCATTCACTGAACCCTACTTAATTGGTCGTGTCATCGCGAATCATATGAATCGGATGTGTGTCTTGACCCCTGAGACTGACTCACCGAACCCCTGGGGTTCGATCGAACCCAGGTTAAGATCTACTGTATTAGAAGGTGCCCATATCGGTACAGTTGTGGTCAAAAGTTTACATACACTAGTGAAGATCATGTATGCCATGGCAATATAGGGTTTTCAATAAACTCTACAACTCTTATTTTTCTGTGATGGAATGATAAGGAGCACATATTTCTTTGTCACAAAAAACATTCATGACAAATTTTTCTTTTATGAATTTATTATGGGTCTTTTGAAAATGTGACAAAATCTGCTGGGTCAAAAATATACATACAGCAATGTTAATATTTGGTTAAATGTCCCTTGGCCATTTTCACCTCAATTAGGCGCTTTCGGTAGACATCCACAAGCTTCTGGCAAGCTTCTGGTTGAATCTTTGACCACTCCTCCTGACAGAATCGGTGCAGTTCAACTAAATTTGTTGGTTTTCTGAGTCGGACTTGTCTCTTCAGCACAGTCCACATATTCTCTATGGGGTTTAAGTCAGGACTTTGGGAAGGCCACTCTAAGACCTTAATTCTAGCTTGATTTAGCCATTCCTTCACCACTTTTGATGTATGTTTGGGGTCATTGTCCTGTTGGAACACCCAACTACGTCCAAGACCCAACTTTCTGGCTGATGATTTTAGGTTTTCCTGCAGAATTTGGAGGTAGTCTTCCTTCTTCATTATTCCATTTACTTTCTGTAAAGCACCAGTTCCACTGCCAGCAAAACAGGCCCACAGCATAATACTACCACCACCATGTTTGACGGTAGGTATGGTGTTCTTGGGGTGAAAGGCCTCACCTTTTCTCCTCCAAACATATTTCTGGTCATTGTGGCCAAAAAGCTCAATTTTAGTTTCGTCTGACCACAGAACTTTCCTCCAGAAGGCCTTGTCTTTGTCCATGTGATCAGCAGCAAACTTCAGTCGAGCCGTAAGGTGCCGCTTCTGGAGTAATGGCTTCCTTCTTGCACGGCAGCCTCTCAGCCCATGGCGATGTAGAACACGCTTGACTGTGGACACTGACACATGTGTTCCAGCAGCCTCCAACTCATTGCAGACTTGCTTTTTGGTGGTTCTTGGTTGACTCTTGACCAACCTGACCAATTTTCTCTCAGCAGCAAGTGATAGCTTGCGTTTTCTTCCTGATCGTGGCAATGATACAACTGTGCCATGCACTTTATACTTACAAACAATTGTTTGCACAGTTGATCTTGGGACCTGCAACTGCTTTGAAATGGCTCCAAGGGACTTTCCTGACTTGTTCAAGTCAATGATGCGCTTTTTCAGATCCGTGCTGAGCTCCTTAGACTTTCCCATTGTAGTATTTCTGGCTGAGTCTAGTGAATGTGTCAAACAAGCCCTATTTACATGGACTGAAAGAAGTCACCAGCTGGAGTCAATCATAATCACTCGTAAGAAGTTAGGAGGCCATGCCAAAAAGCAAATTGGATTGAAACAACTTTTTCTACATCACCAAATTGGTAATTCAAGGTGCTGTATGTATATTTTTGACCCAGAAGATTTTGACACATTTTCAAAAGACCCATAATAAATTTGTAAAAGGACCATTTTTCATGAATGTTTTCTGTGACAAAGAAATATGTGCTCCTTATCATTCCATCACAGAAAAATAAGAGTTGTAGAGTTTATTGGAAACCCTATATTGCCATGGCATACATGATCTTCACTAGTGTATGTAAACTTTTGACCACAACTGTATATACCTATGTAACCCCACCCCTTCTAGACAAGGTTTCAGAGGTTGTCGTCTGGACACTGTTTTCGAAATCAAGACGTTCTCGATTACTTCCGGATGGGGGCCGAAACATCTTTTTCTACAATGGAACACTCCTGGAGGAATGAGGGTCTACACCAGGGGTGGGCAATCCTGGTCCTCGAGGGCCGCTGTCCTGAAGGTTTTAGATGTTTCCCTGCTCCAGCACACCTGATTCTAATGAATGGTCGTTATCAAGCTCTGTGGAAGCCTGATGATTAGAATCATGCGTGCTGGAGCAGGGAAACATCTGAAACCTTCAGGACTGTGGCCCCTCGAGGACCAGGATTGCCCACCCCTGGTCCACACCGATGTAACCCCCCTGCCCTTGTAAGCCAACCTCCCTGGGCTGCATGGAACTAACCTGTACTGGGGGTTGTGGGCCCAGACCCCCGTGCCCACGGCGGCTCCTATGATGACCATGAGCTTCCAGAGCCAGATGGGGCTGAAGACGGCCCAGTAGCTCCACTCGATCACCCCATCCAGCCGCAACGCCAGCAGCACGGAGAAGAGCAGCAGGCAGGCGTAAATCAGGAATTTACTGACGGGGTGGAGACACAACAGTACAAGCGCTTAAGTTTACCTGTAGTCATTCAACAGATGCTCTTATCCAGAGCGACTCACAGCAAGTACAGGGATACACCCCCTGCTGAGGAAAAGTAGGGTGAAGCGCCTTGCCCAAGGACACAAAGTTGTGTTAACACTGCTGGGGGTTCGAACCGGGAATCCTTCTGATTACTACCACGACGCCCTCACCGCTCAGCCACCTGATTCCATCCACCCCCCCCCCCCCTTCCAACATCTTTCCTGTCGTCCTTCGGGGCTCTTTCTCCTCCCTCGCTTTCTCCTCCCTTGCTCTCTCCTCTCTCGCTCTCTCTTACCTCGCTCTCTCTTCCCTCGCTCTCTCCTCCCTCACTCTCTCCTCTTTCTCTTAATGCCTCATTTCACTTCTGGCTTACTCCCTCATTCCTGTAAATGTTCTTTTAAATAATGGCGTGTTGTTTATGAATGCCTGTGTCACCGTCAACAGTCAGTTTACCAGCCTGACTCCCTCACCACTCACCCACCTGACTCCCCTAGTGAGTAATGTTATTATGATTGTAGTTCACCCTGATGGAGATGTTGTTGCTTTGCACTGTGCCTTGTTAAAAACCCAGCCTCCCTTGACCCTGACCACTGAAACACGGTCCTCAACCTCGATATTCGATGATAGATGCTTCGGATGAAAGTCTCAGCTAAATTAAGTAGCTAAATGTAGCTTTAGCTAGCAAGCTAGCCAGTGTACTGTAGTAGCCTTAGCTAACATGCTTGCCTGTGGCTGTGTACTGTACTAGCCTTAGCTAGCAAGCTAGCCAGTGTACTGCACTAGCCTTAGCTAGCAAGCTAGCCAGTGTACTGCACTAGCCTTAGCTAGCAAGCTAGCCAGTGTACTGCACTAGCCTTAGCTAGCAAGCTAGCCAGTGTACTGCACTAGCCTTAGCTAGCAAGCTAGCCAGTGTACTGCACTAGCCTTAGCTAGCAAGCTAGCCAGTATACTGCACTAGCCTTAGCTAGCAAGCTAGCCAGTGTACTGCACTAGCCTTAGCTAGCATGCTAGCCAGTGTACTGTAGTAGCCTTAGCTAGCATGCTAGCCAGTGTACTGTAGTAGCCTTAGCTAGCATGCTAGCCAGTGTACTGTAGTAGCCTTAGCTAGCATGCTAGCCAGTGTACTGTAGTAGCCTTAGCTAGCAAGCTAGCCAGTGTACTGTAGTAGCCTTAGCTAGCATGCTAGCCAGTGTACTGTAGTAGCCTTAGCTAGCATGCTAGCCAGTGTACTGTAGTAGCCTTAGCTAGCATGCTAGCCAGTGTACTGTAGTAGCCTTAGCTAGCATGCTAGCCAGTGTACTGTAGTAGCCTTAGCTAGCATGCTAGCCAGCTGCGATGAAAAGCTTATGGCTGGAAGATGCTTCGTACCTCGGGTTGAAATCTTGGAAGAATCCCCGTAGATTCATGATGGCAGCTTTAGTTCCTGTTATTAAATCATCATCCTGGTCCACCTATATTCTATCCGGTAGCTCTTTGGCTAAATATAGCCAGTTAATAGAAGTCTGGCTGTCCTGATCCAGTCCAACGCTCACATCAGCGTTCTGCTGATTCCAGACCCGACGTTACCTGGCTAAACAACATTCTGACGTACCGATGTCATTCCCCCGTCATTCCCACAGGTTTCTGGTAAATGTAGTTTAATGTGGCAAGCCAACAAGTTGATTCAATCGGACTAAAAATATAAATAAAACTACAACAGCCAAGAAGCTAGGCGGTGCGCCTGTAGCACTGCCTGCCGATGCATCGATGACAGTCGGAGGATGGAGGCAGGTAAACAAAAACTGCAACAACAACACAAAACATCTACATTTGTTTAATGTTCGTACAACATTTTGGCAACGCTACTCACTTTACTAAATATAAATGACCGAATGACCCCTTATCGAGTGTGGGTCGGGCCCGTAGCGACCAGATTCGCTATCAGGAAGTGAAATATGTGGATAGAAGTTTGAGCCATTGTTCTTTATTATGGCTGTTATAATAACCCGGCTGTCATAACAAAGTGACATCGGGATCTTTTACTCCTAATGTTCAGTAACCAGCACGATTCCGCACATTCTTACTGTTGCATGTTGTCAAATATTAGATCTAGCTGGTGTTAACCCAACAGCTGTGTTAGATAATGAGTCAGATAGCGATCACTCTGAAGATCGCCCATTGTCATTCCCTGTGTTATTGTCTAACGATCAGAATCAGAATCAGTTTTATTCAGAATCAGAATCCGTTTTATTCGCTATGCAAGATACACAAACACAGAATTTACTATGGCAGGAGAGAGTAAACATATATGGAACATTGATATAATAGAATAAAAATGTCATATAAAATACAAATAAGATATATAGTACGGGGGGGGGGGGGGTATATACACAGTAGTGCAAGATGGTCTCACACTACCCCATCCGCGTGTGTGTGTGTCCCGCCACAGTTTTAGCCAAGTATGAAAACCAAATAAACGTGTTTTCGGAGTTCTTGGAGGACTTGCCGGACACCGAGGAGCCAGTGTGGGTCCTGGGAAAGAGTTACAATGTTAAGACAGGTATGGATCTTACAGAACCGTCAGGCGTGTTCCTACTACAGTGTCTGACCGTCTCCTGCCATCCTGGCCACAAGAGAGTCAGGTGGCTCAGCGGGTTAAGGCGTTGGCCTTGTGATCGGAAGGTTGTGAGTTCGAACCCCGGCTGTGGCTGTGTGATGTTGTGTCCTTGGGCAAGGCACTTCACCCTACTTGCCTCAGGGAGAATGTCCCTGTACTTAAACATTTAAGTTGCTTTGGATAAAAGCGTCTGCTATATGAGGTATTATTATTATCTTTGATGTTAGTGTGGTGTGTATGATCTGTTGTGTAAAGATATTTACCTGTACATTCCTGCTGCCTCTGTGTGTTTGTGACCAGAGAGAGCAGAGTTCCTGTCTGACATCCAGTCACGACTCTGGTTCAGTTACAGGAGGAAATTCTGTCCTATAGGTGGGTTCAAACGTCAAGCTTTCCTCTGTTGGTGCTTAGGACAGAATGTGAACAGGTGACCTAGAAATGTAGAGGATCTGAACCTCTGAATCTGTATGTGTGTGTGTGTGTGTGCGCGCCTGTGTGTGTGTTGGTGTGTGCACGTGTGTGGTGTGTGTGCGTGTATGTGTGTGTGCGTGTGTGGTGTGTCTGTGTTCATGTATGTGTGTATTGGTGTGTGTCTGTGCGTGCGTGTGTGTGTATGTATGTGTGTATGTATGTGTGTGTGTGTGGTGTGTCTGTGTTTGTGTGTGTGGTGAGTATGTGTGTGTGTGTGTGCAAGTGTGTCTGTGTGTGTTTATATATGTGTATGTGTGTGTGTGCAGGAGGGACGGGACCCTCGTCAGACGCAGGCTGGGGCTGCATGCTGCGCTGCGGCCAGATGATCCTGGCTCAGGCTCTGCTCTGCTCACACCTGGGGAGAGGTCAGCTCACTGTGGGGGTGTGTGTGTGGGCGGGGGGGGTGTTGTGTGTGTGTGTGCATGCTATATCGCGTTGACAGCGCGGGAATCCTATATCTATATGTGTGTACTGTATCTGTACGTTGCGTGCTTGTACTGTGTTTATGTGGGCTTGCTGATACTGTATACGTCCCCATCTCTGCAGCGTGGAGGTGGAGGGGGGAGAGGGGCCAACCTGAAGACTACACCCGCATCCTGCACTGCTTCCTGGACAAGAAGGACTGCTGCTACTCTATCCATCAGATGGGTGAGGGAGGGAGGGAGGGAGAGAGGGAGGGAGAGAGGGAGGCAGGGAGGGATCTGCTACTCCATCCATCAGATGGGGGAGAGAAAGGAGGGGAGGGGTCTAAGTACTGCTACTTCATCCATCAGATGGGTGATGGAGGGAGGGAGAGAAAGGGAGGGAGGGGGAGAAAGGGAGGGGTCTAAGCACTGCTACACCATCCATCCGATGGGCGAGAGACAGGATGGGAGAGTGCGGGAGGGGGAGAGAGAGAGAGAGAGGAAGAAGTGAAAGTGACCCTGAGTGTTGTGTGTTTGCAGCCCAGATGGGGGTAGGAGAGGGCAAGTCTGTAGGCGAGTGGTACGGACCCAACACTGTGGCCCAGGTGCTCAAGTACGTATGGTGGACACACACACACACAGTACACACATACAGTACACGTACACACAGCACAAACACACACACGCAGGGTGTATTGAGCCTGTGCTTCGGTGCCCTGCAGGAAACTGGTGCTGTTTGATGACTGGAATTCTCTGGCCGTCTATGTGTCAATGGACAACACTGTGGTGATTGAAGACATCAGTGAGTCTTTAGTCTCTCTCTCTCTCTCCCTCTCTCTCTCTCTCTCTCTCTTTCTCGCTCTCTCCCTCTCTCTCTCTCTATCTGTCTCTCATCCCTCTTTTTCTCTGTCTTTCTTTCTCTCTTTCTCTCTGTCTTTCTTTCTTTCTCTCTGTCTTTCTCTCTCTTTCTCTCTCTCTTTCTCTCTGTTTTTCTCTCTCTTTCTCTCTGTCTTTCTCTCTGTCTCTCTCTGTCTCTCTCTCTCTCTCTCTATCTCTCTCTCAATGACAGGTTTTTCAATGACGCGGGGGAGGGAGGGCCTGATTGGCTGTCAACTGTTTCAGTGTCTCTCTTTTCCTGCCTGGAAGTTCTCTGTAAACCTGCGCTTCATGTCTTTCACTGTATAAATCTGTGTTCTCTGTTCCACAGAGAAGCAGTGTCTGCAGACAGGAAGTGGCAGCAGGCTCCGCCCTTCCTGCGGTTGGGGGGAGGTGTTCCCCCCCGGCGACTCCCCCGGCAACCCCCTCTGCACCGCCCCTAGCAACGCCGCCCCCGACCACGTCTGCTTCTACACGGCGGGAAAACGAGGCAGCGTCTGCCCTCACGCGCACACGCACCATCAGCCCCACGCGCACCCTCAACACAAGACCCAGCCGCACAGACATTCACAGCCCCCCACGCACCCCCAGCCCCACAAACACAAACCCTCCCAGCCTCCCAGCGCCCCCCCCCCACCCTCACCCCCACTGGAAGCCTCTGTTGCTGGTGATCCCTCTGCGTATGGGCATCAACAGCATCAACCCCGTCTACATCCAGGCCCTGAAGGTACTTCCTGCTTCCTGGTTCCTCGCGATACACTTTCGGGTCTCCTGTCATTGGACGGTTAGTTGTTATACGACAGTCATGTGATGTGGGTGTCCCGCCTCCTCCCCAGGAGTGTTTTAAGATGCCGCAGTCCTGCGGTGTCCTGGGGGGCAAGCCCAACCTGGCCTACTACTTTATAGGCAGCCTAGGTAAGTCCATACCCGACCCAGCCCGTGACCCCTGACCCCTGACCCCGCACCCCTGCTCTTTCGGGGAGTTACTGCCGGTCTCATGCAATTCCCCCCGCCTCCCTGACCCCCCCCCCCCCCCCAGGAGAGGAACTGCTGTACCTTGACCCCCATACTACGCAAACCACGGTGGAGGCGGAGCCAGGCGGAGCCGTTGACGACCACAGCTACCACTGGACCAGGGCGCCTCGACGCATGAAAATCACCAGCCTGGACCCTTCGGTTTCCCTGGTAACACGCAATCCTCACACACACATCGCCTGAACCCTTCTGTTGCCAGTTTGTTGGTGTTTGTGTGTGTGATGGTGTGTGTGACAGCGTGTTTGTGTGACGTTGTGTGTGTGTGGCGGTGTGTGTGACGGTGTGTGTGACGGTGTGTGTGGCGGTGTGTGTGACGGTGTGTGTGACGGTGTGTGTGTGTGTGACAGTGTGTGTGTGTGACAGTGTGTGTGACGGTGTGTGTGTGTGACGGTGTGTTTGTGTGACGTTGTGTGACGTTGTGTGTTTGTGACGGTGTGTGTGTGTGACGGTGTGTGTGACGGTGTGTGTGACGGTGTGTGTGACGGTGTGTGTGTGACAGCGTGTTTGTGTGACGTTGTGTGTGTGTGTGGCAGTGTTTGTGACGGTGTGTGTGACGTTGTGTGTGTGTGACGGTGTGTGTGACGGTGTGTGTGTGTGTGTGTGACGGTGTGTGTGACAGTGTGTGACGTGTGTGTGTGTGTGTGACAGCGTGTTTGTGTGACGTTGTGTGTGTGTGACGGTGTGTGTGACGGTGTGTGTGACGGTGTGTGTGACGTTGTGTGTGTGTGACGTTGTGTGTGTGTGACGGTGTGTGTGAGACGTGTGTGTGTGTGTATGACAGCGTGTTTGTGTGACGTTGTGTGTGTGTGTGACGGTGTGTGTGACGGTGTGTGTGACGGTGTGTGTGACGGTGTGTGTGTGTGACGGTGTGTGTGTGTGACGGTGTGTGTGTGTGACGGTGTGTGTGACGGTGTGTGTTTGTGTGTGTGTGACGGTGTGTATGACCGTGTGTGTGTGACGGTGTGTGTGACGGTGTGTGTGACGGTGTGTGTGACGTTGTGTGTGTGTGACGTTGTGTGTGTGTGACGGTGTGTGTGAGACGTGTGTGTGTGTGTATGACAGCGTGTTTGTGTGAAGTTGTGTGTGTGTGTGACGGTGTGTGTGACGGTGTGTGTGACGGTGTGTGTGACGGTGTGTGTGACGGTGTGTGTGTGTGACGGTGTGTGTGTGTGACGGTGTGTGTGTGTGACGGTGTGTGTGTGTGACGGTGTGTGTGTGTGTGACGGTGTGTGTGACGGTGTGTGTGACAGTGTGTGTTTGTGTGTGTGTGACAGTGTGTGTGTGTGACAGTGTGTGTGTGACAGTGTGTGTGACGGTGTGTGTTTGTGTGTGTGTGACGGTGTGTATGACCGTGTGTGTGTGACGGTGTGTGTGACGGTGTGTGTGACGGTGTGTGTGACGGTGTGTGTTCTGTCTGCAGGGTTTCTTCTGTCAGAGCGAAGAGGATTTTGACAGCTGGTGCAGTCTGGTCCAGCAGGTAAACAGTTAACAGCATTTAAATCACAGCGTTATAGCTGTTTACTTCACATTGTTAATGGTGTTGTTGTTGTTTTTTACATCATGCTGTTAATGTAGTTGTTACTCTTTCCCTTGTGTTGATGTTTACATGTTTAAATTGTTGTTGTTTACATCGTGTTGTTGACATGGTTGTTGACATCATGCTATTTTTGATTTTTGTTTACATCGTGTTGTTGACATCATGCCGTTGTTGATTTTGTTTACATCGTGTCATTGACACGGTTGTTGACATAATGCTGTTGTTGATTTTTGTTTACATCGCGTTGTCGACACGGTTGTTGACATCATGCCGTTGTTGCTAACGTTCCCAGGAGATCTTGAAGAAGAGGAGTGAGCGGATGTTCGAGCTGGTGGAGAACCATCCTCCTCATTGGCCGCCCTTCGTCCCGCCCACAAAACCCGAAGTCCACACTACCGGCGCAGGTCAGGGAGGAACGACCCTGTCTGACCACCTGTCTCTGTCTGTCCACCTGTCTCTGTCTGTCCCCCTGTCTGTCTCTCTGTCCACCTGTCTGTCTCTCTGTCCACCTGTTTGTCTCTCTGTCCACTTGTCTCTGTCTGTCCCCTGCCTGTCTCTCTGTCCACCTGCCTCTGTCTGTCCCCCTTCCTGTCTCTCTGTCCACCTGTCTCTGTCTGTCCCCCTGTCTGTCTCTCTGTCCACCTGTCTCTGTCTGTCCCCCTGTCTGTCTCTCTGTCTGCCTGCGTTTTATGTCCACCTGTTTGTCTCTCTGTCCACCTGTTTGTCTCTCTGTCCACCTGTCTGTCTCTCTGTCCACCTGTCTGTCTCTCTGTCCACCTGTCTGTCTCTCTGTCCGCCTGTTTGTCTCTCTGTCCACCTGTCTGTCTCTCTGTCCACCTGTTTGTCTCTCTGTCCACCTGTCTGTCTCTCTGTCTGCCTGTGTTTGATGTCCACCTGTCTGTCTCTCTGTCTGCTTTTGTTTGATGTCCACCTGTCTGTCTCTCTGTCTGCCTGTGTTTGATGTCCACCTGTCTGTCTCTCTGTCTGCCTGTGTTTGATGTCCACCTGTTTGTCTCTCTGTCCACCTGTCTGTCTCTCTGTCAGCCTGTTTGTCTCTCTGTCCACCTGTCTGTAACTCTGTCTGCTTGTGTTTGATGTCCACCTGTTTGTCTCTCTGTCCACCTGTCTGTCTCTCTGTCTGCCTGTGTTTGATGTCTACCTGTTTGTCTCTCTGTCCACCTGTCTGTCTCTCGGTCTGCCTGTGTTTGATGTCCACCTGTCTGTCTCTCTGTCTGCCTGTGTTTGATGTCCACCTGTTTGTCTCTCTGTCTGCCTGTGTTTGATGTCCACCTGTCTGAACGTACCAGTACTTACCTAGCATCTGTCTGTCTGTCTGTCCAGAGTTCATCGAGTCGCCTGATCAGCTGTTTGAGTCGGAGGAGGAGTTTGAGATCCTGAACATGTGAGCCGCTCCTGACCAACCAACAGAGGGCGCCGTGACGACGCTGCGTCCATCCTCCGCTCTGCTGAGCTGGCCTCTAGTCTGCTCTGCTCCCCTCTAATGGGCTCTGCTATCTTCTGCTCTAGTCTGCTCCCCTCTAATGGGCTCTGCTATCTTCTGCTCTAGTCTGCTCCCCTCTAATGGGCTCTGCTATTTTCTGCTCCAGTCTGCTCCCCTCTAATGGGCTCTGCTATCTTCTGCTCTAGTCTGCTCCCCTCTAATGGGCTCTGCTATCTTCTGCTCTAGTCTGCTCCCCTCTAATGGGCTCTGCTATCTTCTGCTCTAGTCTGCTCCCCTCTAATGGGCTCTGCTATATTCTGCTCTAGTCTGCTCCCCTCTAATGGGCTCTGCTATCTTCTGCTCTAGTCTGCTCTGCTCAGCTCCCCTCTGACGGGCTCTGCTATCTTCTGCTCTAGTCTGCTCTGCTCAGCTCCCCTCTAACGGGCTCTGCTATCTTCTGCTCTAGTCTGCTCTGCTCTTCTCTACTCTGCTACACTGCAGAAGAAGTGCCTCAGAATCACACCAAGCACAGCAAGTGGCTCATCATTCTGCAAAAACACTCTCTTTTACACACACACACACACAATCAGGACTCAGCCTGGCCACCAGGATACAGACACTTCGGAAACGAACGACCTTTGTGGAGCAGGTCACGTCCCGCCCAGCCTCACCCCACGCCGTCTCGTCACCCCTCTCGTCTCACCTCAACGACGTCACGAGGAACCAGAGGGCGGGGCTTGCGGCCGGTGTCCATCGTGATTGGCTCCTCCGGGGGGAAACCGGCCCGTCCGACAGCCTAGCTAGGCGTACCCTCGGGCTTCGTCACGGTAACCGCGGCGGCCGTTGTCACGGGAAACGCGGCTGTCGTCGTGGAAACCGCGGCTGTTGTTGTCACGGGAACCGTTAAGGCTGGGAGGCCCCCCCCCAAGGGCTGGAGGAGGACTTACATTCATCAGTGTTTAAAAAATAAAATAAAAACTCCCAATAGAACACGAAGAGCTTGCTATGGATCAGAAAAGTGCCTCTGAATGTGTGTTCCTGTTTCTCTGTTTTGCAAAGGGACCTCTCCTCCCAAATACAGTGTACATGTCCGAGAAATAAAGATGTTTAAACACGTTGGGCTCAAGGGTCATAACATTTCCATTTAGTTACGTAGCAGTCGCTCTTATCCAGAGCAGTCAACATGGCCCTCCACTTCACCCTCCAGCATCTGGACTCTCCAAACAACTACGCCAGGATCCTGTTTGTGGACTTCAGCTCTGCCTGCCAATGTTCTGAGAATGTATCCCCAAGGTAAAGTGTACTGTGTTTGTAAAGAAATTTACAAATACCATGAGATTCGAACCCATGTCTGTCCAGAAAAGAGCGTTAAATGGAATGTCTTTCCAGAAAAAGCTCAAATTGCAAAGTCCACATACTTAACCATTCCTCCACCAGCTCCACAGTATCATGTTGACTGATCTGAGAATACATCTCCAGGTAAAGTGTGATGTTTGTAAAAAAGCAAATAACAGCATTATTGCACCAGATTTGAATCTGTGTTTTCCAGAAGCAACCATGCTTAGTTGTACCACATGCTTAACCACTGAGCCACCTGGAATTAAGTATTTCTGGAATATCTTGAGAATACATCCCTAAGGTAAAGTGATAAGTATGCAAATGTTCTGAGAATATATCCCCAAGCTAAAGAGTGCTGTACTTGTAAAAAGAAATGTATAGATTTCATGAGATTCGAACTCATGTCTGTCCAGAAAAGACACCGCTTTTGTGATCCATATGCTTAACCACTACACCACCAAGTCCACAGCATTATGTCAAATGTTCTGAGGTAGGTAAAGTGTGATGTTTGTAAAGCAATATGCACGCAAACACTGACACTCAAACTGTATCTGTTTAAGGCACAAGAATACTCAATACTGCCAATTTTGTGTTGTCTTCAATTGTAACATTATTAAATTTATTGATATTGATGTTCTACATTTACATTCAATCGTTTATCAGACGCTCTTACCCAGAGCGATGTACAGCAAGTACAGGGACATTCCCCCCTGAGGCAAGTAGGGTGAAGTGCCTTGCCCGAGGACGGAACCTCATGTTGACACAGCCGGGGTTCGAACCAGGAACCTTCTGATTACTAGCCCGACACCTTCACTGCTCAGCCACCTGACTCCCTCATAAGAGTGTGGTAGAACGCTTGACTGCTGAACAAGAGGTTGCAGGTTCAAAGGGCGTATGTGGCTTACGAATGAAAGATACAGGGCAAAAAAAAAATTATGTAGTCAGCCACCAATTGTGCAAGTTCTCCCACTTAAAACGATGAGAGAGGCCTGTCCTTTTCAACATAGGTACACCAACTATGAGAGACAGAAAAGAAATCACATTTTCTCTTCTTTTTTTAAGTGGGGGAACTTGTACAATTGGTGTCTGACTACATACTTTGTTGCCCCACTGTGTGTGATGTGTGTGTGCCAGAGATGTTTGTTTTGTTCCCCTCCGCTGGTCTGTGTGACTGCGGTGCCCCACCCTAGCAACCACCCTCAAACGGTTCCTCTTCTGGTCCCTGTGTGAGTGAGTGTGAGGTCATGTTTGTGGACGGGTGAAAACCCTCTGATCAACATCTGGGGCCCGACAGAAGCAGAAGTGGGAGTGGGAGGGACGCTTTTCCCTTTGTCGTCCCCCACCCCACTCTCACCCACACCCTCACCCTCACCCTCTGCCTCCCCCTGTCCACCGCCATCTCTCCTATAATCTCTTCAGATTTGCTTCTCAGAATCAGAATACTTTATTAATCCCAGAGGGGAAACTCTTTGGCAACAACGGCACACAGTCTCGTCAAAGCACGCAGGGGTAAGGGTGTGAGGTAAAAGAGTAGAAGAGTGCACACAGGGATAAAGGAATGGGGGGCATAATAAGTGACTAAAGGCACACAAGAGGTAAAGGCTGGGATCCAAATAGAGTGCTGGGATACAATATATACTGATCCTGAGATGAAGAATACACAGGAGATAGATAGTTGGGAAATAAAGCCCTATTGCCTTAGGGTCATACATACTACTACTAGGGGTTGTAATGTGTAATAAATACACTTCTGCACCTCTCTCTGAATATGTGTTTTTTTTCCTCCTCTGTCACCAGCATGAGTTGAGTACCTCAACACCGCTCCTCTTCTCTCTGGGTGTTGACCTCACACCTCCGTGTCGACACCTCCTGCGTTTAAATTTAGTCAGACGCTCTTATCCAGAGCTACTTACAGCAAGTACAGGGACATTCCCCCCCTGAGGCAAGTAGGGTGAAGTGCCTTGCCCAAGGACGCAACGCCATGTTGCCTCACCCGGGAATCGAACTCGAGACCTCGCTGGCCTGACGCCCTAACCACTCAGCCACCTGACTCCCTGCGGTGATCCTTCCTCCTGCGACCAAGGTACGACTAAGGTAACCAAGGTGACGGCCACATCATCATCACATCATCGTGCGTGCCTCGATATCAAATGCGGTCGAGGGTGCGTTCTCAACGAGAGGGTTACGGAAGAGTCCGTTACGGATGAATTTTGAGGATGAGGGTGTGCTTCGAGAGAGGCACACATTGTAGACGAGTGTTATGGGTGAGGGTGTTATGGATGAAGATGTGATGGATGAGGTGTTCTATGAGGAAGGTGTGTTTTATCAGATGGGTTTGTAATGGACGAGCATGTTCAATGATGGTGGATTCTTAATGTGAATATTACGGATGAGTCTGTTAGACACTAGCGCGTCATGGATGAGTATATGAATCTATTATGGATGAATCTTGGATGGATGAGGAAGCGTTGGGAATGAGGTACATTTTCTGGACGAGTCTATTACGGATGAAGATATTATGTATGAGGTGTGTTCTATGAATGAGGTGTGGGTTTTTTGGGACGAGTTTGTTATGGATGAGTTTGTTATGGATGAGTATGTTATGGATGAGTTTGTTATGGATGAGGTGTCTGTGGGATATGAATAGTTTAGCCTCTCCCTGCTGCTTGGCAGATCCACTTCTGAGACTGACGTGCTGAACGAGATATAACAACACCTGTCTCTGTTTACTATCCTCACCCTCGTTCCATCTCTCTCCTCACTTCTCTAACCTTCCTCCCATCGCTCTTTTTGGATAGTTTTCCTTTTCTCTCCCCCTGTCTCTCTCTCTTTCTCTCTCTTTCTCTCTCTTTCTCTCTCCTTCTCTCTCTGTCTCTCTCTGTCTCTCTCTTTCTCTCTCTTTCTCTCTCTGTCTCTCTCTGTCTCTGTCTCTCTCTGTCTCTCTTTCTCTCCCTTTCCCTCTCTCTCTGTCTCTCTCTTTCTCTCTCTGTCTCTCTCTTTCTCTCTCTGTCTCTCTCTGTCTCTCTCTGTCTCTCTCTGTCTCTCTCTTTCTCTCTCTGTCTCTCTCTTTCTCTCTCTTTCTCTCTCTATCTGTCTCTCTCTTTCTCTCTCCCCCTGTCTCTCTCTCTTTCTCTCTCTGTCTCTCTCTGTCTCTCTAACTTTCTCTCCTGCTCTCTTTCTCTCTCTCTCTCGTTCTCTCTCTCCCACTCTCTCTTCCACACACTCTCTGTCTCACACACTCTCTCCCTCCCTCCCTCTCTCTCTCTCTCTCTCCCTCCCCTCTCTCTCTCTCTTCCTCTCCTCTCTCTCTCCATTTCTCTTTTAGCATCAAGGCAGGCAGCCCACTTTGAATTGTCATGGCAACAGTGGGTGAATGTGTTGGGCTATAGAAGAGAGAGAGAGGTGAGGGAGAGAGAGAGAGAGAGAGAGAGAGAGAGGGGGAGTAGTCTGTTGTAACACATAGAGGGGGGAGCTTTTACTGCTGCAGCAGTTGCAGCAGAGGTGTGTCCCCTCCAGCCTCCCGCTCCTCAGCCTCAGCCTCGACCCCGGCCGCGGTCTTCGGGAGGTAGGTAAGGGGCGGGGGTGGTGGTGGTGGTGGGGGGGGGGGGGGGGGGGTCATTGATCATGGCTTGATGTCCTGGCTCGTGTACGCAAGCGTGAGTGCGTGCGTGCGCGTTGTCGGATCTGTTGCATGTTGCGATCGTGTTTTGAATCAACAGCGGGATCCGATAGACCCACACCTGCGTAGCTTGTGTGTGCGGCGCGTTAAAGTGCACGCGTGTGTGTGCATGTATGCGTGTGCATGCTCCATGTGTCCCAGGGAGTCTATTCCTCTGACAGGTCGCCTTAGAATGCTCGTCATCCCTCTATCTCTCTCTCCATCCCTCCCTTCCCTCTCTTTCTCTACCCCTCCCTCTCTGTCTCTATAGACCTCCTTCCATACGCCTCTATACCTCTGTCACTCTGTCCTTCTCTACCTCTCTATCACGCTCCCCATCCCTCTCTCTGTCTCTCCCTGTCTTTTCATCGCTCTCTTTCCCTCGCTTTCTCCATCCCTCGGTCTCTGCCTCTCTCTCTCCATCCCTCTCTTTCTCCACCCCTCTTATCTCTATAGACCTCCCTCCATATGCCTCTATACCTCTGTCACTCTCTGTGTCCTTCTCTACCTCTACTCTCCATCCCTCTCTCTGTCTCTCCCTGTCTTTTCATCACTCTCCATCACTCTCCCTCTCTCTCCCTCTCTTTCTCCACCCCTCTGTCTTTATAGACCTGTGTCCTTCTCTACCTCTCTTTCACTCTCTCCATCTCTCTCTATCACTCGTTCTCCCTGCCTTCCTTCTGTTGTCCTACTCTGAGGACAGAGACTATTATATGTAAACAGGAAGTTACAACACAAGTGATTGTGCCATCACCGTAACGATCCTCTAACCTCTAATGTAATCAAGGAAGTTGCAGTTAGACAACAAGACCCAGGCCAAGAACCACATCCAGACCCATACCCAGCCACTAACTAGACCAGATCAGACCAGATCAGGCCAGACCGACTTAGACCAGTTTAGTCCAGACCAGAGAACAGCCCTGACCAAACCAGGCTAGACCACACCTGACCACATTAGACCAGACCAGACCACACCTGACAGCATTAGACCAGACCAGCTTAGACCAGTCTAGTTCAGACCAGACCAGCTTAGACCAGACCAGTCTAGTCCAGCCCAGACCAGTTTAGACCAGTCTAGTCCAGACCAGAGAACAGGCTCGACCACACCTGACCACATTAGACCAGACCAGACCACACCTGACAGCATTAGACCAGACCATCTTAGACCAGTCTAGTTCAGACCAGACCAGTTTAGACCAGACCAGTCTAGTCCAGCCCAGACCAGCTTAGACCCGTCTAGTTCAGACCAGAGAACAGGCTAGACCACACCTGACCACATTAGACCGGACCAGACCAGATCCAGCCAAAACCGCCCAGATCCGACCCAAGCAGGCCAGACACGGTAAAGAGAACCAGACCCTTGTCTTTCTTTAAACACACAGAGGTTGTTGCCATAGCAATCGTTCATGATGTAATGTGGGTTATTTGTATTCTGTTATGTTTTCTCCACAACCGGCGTGTCTCCGCGTCGTCACGGCGATCTGGGACCCTGTCAGGCGCGGCTGTCGCCTGCGTCTGCTGTCAGCATATTTCTGTGTCAGCGCCTGGGTTGGGGTGTGAGTGTTTGTGGCCGTGTGTAATTGTGTCTGTGCATCACGTGCACGCGTAGTATTGTGTGTAGCTGCAGATGGCTGGATGTGTGTGTCTATTACCTCAACCGTGTTCACACACAAGAGGGTGGTTTTGGTCTGCGGTACATTGTTGACTGTGCAGACTAGGTCAATAGGTAAACTATCTAGAGTAGGTCTGCTGTAGGCTATAAACTGTGTAAAGTAAGTCTGCTGTAGGCTATAAACTGTGTAGAGTAGGTAGGTCTGTTGTAGGCTATAAACTGTGTAGAGTAGGTAGGTCTGCTGTAGGCTATAAACTGTGTAAAGTAAGTCTGCTGTAGGCTATAAACTGTGTAGAGTAGGTAGGTCTGCTGTAAGCTATGAACTGTGTAGAGTAGGTAGGTCTGCTGTAGGCTATGAACTGTGTAAAGTAAGTCTGCTGTAGGCTATAAACTGTGTAGAGTAGGTAGGTCTGCTGTAGGCTATAAACTGTGTAGAGTAGGTAGGTCTGCTGTAGGCTATAAACTGTGTAAAGTAAGTCTGCTGTAGGCTATAAACTGTGTAAAGTAAGTCTGCTGTAGGCTATAAACTGTGTAGAGTAGGTCTGCTGTAGGCTATAAACTGTGTAGAGTAGGTAGGTCTGCTGTAGGCTATAAACTGTGTAGAGTAGGTAGGTCTGCTGTAGGCTATAAACAGTGTAGCGTAGGTAGGTCTGCTGTAGGCTATAAACTGTGTAGAGTAGGTAGGTCTGCTGTAGGCTATAAACTGTGTAGAATAGGTCTGCTGTAGGCTGTAAACTGTGTAGAGTAGGTAGGTCTGCTGTAGGCTGTAAACTGTGTAGAGTAGGTCTGCTGTAGGCTATAAACTGTGTAGAGTAGGTAGGTCTGCTGTAGGCTATAAACTGTGTATAGTAGGTAGGTCTGCTGTAGGCTATAAACTGTGTATAGTAGGTAGGTCTGCTGTAGGCTATAAACTGTGTATAGTAGGTAGGTCTGCTGTAGGCTATAAACTGTGTAGAGTAGGTCTGCTGTAGGCTGTAAACTGTGTACAGTAGGTCTACATGAGCTGTGTAGACCGTGTAAAGGACTATATGTGGACTGTGTTAAGCAGTCTATACATAGAATGTTTATTCATATTGTTCTGATTATGGAATGGCAGGGAGACTAGCAGTTGCCATGGAAATCACCCCCTCGACCAAATCCGATGCGTCTCGAGATGAACCAAGATATCTCCTCGCTTTCTCGCCCTCCTCTCTTCTCTCTCCCTTCTCTCCTATCATCTTTCCTATTCGCCTCCTCTCGTTCTTCGTCCATCTCTTCCCTTCCCCCTCTCTCAGTCCAGTTCCACCTCAGAGGAGGTGCTTGTCGAGTGGAGAACAAGAGGATAAGGAGGAAGGAAGGAGTGGAGATTTAGAGGGAAGGGGAGAGAGAGAGAGAGAGGAGGAGAGGAGGAGGTGAGGAGGGAATTACTGACGCTCTTTTCCTCTGGTCTTCATCAGGTTTGGAACACAGAGCTTTGTTGTCACAGCAACACATCCACCCCGCTGAACCGCTGACCCCCGCCGGTCTCTCCTGGACTCTACTCGTTGCTACTGAATTCTACTCATCTCTCTACTGATCTCCACTGCTTTCTAATGGACGCTACTGATTCGTGCTGAACTTTGCGCTTGTTCTGTATTTCTCCTCATCTGCTGTGGTTCTGCTGAGCTAGCATGAATCCTGGGGGTCTGCAGTGCCCCCCTCCTTCCTGGGAGCCCCCCCCCCAGTCCAGTTTTGCCCCGCTGTGGGGGCAGGGCTACCAGCCGCTGTCCCCCTGTCCTGACCTGGTCCGCTCGCGCTGCCAGCATCCCGACGCACAGCGCCACTCTGAAAGGTCAGGGGTCGCCACGCTGGCTCCCGGGTGTGCTGGGAAACCTGGGGAGGGGTGGGAGGGGAGACGGGAGGCCCGACTTCCTGAGGGAGGGGGGCGGATGACATCATCCAACAGCCCAGAGTTCAGAGGTCGTTCCTTCTCGGGGGTCTCGACCTCCAAGCCTTCTCGCGAGGAGTTGGACGGCTCCCACCTCAAGGCTGGTCCTGATTGGCTCGCACCCTCAGACTCCTCCCCCGAGGTGGCGTGCCGCTCGCGATCGCGCAGCATCATCCTGAAGAAGAGCAAGCGCAGACCGGCCCCGCCGCAGCGCAGCATATCCCTCCGCCGAGACGGCCGCACCTCCTCTCAGATCAGAGAAAGTAGGACCCAGAGCCTTTACCTGCCCGACGACCCGCTCTGCTTTCTGCCCGACCTCATCCTCATCTCCAAACCCCGAGACGGGGAGGAAGGGGAGGAGCCTTCCCCCGTTAACCCCGCCCAGGAAAAGCTGTCAGTCAACAGCGGTAACCCGGAGCAACCAGAAGTGATGGATCCCTATTGCACCATGCTGCCTGGGGTGGGGCGGGGCTGGGGGAGGAACAAGCCCCCCTTACCCCCCCGGGGCCCCCTCAATACCCAGACCTCCTCCCCCTCCTCCCCAAGTGCTCCTCCCCCTCCCCCCTCACCCCCTGTTACCCCCACCTCCACCATCACGGGCCCTTCCCCCCTGGGCTGCAAGATGAGACCCCGTGCCTCCCCCCCCTCTCAGGGCAGCAGGGTAAGGCTGTCACTGGAACTACCCGCCCCCACCATCCCATCCCCAGGTCCCGCCCCCGCCCCGGACCCCTCACTCCGCCCCCGAGCCACGAGGCGCCATTCCGATTCGTCGGCGTTCTGCCGTCTCCGGGGCGTGGGCGCCAGCGTGGCGGTGATGCCCGTGGTCACCCAGGAAGACCTCAGCACCATCCGACTCCGCCCCCTCGGTGCCCCCAACGCTGACCACACCCCTGAGCCGCACGATGATGTCACCACCGGGGATCCCTCCTGCCCACCTCCTCCTCAGGGTCCTAAAGGTAGACCTCCGCCTGTGGCAGCCAAGCCCCCAGTGCCCAGGTGGCTGCCTGGTCACGCAGCGGAGACAGAGACCCCCCCAGCCCCCCAGGGTCAGCATGCACCCCTCCACCCCCCTCAGGAGCAGGGCCAGGGGCGGGACCAGGGAGAGGGGCGGGACCAAAGAGAGAACCTCTACATGAAAGTCAGAAGGCCCAAACCTAAGAGGTCTCACCAACCTCAGATCATGTCCATTAGTGATGACATCACTCAGCAGCAACCTCACTGGCCTCCGGGTCATGTGACCGGCGACCCAGCTCGCACCTGCGGCCAACCGGAGACCAGATGTGGAGAGGGGTCTGCGCCAAACAGAATTCCAGAAGATTCTTTTCGGAGGGACAAGAAGTTGACTCCGCCCCCTGTCGCCAGAAAACCAGATGTGATTTTGAGACCGTCGTCCTTTTACCTAAACTGCCCAGAAGCAGGTACACTTACTTACACTGTTGGGTTAGTAATCAGAAGGTCCCTGGTTTGAACCCTGGTGGTTTCAACATGACATTGTGTCCTTGGGCAAGGCACTTCACCCTACTCGCCTTAGGGGGGAATGTATCTGTACTTGCTCTAAATCGCTCTGGATAAGAGCATCTGCTAAATGACTACATGTAAATGTGCTGGTGCAGATATACAGAGTACAGGTACACACATGCGTACAAGTGCAGGTACAATTGCGCCAAAACAGCTACAGGAACAGTTATGTTTACAAGTACAGCTACAGGTACATGATAGGTGGCTGATAGGCTTGTTTTCTCAGCAGATGTGTGTCTGGAGAAGAGGGGGGGAGAGAGGAGCTCCGTGCCCCAGATTAGGGCGCTCTGTCAAGGGGAGAAGGATGACCCTCATCCCCGTGCTGAGGACCTCTTCACCATCATACACCGGTATGATTTCTGTCTCGCTGCTAATCGAGAAAGATGCCGACTCTCTGTCTGACTGCAATCTCCCCTTTCTCCCCCGCCTCTCTCGTCTCCTTCGCTCTCTCCTCCTTCCCTCTCCTCTCTACTTTTCACCTCTCTCCTCGTCTCCTCTCCTCCTCTCCTCTCTCCGCTCTTCCTCTCCTCATCGCCTCTCTCCTCTCCTCGTCTCCTCATATCCTCGTCTCCTCTCCTCATCTCCTCTCACCTCTCCTCTTCTCCTCTCTCCTCTCCTCTCCTCCTCACTCCTCTCCTCTCTCAGGTCAAAGAAAAAGCTCCTCTCCTCCAAGGAAAGTGCGGAGGTGTCGGGGGGCCGACAGGCGCTAGGGTCTCCCTCCCGAGGGAGCTGCGACCCCCGCAGCCAGGACCAGGGTCAGAGGTCAACCTCCAAGACCGACAGCTTCATGGCGTTCCTGCAGAGGAGGCGGAGCCAGAAACCCACGGCCAGGGAGAGGGTGTCGGCCACAGAACTGCTCAAGACTTCCAAGCCATTACCCAATCACAACGCAGAGCTGGCCGAGCCCTAGAAGGTTCTAGACAATCAGAAAGCCTTCCCAGAGACCCGGGACCATGTGAGGTGTAAAACACCAGCACTGGGACGGACTGTAGACAATCACCGACCAGAGGAGAGCTGGGCTGAAGAAAAGTGCCCAAAAATTCCTGTATTTTGACGCTTGAAACATTTGTTTCCGTGGTGATCTTGCTGTACGTTGCTCATGAGATAAAATCATCATTGTCAAACATTTGTACTGCCCTCTCCGACCACGCCCACCAGTATATCTGGCCACGCCCATTTGACTTCGAGTTCCACCCACTATTACCCCCCCCCCCCCCCGGCTTGTTTATATGACCACGCCCACATTGTTACAGCTTCTCTGCTTGTGATTAATGTCCTGCTGATGAAATAAATATTAAAAAGGTGTGTGTCACCAACATCTTGTTTTTTTTGTGTGTGTGTGTGTTTTAAGAGAGCCATACAAAGACAAAGCTAGTAAGCATAGACACACACACATACGCAAACCTACAGCACTGGTAGGTCTGAACACATACACACACAGTACTGGTAGATTTGGGCACACACACACATAGACACATACCGGTAGGTATGTGTGTAGAGATATTAGTGGATGGACACACAGGGATTATAATCTGCATAATCCTCCAATCATTATCCTTCTGTAATGGATGTGTCAGACTGGCTAGTCGACTCCTATCTTCCCCCTTCGTCTAATCCCTCTATCCTCTCCAACACTCGTCCCTTGTACTCCTCTTCTTGCCCTCTTCTAACACTCTTTCGCACTGTTCCTCCTCTTCTCAAACGCTCTTTCTCCCTCAGATCCTTAAAAGGAAGGATATCAGGTCGGAACAAGGAAGTGGATCTTGGAGGTGGCAATCAAGAAGAAGAAAAACGATTAAGTAAAACTATTTTCAGTTTCATAACGGTTTTGATTTTGGGTTAGGGTTGAGCCTTGACGTAGCAGTTTTGCTTTTACGAGAAGGGACTCGAAATACCTGAAATAGGGACCTTTTGTCTTCCGGAATGTTCTAAATGTTCTAAAAGGGGGTCAGATTGCTCAATGGTTAAGGCGTTGGCCTCATGGTCGGAAGGTTGTGAGATTGAGCCCCGGCTGTGGCTATGTGACATTGTGTCCTTGGGCAAGGCACTTCACCCTACCTGCCTCAGAGAAAATGTCCCTGTACTTACTTTAAGTCGCTTTGGATAAAAGCGTCTGCTAAATGAATGAATGTAAATGTAAATTCTGGTCTGTTTGCATGTCTGGCTAGGCTAACATAGGCTAGGCTAAAATACGCTATGTTACCTCAGTCGTAGGAGCATTTCTCCTCCCACGTAGAAATCCCAACTGTTAGCCTTCCAAACCAATATCATGTAGCCTCCCCGCTAGCCTCCCATCCCATCATGCCATGCCTCTCCCTCCTCTCTCCCCCCTGGGCTCTGGGCCTTCTCCTCCTCGCCGCCCTCCCCTTCCTCCCCCAGGCCGGTGTGTTCCGAGTCGGAGTGCTCGGACCCTGGTCATGTGACCCCCTCTTCGCCAAAGCCCGCCCCCAGCTGGCGGCCATGTTGGCGGTGGAGCGGATAAACCGCGACCCCAGTCTGTCGCTGGGCGTGGTGTTCCAGTATGAGGTCATGGAAGAGGACTGCCAGACGTCGCGGGCGCTAGGGGGTTTCCTGCGCCATCATCCACGGGCCAACGCCTACCTGGGGCCTGTCAACCCAGGTTACTGTGATGCTGCGTCCCTATTGGCTAAGGACTGGAACAGGGCACTGTTCTCCTGGGCGTGCGTGAACCACGAGCTGGACGAACGCCAGCGACACTCCGCCTTCACGCGCACCGTGCCATCACCTGTCTGGGTGCTGGTCAGGTGCGTCTCTCTCACGGCGCTAAACACGCTAACATTCATCTTATAAACATGTTCACATGTAAACATTCAGCTTGTAAACATGTACACATGTAAACATTCATCTTATAAACATGTTCACATGTAAACATTCAGCTTGTAAACATGTACACATGTAAACATTCATCTTATAAACATGTACACATGTAAACATTCAGCTAATAAACATACATATGTGAAAATTCAGCTAATAAACACACACATGTGAACATTCAGCTAATAAACATGTACACGTGTAAACAATAGGCTTGATGCACATGTACACATGTAAAGATTCAGCTTATAAACATGTACACGTGTAAACATTCATCTTATAAGCATGTACACATGTAAACAATCTGCTTGATGTACATGTACACATGAAACATTCAGCTTATAAACATTTACACATGTAAACATTCATCTTATAAACATTTACACATGTAAACATTCAGTTTATAAACATGTACACATGTAAACATTCAACTTATAAACATGTGAACACGCAAACGATCTGCTTGGTGAACGCGTTCACGTAAATGTTCATCTTATGAACGTGTCAACATGTAAGCAATACACCCATAAACATGTAAACAACACGCTTGATCGACTCGTACCCGTGTAAACAGCCTGCATGTTAACACGTCAACAGCCTGGCGCGACACTTCCGCTGGGCTCAGGTGGGCGTGGTCTCATCAGCCGAGGACGTGTGGGTGGACACGGCCAATCAGGTGGCCAACGGACTGCGTAGCCATGGCATCCCTGTCGTCGTCATGGTAGCGGCAGATAAGGACGCCGCCTCCGTGCGTCAGGCTTTGGTCGCCATCAAAAGCAGGAAGCATCTACGCAGTGTGTGAACCCCAACCTTAACCTGAACACCACTACCCTAACCTCAACCCTAACACTAGTCCTAGTCCTAACCCAACTCTAACATCCCGACCTTAACCTGAACACCACTACCCTAACCTCAACCCTAACACTAGTTCTAGTCCTAACCCAACTCTAACATCCCGACCTTAACCTGAACACCACTACCCTAACCTCAACCCTAACACTAGTCCTAGTCCTAACCTAACTCTAACATCCCGACCTTAACCTGAACACCACTACCCTAACCTCAACCCTAACACTAGTCCTAGTCCTAACCCAACTCTAACATCCCGACCTTAACCTGAACACCACTACCCTAACCTCAACCCTAACACTAGTCCTAGTCCTAACCTAACTCTAACATCCCGACCTTAACCTGAACACCACTACCCTAACCTCAACCCTAACACTAGTCCTAGTCCTAACCTAACTCTAACATCCCGACCTTAACCTGAACACCACTACCCTAACCTCAACCCTAACACTAGTCCTAACCTAACTCTAACATCCCGACCTTAACCTGAACACCACTACCCTAACCTCAACCCTAACACTAGTCCTAGTCCTAACCTAACTCTAACATCCCGACCTTAACCTGAACACCACTATCCTAACCTCAACCCTAACACTAGTCCTAGTCCTAACCCAGCTCTAACATCCCGACCTTAACCTGAACACCACTACCCTAACCTCAACCCTAACACTAGTCCTAGTCCTAACCTAACTCTAACATCCCGACCTTAACCTGAACACCACTACCCTAACCTCAACCCTAACACTAGTCCTAGTCCTAACCTAACTCTAACATCCCGACCTTAACCTGAACACCACTACCCTAACCTCAACCCTAACACTGGTCCTAGTCCTAAACTAACTCTAACATCCCGACCTTAACCTGAACACCACTATCCTAACCTCAACCCCAACTCTAGCGTAAACCCTCCTCCTTACTCCAACTTTGCCTTACTTTTATGTAGGACTTCAAATAAACGCTGAACAATATGAAATACAATTGTGAAATGCACTGGTATATTGGAATTACATTTAAAAGCTCACCACATACAAATACACTGTACCAAGAATGCTAACAAACACACATACCCTTCTGTAGCACTGGGAATAACTGGGATGTTTAACATTTATGTGGTTGTTCATTGGTGTGCCTGTCTGTGTTTGTCTGTGTGTGTGTTCCATGTTTGTGACTGTGTATGTTACACGCGTGTGTGTGCATCGCGCCTGACTGTACATGTTTGTGCCAGCAGTGGTGATCCTCTGCATGCACTCCGTTCTGATTGGTGGAGAGACCCAGCGGTTGCTATTGGAGACTGCGTTGGACATGCACCTGACCGACGGGTCTTTGGCGTTCGTCCCGTACGACACGCTCCTCTACAGCCTCCCGTACCGCGACATGCGCTACCCAGCCCTCCTCGGCAACAGCAAGTTAAGGAGGGCCAACGATGCTGTCCTCACCGTCACCATGGACTCTGAGGAGAACTCCTTTCATACGGCCTATCAGAGGGCAGTGGACACAGGCCTACTGCCCAGACACACCCACCCTCTACAGGTAGGCCTACTGCCTAGACACACCCACCCTCTACAGGTAGGCCTACTGCCCAGACACACCCACCCTCTACAGGTAGGCCTACTGCCCAGACACACCCACCCTCTACAGGTAGGCCTACTGCCCAGACACACCCACCCTCTACAGGTAGGCCTACTGCCCAGACACACCCACCCTCTACAGGTAGGCCTACTGCCCAGACGCACCCACCCTCTACAGGTAGGCCTACTGCCCAGACACACCCACCCTCTACAGGTAGGCCTACTGCCCAGACACACCCACCCTCTACATGCAGGCCTACTGCCCAGACACACCCACCCTCTACATGCAGGCCTACTGCCCAGACACACCAGGTAGGCCTACTGATCCACTCACGTCTCTCCTCAGCTGTCTCCTCTCTTCGGGACGATCTACAGCTCCATCCTCTTCATCGCCAACTCCCTGCAGAGCGTGCGTGAGTCCGGGGCCTGGCCATCTGCCGCCAACCTGGTGCAGCACTCCCGGAGGATGGCCTTTTACGGCTTCAGCCAGCGCTTCCACATCAACTCCAGCGGGGCCAGCCTGCTGTCCTACCTGGTTCTGGACACGGACGGGCAGACCTGGCCCCTGGTGCCCACCCACAGCCTGGACCTGGAGGCTGGCATGGTCCGGGCCCTGGGTCGACCCATACACTGGGCGGGGGGGGTCCAGCCCAGCCCGGACCCCAGCTGCTGGTTCTCCTCAAACACAATCTGCAATGGAGGTTTGCCAGCGTTTATATGTGACATTTAGTCGTTTAGCAGACGCTCTTATCCAGAGTGACTTACAGAAAGTACAGGGACTTGAGGCAAGTAGGGTGAAGTGCCTTGTCCAAGGACACAATGTAATTTACGTTACATTACCAATTTATTATACATTTCAGCAGACGCTTTAGAGAGAGCTTTACAAGCTCTCTGAAGCTCTTCTGAAAAAAAAACATTTGTTCAGTTTGCCTTTAGCTACACATTATTAATAATGATTAATGATACTCATCTATGTGAAGACGCTGATCCTGTTCATGATTTCTCACAATAATAATGATTACGAACATATGTTTTTTAAGATATTGTCATTTTTACATTTATGTACATGCAAGACTATGTTTTTAGTACAGGCCTGCGGGTGACTCATGGTCGTTGGGGACTACCTGGTGCCCGCGGGCACCGTGTTGGGGACCCCTGCCCTAATCGTTCACCCACATACCCTTAACACAGATCTACTGTCATGTTTGTAAGGTGTGGATCCGTTTGGGCTGGTGCTGTTGTTGCTGGGTGTCGGGCTGGCTGTGGTTCTGACTGCTGCGATGGGTTACTGGGTCCGCCGCCGTGTGATACAGGCCCGGCTGCCCCGGGGCCCCGGGAAGATCCTGCTGACCCTGGCTGATGTGACCTTCATCCACCCATCCCTGAGCAACAAGGTCAGGGCCCCTCATCTGGGATCTCTGGAATGATCTCTGTGTGGTTATAAGATAAATCTTTATTTGTCCTCCAGGGGGTGGAAATTGCATTGTTCTATGTGGTTCTATTGAATGTTCTGGGCGTGGTTCTTTAGCATGTTCAATATGCGGTTCTGTAGCATGTTGAGCCCTAGAACGTTCTTCTTGTCGGTTCTTTGGGATGTTCTATGAGGTTCTGTTGGATGTTCAGCGCGGTTCTAAAGGGTGCTCTGTGTGTTCTCCCCTGGTCAGAAGCTCAGCTTGGACAGCAAGGTGAGTGACATGGGCGGTCCTTCCTACGCTTCCTCTGCCTCCACCGTCTCCCCGGCAACCTATGAGAACTCCAATATTGCCATGTATGAGGTAAGGATGGGGAAGATATTTCAGGTAAGGTCCAGATTCTCCCCAAGGAGACATGGGGTATAGCAGAGGCGATTTCTTCAAGACGGACGCTTGGATTCCCCTGAAATGTAAATCGAACGAACGGTCAAGTATTTACTATTGCGTAAAAGTTTTCAATGCGTTCAAATGCGTTCATCTCGAAGACGATTTCGTTCAGAATCGGTTACGTATAGCGCAGGGGTGTCAAATCCTGGTTCTCAAGGGTCTCTGTCCTGAAGGTTTTAGATCTTCCCCTGCATCAGGGGACCAACAAATAGTTCTAAACAACATTAGATTACGGCACTTCACATAATCTAATGTTGTTTAGAACTATTCGTTGGTCCCCATATGGTGACTTGCCAGTGTTGTTGATGTATCTCTTGCTTTATGTTCACAATCATTGTGTTATGCATTTATAGTTCTTCCCTTGGCACTTATTGGTTCTCATGATGTATGATTCACGATCTAAAAAACCGACTGTGTTCGGAGTCTATCACGTTGCTATGCTCAATGACTGATGCTCTTTGTAAAAGCTCTCTCTTGTAAGTCGCTTTGGATAAAAGCGTCTGCTAAATGAATAAATGTAAATACATGTAATGTAATTCTAATGAATGAGGCTTCCACAGAGCTCAATTACAACCCGTTCATTAGAATCAGGTGTGCTGGAGCAGGGAAACATCTAGAACCTTCAGGACGGTGGCTCCCGAGGACCAGGGCTGGACACCCTTGCTATATGGTCATTAGACAGATGCTACAATCGTACCCCACGTGGCCTATCGCCAACAGGGTCTGCGGCTAACAAGGAAACAGAGTGAAGCTAATATCTGCAGCTAAGAGGGTGTGTAGGATGTTCTGTAGCTAACAGGGTGTGTTGCTAACAGGGTGACAGGAACTGTAGCTCGCCCCTAGCCCTGACAGACTGCCCCTACAGGGAGACTGGGTCTGGATGAAGAAAATCCCATCCGGAAGCTGCAAGTCCATTACTACCCAGACCAGTGACCTGTTTAAGCTGGTGAGGGTTAATATTACACCTGGTACACCTCTTTACTTGTTCCCTAACTTTAAGCCTTGTTACAGGTCAATATCATTAACAAACATAGAGTCTTGCAGTTCAGTTTGTATCCAATTTGTATTTTACATTATATTTTTTTATTCTGTTTTACCCTCATTATTATGTTACATATATGTTCTGTTTGCTCTTTTCTGTCAAAGTGAATTCTGTGTTTGTATATCCTGCATAGCGAATACAAATTTAATCTAATTCAGATTCACAGATATGCATGCAGTCAAGAATACATATACATACATGCACATACATACACACACCCACCCCCACACACACAGTCTTGATTTCATATATAGAAGCAGTCCAGATGACATAGAAAGGCAGAGAACGTCTAGATTATAGAAACATACATACACAACATGTGGTGAGAAATGGTTTGTGAAGATCCACCAAAAGTGAGACAGAATTTAAATGGCTGAGGTGGCATAAAGTTTTTGTGACGAAGGCTATTTTAACCAGGAGATAACAGGAAGTAATCAGGTTTATTAAGATGATCATGAGGATGATGGAATTACATTTCAATTTTTTCATTGAGCATTTGCTTTTATCCAAAGCATCTTCCAAGAGAGAGCTTTACGAAAGAGCATTGGTCACGGATCATAGCAATGTGATAGACCCTGAATATAGCGGGTTGAAAAAGTGTTTGGACCCCATGGAGAAATCAATCACGTTAAATACTAATGTTTGTTTGGCCCAACCAGACACTAAAAGGTGTAACTGGTACATTTCGATTTTTTACATTTAGTCATTTATCAGACACTCTTATCCAGAGCGATTTACAGCAAGTACAGGGACATTCCCCCCTGAGGCAAGTAGAGTGAAGTACCTTGCGCAAGGACACAACGATGTGTTGACACGAACCTGGTACCTTCTGATTACTAGCCTGACACCCTAACTGACTGCACCACATGACCCCTAATATGTTCTAACCATGCACTAGTAAACTTTAAATATGACTCTAAATGGTAAACTATTATATTCATATATATTTCCCTTGTTCGTCCTCCAGATGAAGGATATTCGTCACGAGAACGTGAACCTGTTCGTGGGCTGCTTCCTGGATTGCGGCGTGTTTGGAATCCTGACGGAGTTCTGTTTACGTGGAAGCATCCGAGACCTGCTGCGGAACGACGACGTCAAGCTGGACTGGATGTTCAAGTCCTCCCTGATACTAGACCTCATCAAGGTAGAACACACACACACACACACACACACACACACAGCATAGACACAGGCATGCATGTACACACACACACACAGCATAGACACAGGCATGCATGTACAGTAAGTACACACACACACACAGCATAGACACAGGCATGCATGTACACACACACACACAGCATAGACACAGGCATGCATGTACAGTACGTACACACACACACACACACACACACACAGCATAGACACAGGCATGCATGTACACACACACACACACACACACAGCATAGACACAGGCATGCATGTACACACACACACACACACAGCATAGACACAGGCATGCATGTACAGTACGTACACACACACACACACACAGCATAGACACAGGCATGCATGTACACACACACACACACACACACAGCATAGACACAGGCATGCATGTACAGTACGTACACACACACACACACACACACACAGCATAGACACAGGCATGCATGTACACACACACACACACACACACAGCATAGACACAGGCATGCATGTACACACACGCACACACACACACAGCATAGACACAGGCATGCATGTACAGTACGTACACACACACACACACACAGCATAGACACAGACATGCATGTACACACACACACACACACACAGCATAGACACAGGCATGCATGTACAGTACGTACACACACACACACACACACAGCATAGACACAGGCATGCATGTACACACACACACACACACAGCATAGACACAGGCATGCATGTACACACACACACGCATACACAGAAATGCAAGAAGTAAATAGACACCTTTAAGAGTCAAAATTCTTTATTTAAAACGCAAAGTGAACCATTGAAATGTAATCAATAGGAAGGTCCAGAGCGACTTACAATAAGTACAGGGACATTCCACCTGAGGCCAGTAGGGTGAAGTGCCTTGCCCAAGAACATACCTGTCATGTTGGCACTGCCGGTATTTCGAACTTGCAACCTTCTGATCTAGCCCGATTCCTTCAACGCTCAGCCTCTTATGTGCGTACTTATGTGTGTTTGAATATATTAATCTGTGCCTATGTGTGTGTGTGTGTGTGTAACAGGGTATGAGGTACCTGCATCATCGAGGGATCTGTCACGGCAGACTGAAGTCTGGGAACTGTGTTGTGGACGGACGTTTTGTGCTGAAGATCACCGACTATGGATACAATGAAGTTCTGGAGGCCCAGAGACTTCCACACACACCAGCCACTGCTGAAGGTAGACCACACACACACACACACACCTCAGCCACTGCTGAAGGTAGACCACACACACCCCAGCCACTGCTGAAGGTAGACCACACACACACACCCCAGCCACTGCTGAAGGTAGACCACACACACACACCCCAGCCACTGCTGAAGGTAGACCACACACACACACACACCAGCCACTGCTGAAGGTAGACCACACACACACACACACCCCAGCCACTGCTGAAGGTAGACCACACACACACACCCCAGCCACTGCTGAAGGTAGACCACACACACACACACACACACACCCCAGCCACTGCTGAAGGTAGACCACACACACACACACACACACCTCAGCCACTGCTGAAGGTAGACCACACACACACACCCCAGCCACTGCTGAAGGTAGACCACACACACACACACCCCAGCCACTGCTGAAGGTAGACCACACACACACACACACCCCAGCCACTCCTGAAGGTAGACCACACACACACACACACCCCAGCCACTGCTGAAGGTAGACCACACACACACACCCCAGCCACTGCTGAAGGTAGACCACACACACACACACCCCAGCCACTGCTGAAGGTAGACCACACACACACACCCCAGCCACTGCTGAAGGTAGACCACACACACACACCCCAGCCACTGCTGAAGGTAGACCACACACACACAAACACACACCCCAGCCACTGCTGAAGGTAGACCACACACACACACACCAGCCACTGCTGAAGGTAGACCACACACACACACCCTAGCCACTGCTGAAGGTAGACCACACACACACACACCCCAGCCACTGCTGAAGGTAGACCACACACACACACACACCCCAGCCACTGCTGAAGGTAGACCACACACACACACACCAGCCACTGCTGAAGGTAGACCACACACACACACACACCCCAGCCACTGCTGAAGGTAGACCACACACACACACACACACCCCAGCCACTGCTGAAGGTAGACCACACACACACACCAGCAACTGCTGAAGGTAGACCACACACACACACCAGCCACTGCTGAAGGTAGACCACACACACACACCCCAGCCACTGCTGAAGGTAGACCACACACACACACACACACACACACCCCAGCCACTGCTGAAGGTAGACCACACACACACACACCCCAGCCACTGCTGAAGGTAGAACACACACACACCCCAGCCACTGCTGAAGGTAGACCACACACACACCCCAGCCACTGCTGAAGGTAGACCACACACACACACCAGCCACTGCTGAAGGTAGACCACACACACACACACACACACCAGCCACTGCTGAAGGTAGACCACACACACACCCCAGCCACTGCTGAAGGTAGACCATACACACACGCACACATGCTCAGACACACACACACAAACCCAGCCCCCTGCAGGGGGTACAAATACTCCCTTTCATTCTTCTCTTTGTGTTCATCTTTGTGTTGATGTGTGCCTGTGTGTATGTCTATGTGTGTGTGTATGTCTGTGTCTCTGTGTGTCTGTGTTTGTGTGTGTATGTCTGTGTGTGTGTCTGTGTGTGTGTGTGTGTGTGTGTGTGCATGTCTGTCTATGTGTGTGTGTCTGTCTGTGTCTGTGTGTGTGTGTGTCTCTGTGTGTGTCTGTCTCTGTCTGTGTGTGTGTGTGTCTGTGTGTCTGTCTGTGTGTGTGTGTGTGTGTGTGTGCGCATGTCTGTCTATGTGTATGTGTCTGTCTGTGTGTGTGTGTGTCTCTGTCTCTGTGTGTGTGTGTGTGAGCAGAGCTGCTGTGGACAGCTCCAGAGCTGCTGAGTGCACCAGGCCAGATGGGCTCTCTCCCAGGAGACGTGTACAGCTTCTCCATCGTGGTTCAGGAGGTCGTGCTCCGAGGACCCCCTTACTGCATGATGGACATGACTGCCGAGGGTAACATGTACACACACACACACACACACACACAGACACTATCCAGTCATTCACACTGATTACTATTAGACAATCCTGGTCCGCAGGAGCCGCTGTCCTGAAGGTTCTAGATGTTTCCCTGCTCCAGCACACCTGATTCTAATCAATGGATTGTAATCAAGCTCTGTGGAAGCCTGATAATGAATCATTCATTAGAATCAGGTGTGCTGGAGCTGGGAAACATCTAGAACCTTCAGGACAGCGGCTCCCGAGGACCAGGATTGGACTCCTCCGAGTCCTAGAAAATCGAGCACTTTTGCGTGCTATTCACCGTGTGTGTGTGTGTGTGTGTGTGTTTGCGTCCGTGTGTGCGTCCGTGTGTGGGCTCCAGACATCATCCAGAGGATCAGGAAACCCCCTCCTCTGTGCCGGCCGCTGGTGTCTCAGGACCACGCCCCCCTCGAGTGTATCCAGATGATGAAGCTCTGCTGGAGCGAACAACCAGACAGACGGCCCGACTTCAACCTCATCTTCAACCAGGTAGAAACACCAGACCAGGTAGACCATGGGTGTCCAATCCTGGTCCTCGAGGGCCGCTGTCCTGAAGGTTTGAGATGTTTCCCTGCTCCAGCACACCTGATTCCAATGAATGGGTCAATATGAGGCTTCCACAGGTTGCCGGTTCGATTCCCAGCAGTGCCAACATGATGTTGTGTCCACTTCACCTGACTTACCTTGGGGGTAATCAGGTGGCTCAGCGGGTTAAGGCGTTGGCCTCATGATCGGAAGGTTGGGAGTTTGATTCCCGGCTGTGGCTGTGATGTTAAGTCCTTAGGCAAGGCACTTCACCCTACTTGCCTCAGGTGGATTATACCTGTACTTACTGTAAGTCGCTTCGGATAAAAGCGTCTGACGAAATGACCGAACCTAACATGTGTTCCTCCTCCTCCCCATGTTCCTCTGTGAACCGCCCGTCCCCAGTTCAAGAACATCAACAAGGGGAGGAAGACCAACATCATCGACTCCATGCTGCGGATGCTGGAGCAGTACTCCTCCAACCTGGAGGAGCTGATCAGGGAGAGGACCGAGGAGCTGGAGGTGGAGAAGCAGAAGACTGAGAAGCTGCTCACCCAGATGCTGCCTCCGTGAGTCTGGCAAAAACACACACAGGACGAAAAAGGAATTGAATGGATACTAGCTTAGCAGACGCTTTTATCCAAAGTAATATACAGCCAGTGTAGGGACGTTCTCCCTGAGGTAAGTAGGGTGAAGTGCCTCGCCCAAGGACACAACGTCACACAGCCACAGCTGGGGTTTGAACTCACAACCTTGCACTCATAAGGCCAACGCCTTAACCCGCTGAGCCATCTGACTCCACGTTTAGTCATTCAGCAGACGCTCTTGTCCAGAGCGACTCACAGCAAGTACAGGGCCATTTCACCCCCCCCCCCCCGAGGGCAAGTAGGGTGAAGTGCATTGCCCAAGGACACGACGTCATGTTGCCTCAGCCGGGGGTTTGAAGCTCCCTAACCGACTGCCCCACACGACTCCCTCATATACCATCATATACCATCATATACCATCATATACCATCATATACCATCATATACCATCATATACCATCATATACCATCATATACCATCATATACCATTTCCCAGCATTCCCTTCTATTGTTCTGTCCTATTTCCCAAAATATGGAGTTTCTTTGGCGCAATGGATAAAGCAATAGACTTGCACCCAGAAGACACAGTATACTGAGCCTGCCTTTGTCATGCAACCAAGGTATTGTGGCTTAGTTGGTCAAAGTGCCCTTTCTAGTAAACAGGAGATCCTGAGTTCAAATCTCAGCGGTGCCTTTTCAGTAAAGACACTCACGTGATGATTGATATAAAGAATATTTATTGATACCCATAACATGGAATATGTTTTGACTTTGGCGGAGCGGAATGTCTAAGGGGAGCGCTCCCTACCGCCTCGAGCGACACATACGTGCATACATATATGACATGAGGCATGGAGCAATAGATATATAATCCCCCTGATAGACAGAAGACAGATATACATATAGTCAGACAGACATACAACTGGGGGAGAAAGGAGATGGAGGTGGGAGGCAACAGTAATGATCCAAACCTGTCTGTGTGAGTGTTGTATATCCGTGCACCTTTTAAGGCAGTCTTACCGGGGGGAAGCCCCAATGGGCTTGCACTACCTGGGTCAGGTGTGTTCATGATTGATTGCTTGCGCTACCTGTGTGCTTGAGCTGTTACTGCATGTGCACTGCGGTGTGTGATGATAATATATTTTACCGAATGAGTGAAGTGTATGCTGAGTGTATGATGTGAATATATGAAGAGTTATGAGAATGAATGACGATATGTACTTAGATGACTGAGTGATGACGCGGGCAGCCCGAGTGCCGTTGCCAGAACTAGCTGCGCCCATTTATGGCCAAGCTCACCCAAGAGTAAGCTTTGTCTGAAAGAATGAATTAATGAATGAACTTAGCCCTTGTCATTGACTAGCAAGCCAGGAAGGCGCATCGCTACCTGCTTGTCCATAGAGCAACTTCCACAATCAGAATCGGAATCTTTTTGATTCACTATACAGGATATACAAACAGAATTTACTTTGGCAGGAAAGAGCAAACATAGAACATACAGTATATGTAACATAATAATAAGGGTAAAACTGAATTAAAAATATAATGTAAAATACAAATGAGATACAAATAAGATAGAAGTAAAAGTGCACACTAGCTGTACAGATGGGGGGGGGGGATATAACTATAGTAAGAGAGTGTAGAGAGGAATGGGTATATATAGTTGAGGGGGAGGGGGGTTAAATACACAGTAGTGCAACAGTGGTGCCAAATCCCATAAGGAGTGTTTTTGTGTTTCGTGTGTGTGTGTGTGTGCGTTCAGCTCGGTGGCTGAGGCCCTGAAGACTGGCAGGGTGGTGCAGCCGGAACACTTTGACAGAGTCACGCTGTACTTCAGCGACATCGTGGGGTTCACCACCATCTCGGCCAACAGCGAGCCCATCGAGGTGGTGGACCTGCTCAACGACCTCTACACACTGTTCGACGCCGTTATAGGAGACCATGATGTCTACAAGGTAACACCGAGGGTCTAGGTACCACATGTTTGTTGTGAATGGTTCAGGTACTTGTGTCATTTAAAATATTCAATTATTTTGACAATGACACGTGTCATATGTCATGTATATGTCATTATTTGTCATGTATATGTCATGTATATGTCATGTATATGTCATGTATATGTCATCTATATGTCATCTATATGTCATCTATATGTTATCTATTTGGCATGTGTATGTCATGTATATGTCATCTATATGTCATGTATATGTCATGTATATGTCATGTATATGTCATGTATATGTCATGTATATATGTCATGCATGTCATGTATATGTCATCTATCTGTCATGTATATGTCATCTATATGTCATCTATCTGTCATGTATATGTCATGTATATATCATGTAAATGTCATGTATATATGTCATGCATGTCATGTATATGTCATGTATATGTCATGTATATGTCATGTATATGTCATGTATATGTCATGTATATGTCATGTATATATGTCATGCATGTCATGTATATGTCATGTATATGTCATGTATATGTCATGTATATGTCATGTATATGTCATGTATATATGTCATGCATGTCATGTATATGTCATCTATCTGTCATGTATATGTCATGTATATGTCATGTATATGTCATCTATCTGTCATGTATATGTCATGTATATGCCATGTATATGTCATGTATATGTCATGCATATGTCATGTATATGTCATGTATATGTCATGTATATGTCATGTATATGTCATGCATATGTCATGTATATGTCATGCATATGTCATGTATATGTCATGTGTACGTCAAGTCTAACTTGTTTGGTGTATGTGTCATGTATCTCTATGTATCTGCATGGCCTTTTGACGTGTGGCAAACGTGTCGTGCATGTGTTGCGTTTGTTGTCTACACAACATCGTGCATGTTGTCCGTGCCACGCGTGTCCCCAGGTGGAGACCATAGGTGATGCCTACATGGTGGCATCAGGCCTTCCGGTTGCTAATGGTGACCGTCACGCGGCTGAGATTTCCAACATGGCGCTGGACATTCTGAGCTCTGTGGGCTCCTTTAAGATGAGGCACATGCCCGACGTCCCTGTCCGCATGCGAATAGGCCTGCACTCAGGTACAACCCTGACCCCTGACCCCTGAATCCAGACAGCTGACCACTGACCCCATGTTCCTGACCCCTGACCCCTTGTTACTAGGCCTGCACTCAGGTACAACCCTGACCCCTGACCCCTGAATCCAGACAGCTGACCACTGACCCCATGTTCCTGACCCCTGACCCCTTGTTCCTGACCCCTGACCCCTTGTTCCTGACCCCTGACCCCTTGTTACTAGGCCTGCACTCAGGTAGAACCCTGACCCCTGAATCCAGACAGCTGACCACTGACCCCATGTTCCTGACCCCTGACCCCTTGTTCCTGACCCCTTGTTCCTGACCCCTTGTTCTTGACCCCTAACCCTAACCCTAACACTTTTTTCTGAACCTGAACTTGAACCTAGACCCTAAGATTTGACCCCTGACCTTGGCCCTGCCCCTGCTCTGTGTGTGCAGGTCCGTGTGTGGCAGGAGTGGTGGGTCTCAGCATGCTCTGTGTGTGCAGGTCCGTGTGTGGCAGGAGTGGTGGGTCTCACCATGCTCTGTGTGTGCAGGTCCGTGTGTGGCAGGAGTGGTGGGTCTCACCATGCTCTGTGTGTGCAGGTCCGTGTGTGGCAGGAGTGGTGGGTCTCACCATGCTCTGTGTGTGCAGGTCCGTGTGTGGCAGGAGTGGTGGGTCTCACCATGCTCTGTGTGTGCAGGTCCGTGTGTGGCAGGAGTGGTGGGTCTCAGCATGCTCTGTGTGTGCAGGTCCGTGTGTGGCAGGAGTGGTGGGTCTCACCATGCTCTGTGTGTGCAGGTCCGTGTGTGGCAGGAGTGGTGGGTCTCACCATGCTCTGTGTGTGCAGGTCCGTGTGTGGCAGGAGTGGTGGGTCTCAGCATGCTCTGTGTGTGCAGGTCCGTGTGTGGCAGGGGTGGTGGGTCTCACCATGCTCTGTGTGTGCAGGTCCGTGTGTGGCAGGAGTGGTGGGTCTCACCATGCTCTGTGTGTGCAGGTCCGTGTGTGGCAGGGGTGGTGGGTCTCACCATGCTCTGTGTGTGCAGGTCCGTGTGTGGCAGGGGTGGTGGGTCTCACCATGCTCTGTGTGTGCAGGTCCGTGTGTGGCAGGGGTGGTGGGTCTCACCATGCTCTGTGTGTGCAGGTCCGTGTGTGGCAGGGGTGGTGGGTCTCACCATGCTCTGTGTGTGCAGGTCCGTGTGTGGCAGGGGTGGTGGGTCTCAGCATGCTCTGTGTGTGCAGGTCCGTGTGTGGCAGGGGTGGTGGGTCTCAGCATGCTCTGTGTGTGCAGGTCCGTGTGTGGCAGGAGTGGTGGGTCTCAGCATGCTCTGTGTGTGCAGGTCCGTGTGTGGCAGGAGTGGTGGGTCTCACCATGCCTCGCTACTGTCTGTTTGGAGACACCGTCACCACCGCCTCCAAGATGGAATCCACTGGCATGCGTGAGTCCTCACCTGCTCATTCATTACTGCTCTGCTGTGCTCTCATGTTGACATTCCGTGTGTGTGTGTGTGTGTGTGTGTGACGGTATATGTGTGTGTGAGGGTGTGTGTGTGTGTGTATGTGTGTATGTGTGTGTGTGTGATGGTATATGTGTGTGTGAGGGTGTGTGTGTGTATGTGAGGGTGTTTGTCTGTGTGTATGTGTGTGTGTGTGACGGTATATGTGTGTGTGAGGGTGTGTGTGTGTGTGTATGTGAGGGTGTTTGTCTGTGTGTGTGTGTGTGTGTGTGACGGTATATGTGTGTGTGAGGGTGTGTGTGTGTGTGTATGTGAGGGTGTTTGTCTGTGTGTATGTGTGTGTGTGTGACGGTGTGTGTGTGTGACCGTGTGAGTGTGTGTGACGGTGTGTGTGTGTGTGTGTGTGTGTGAGGGCGTGTGTCTGCTCCCCAGCCTACCGTATCCATGTCAGCTACAGCACGGTGAAAATCCTGCTGGAGCTGAAAGAGGGCTACAAGGTCCAGCTGAGAGGGAGCCTCGACCTGAAGGTCTGAGCTTCTCCACATCTCCCTCCCCCTCGTTCGGTCTCCTCTCCCTCCCTCAAACGTGCTCTGTCTCTCCCTCTTTCTGGTTGACTTCCACTCTTCCTCTCTTTCTTTTTCCTGAGTCCCTCATCTCAGTCCCCCCACTCTCCACTGTGTGTAGCGAGGTGTGTGTAGCATGTTCTCCACTGTGTTTAGCGAGGTGTGTGTAGCATGTTCTCCACTGTGTGTAGTGAGGTGTGTGTAGCATGTTCTCCACTGTGTGTAGCGAGGTGTGTGTAGCATGTTCTCCACTGTGTGTAGTGAGGTGTGTGTAGCATGTTCTCCACTGTGTGTAGCGAGGTGTGTGTAGCATGTTCTCCACTGTGTGTAGTGAGGTGTGTGTAGCATGTTCTCCACTGTGTGTAGTGAGGTGTGTGTAGCATGTTCTTCCTATTGAAACTTCCTATTGTTGTGTTATGACTCGTGGACTCGTTTTATGACTCTGGTGGACTACTGCCTGGCGGAGGCTCACCTTAAAACTTGTATAATGTTCAGCTGAATGCTCTTATAGTTCCTCCCTTGGCACTCATTGGTTCTCACGATGTATGTTTCGTTACCTAGATGCCCGCTATGTTGGGGTCTATCAAGTTGCTATGCTCAGTAACTGAAGCTCTTTTGTAAAGCTCTCTCTTGTAAGTCGCTTTGGATAAAAGCGTCTGCTGAATGAATAAATGTAAATGTTCTCCACTGTGTGTTCCAGGCCAAGGAACTGGGAAACACCTACTGGCTGGTTGGCAAGGAGAACTTCACCAAGCCTCTGCCCATCCCTCCAGAGGTCAAGTCTGGGTAAGAGCAATACTCTTGGTGTATCTCCTCCTGTTATCTCTTCCTGTTATCTCTTCCTATTATCTCTTCCTGTTATCTCTTCCTGTTATCTCCTCCTGTTATCTCTTCCTGTTATCTCTTCCCGTTATCTCTTCCTGTTATCTCTTCCTGTTATCTCCTCCTGTTATCTCTTCCCGTTATCTCTTCCTGTTATCTCTTCCTGTTATCTCTTCCAGTTATCTCTTCCAGTTACCTCCTCCTGTTATCTCTTCCTGTTATCTCTTCCTGTTATCTCTTCCAGTTACCTCTTCCTGTTATCTCTTCCTGTTATCTCTTCCCGTTATCTCTTCCTGTTATCTCTTCCTGTTATCTCTTCCTGTTATCTCTTCCTGTTATCGCTTCCTGTTATCTCTTCCAGTTATCTCTTCCAGTTACCTCCTCCTGTTATCTCTTCCTGTTATCTCTTCCAGTTACCTCTTCCTGTTATCTCCTCCTGTTATCTCTTCCAGTTATCTCTTCCAGTTACCTCTTCCAGTTACCTCTTCCAGTTACCTCCTCCTGTTATCTCTTCCTGTTATCTCTTCCAGTTACCTCTTCCTGTTATCTCCTCCTGTTATCTCTTCCAGTTACCTCTTCCTGTTATCTCTTCTAGTTACCTCTTCCTGTTACCTCTTCCTGTTATCTTCTCCTTTTATCTCCTCCGGTTACCTCTTCCTGTTATCTCTTCCAGTTACCTCTTCCTGTTATCTCCTCCTGTTATCTCTTCCAGTTACCTCTTTCTGTTATCTCTTCCTGTTATCTCCTCCTGTTACCTCTTCCTGTTATCTCTTCCAGTTACCTCTTCCTGTTATCTCCTTCTGTTATCTCTTCCAGTTACCTCTTTCTGTTATCTCTTCCTGTTATCTCCTCCTGTTACCTCTTCCTGTTATCTCTTCCAGTTACCTCTTCCTGTTATCTCCTTCTGTTACCTCTCCCTGTTATCGTCCCCGGTTACCTCTTCCTGTTATCTCCTTCTGGAATCTCCCCTGGTGGGTCTCTGCTGGTATCACCCCTAGTGTCTCCTGGTGTTTGTCATGTTTCTACAGAGCACAAGCTCACGGGCTGCAGATGGAGGAAATCATGCGTCACAAGAAGAAGAAAGCTGAGCAGCTGGCCAGGGGGAGCAGATGAATCGATACATGTCTGCTACACCTGTTACCTGCCCTGCCACACCTGTTACCTGCCCTGCTACACCTGTTACCTGCCCTGCCACACCTGTTACCTGCCCTGCCACACCTGTTACCTGCCCAGCTTCACCTGTTATCTGCCCTGCTACACCTGTTACCTGCCCTGCTACACCTGTTATCTGCCCTGCTACACCTGTTACCTGCCCTGCTACACCTGTTATCTGCCCTGCTACACCTGTTACCTGCCCTGCCACACCTGTTACCTGCCCTGCTACACCTGTTACCTGCCCTGCCACACCTGTTACCTGACCTGCTACACCTGTTACCTGCCCTGCCACACCTGTTACCTGCCCTGCTACACCTGTTACCTGCCCTGCCACACCTGTTACCTGCCCTGCTACACCTGTTACCTGCCCTGCTACACCTGTTACCTGCCCTGCTACACCTGTTACCTGCCCTGCCACACCTGTTACCTGCCCTGCTACACCTGTTACCTGCCCTGCTACACCTATTACCTGCCCTGCTACACCTGTTACCTGCCCTGCCACACCTGTTACCTGCCCTGCTACACCTGTTACCTGCCCTGCTACACCTGTTACCTGCCCTGCCACACCTGTTACCTGCCCTGCTACACCTGTTACCTGCCCTACTACACCTGTTACCTGCCCTGCTACACCTGTTACCTGCCCTGCTTCACCTGTTACCTGCCCTGCCACACCTGTTACCTGCCCTGCTACAACTGTTACCTGCCCTGCCACACCTGTTACCTGCCCTGCCACACCTGTTACCTGCCCTGCTACACCTGTTACCTGCCCTGCTACACCTGTTATCTGCCCTGCTACACCTGTTACCTGCCCTGCTACACCTGTTACCTGCCCTGCCACACCTGTTACCTGCCCTGCTACACCTGTTACCTGCCCTGCTACACCTGTTACCTGCCCTGCCACACCTGTTACCTGCCCAGCTTCACCTGTTACCTGCCCTGCCACACCTGTTACCTGCCCTGCTACACCTGTTACCTGCCCTGCCACACCTGTTACCTGCCCTGCTACACCTGTTACCTGCCCTGCTACACCTGTTACCTGCCCTGCTACACCTGTTACCTGCCCTGCCACACCTGTTACCTGCCCTGCTACACCTGTTACCTGCCCTGCTACACCTGTTACCTGCCCTGCCACACCTGTTACCTGCTGTGCCCTAACACCTCTTTACCCCACTGCCCTCGCCACTCCCTCCATGGTGACTACACCCATCTCACTTCCTGATGACAACACCAGGTTCAACACTTGTCCAAACACCGTTCCACTTCCTGGTGAAAATACCTGTCTCACTCCCTGGGGACAACACCTGTCTCACTCCCTGGTGACAACACCTGTCTCACTTCCTGGTGACAACACCTGTCTCACTCCCTGGTGACAACACCTGTCTCACTCCCTGGTGACAACACCTGTCTCACTTCCTGGTGACAAACCCTGTCTCACTCCCTGGTGACAACACCTGTCTCACTTCCTGGTGACAACACCTGTCTCACTCCCTGGTGACAACACCTGTCTCACTTCCTGGTGACAACACCTGTCTCACTTCCTGGTGACAACACCTGTCTCACTTCCTGGTGACAACACCTGTCTCACTTCCTGGTGACAACACCTGTCTCACTTCCTGGTGACAACACCTGTCTCACTCCCTGGTGACAACACCTGTCTCACTTCCTGGTGACAACACCTGTCTCACTCCCTGGTGACAACACCTGTCTCACTCCCTGGTGACAACACCTGTCTCACTTCCTGGTGACAAACCCTGTCTCACTCCCTGGTGACAACACCTGTCTCACTTCCTGGTGACAACACCTGTCTCACTCCCTGGTGACAACACCTGTCTCACTTCCTGGTGACAACACCTGTCTCACTTCCTGGTGACAACACCTGTCTCACTTCCTGGTGACAACACCTGTCTCACTCCCTGGTGACAACACCTGTCTCACTCCCTGGTGACAACACCTGTCTCACTTCCTGGTGACAACACCTGTATCACTCCCTGGTGACAACACCTGTCTCAGTCCCTGGTGACAACACCTGTCTCACTTCCTGGTGACAACACCTGTCTCACTTCCTGGTGACAACATCTGTCTCACTCCCTGGTGACAACACCTGTCTCACTCCCTGGTGACAACACCTGTCTCACTTCCTGGTGACAACACCTGTCTCACTCCCTGGTGACAACACCTGTCTCACTTCCTGGTGACAACACCTGTCTCACTTCCTGGTGACAACACCTGTCTCACTCCCTGGTGACAACACCTGTCTCACTTCCTGGTGACAACACCTGTCTCACTCCCTGGTGACAACACCTGTCTCACTTCCTGGTGACAACACCTGTCTCACTTCCTGGTGACAACACCTGTCTCACTCCCTGGTGACAACACCTGTCTCACTTCCTGGTGACAACACCTGTCTCACTCCCTGGTGACAACACCTGTCTCACTCTCTGGTGAAAACACCTGTCTCACTCTCTGGTGAAAACACTGTTCTCACTTCCTGGGGACCTGTCTATCCACTCCGAAAAGGCCTTGGTCGACCCTCTATGCTTTTATGTCTGTTTGACTGTTGGTGTGTCCATGTGCCTGGTTGACATGCTGGTGGAGGTGACAGCAGAGAGGGGGGGACTGGGACCGCCTGACTGACTCCCCTCATTCTTCTTGCTGTGTTTCAGGAAGAGGCCGCGGGACTTTAAGGAGCTTCTTCGGAAGGCTGTGAGGAGGCTGTCCTCTGTGCGCCACGTTACTGAGCTGCCCCCTGCAGGCGAGGAGGACAACATCATGATGCATCACCACTGACGTTGGAACGCTGGAACCGTGGAACGCGTCGCTAGGAACGCTGGAACTATGGAACACCCAGCGAGGAGGACTGGAACAGTGGAACACCTCACTAGGGACGCTGGAACTATGGAACACTGCACCTGGAACACATCACTAGGGACGCTGGAACTATGGAACACCCAGCGAGGAGGACTGGAACAGTGGAACACCTCACTAGGGACGCTGGAACTATGGAACACTGCACCTGGAACACATCACTAGGGACGCTGGAACTATGGAACACCCAGCGAGGAGGACTGGAACAGTGGAACACCTCACTAGGGACGCTGGAACTATGGAACACCCAGCGAGGAGGACTGGAACAGTGGAACACATCACTAGGGACGCTGGAACTATGGAACACCCAGCGAGGAGGACTGGAACACCCCACTAGGAATTCAGGAACATTGGAACACATCACTTGAAACACTGGAACTTTAGAACACTCTGCTAGGAACACTGGATCACCTCACTAGGAACACTGGGACTATGGAACACTGCACTAGGACACAGGAACACCTCACTAGGAACACTGGAACACTTCACTAGGAGCACGGGAACAATGGAACACCCCACTAGCAACATTTTAACACTGTAACACCTCACTAGGAGCACTGGAACTATGGAACACCGCACTAGGACACAGGAACACCTCACTAGGAGCACTGGAACTATGGAACACCGCACTAGGACACAGGAACACATCACTAGGAGCACTGGAACTATGGAACACCGCACTAGGACACAGGAACACCTCACTAGGAGCACTGGAACTATGGAACACCGCACTAGGACACAAGAACACCTCACTAGGAGCACTGGAACTATGGAACACTGCACTAGGACACAGGAACACCTCACTAGGAGCACTGGAACTATGGAACACCGCACTAGGACACAAGAACACCTCACTAGGAGCACTGGAACTATGGAACACCGCACTAGGACACAGGAACACCTCACTAGGAGCACTGGAACTATGGAACACTGCACTAGGACACAGGAACACATCACTAGGAGCACTGGAACTATGGAACACTGCACTAGGACACAGGAACACCTCACTAGGAGCACTGGAACTATGGAACACCGCACTAGGACACAGGAACACCTCACTAGGAGCACTGGAACTATGGAACACCGCACTAGGACACAAGAACACCTCACTAGGAGCACTGGAACTATGGAACACCGCACTAGGACACAAGAACACCTCACTAGGAGCACTGGAACTATGGAACACCGCACTAGGACACAGGAACACCTCACTAGGAGCACTGGAACTATGGAACACTGCACTAGGACACAGGAACACCTCACTAGGAAAACTGTAACACTTCACTTGGAGCATGGGAACACTGGAACACCCCCGCAAGGGACATTGGAATACCTCATGAGGAAATAGGTATGTTCACTTGGAACACTGGAACGCCTCCCCAGGAACACTGGAATTGAACATTTGAACACTGGAATTGAACATTTGAACACTGAAACATCCAACTAGGATCACCAGGAGACCTCCTCTCCCCTACTCACATCCTCCTCTCCTCTCCTCTCCCTTCCTGCCCCCTCTCCTCTCCTTTACTCTCCCCCCCGCCATCACTCCCCCTCACCTCCTTCTCCTCCTCTCCCTTGTCCTCAACTCATCTCCTCCCCTCCTTTCCCTTTTCCATACTCTTCTCCTAATCTCACAGCGGGCACAGCAGGGGTTTAAGATCATCGTTATGATAAGAAGGATCTCCTCTAAGGGTGCTCTGCTGGTCTAAACATAGACTCTGGGGGATGAATGTGTGCCAGTCTATACTTAATCACCGAGCCTTCCTCACCCTTCTCACTCTCCTCATCCTTCTCACCCTCCTCTGCCTCCTTTCCTTCACCCTCCTCTGGCCTCCTCTCCCTCCTTTCCCTCACCCTCCTTTCCCTCACCCTCCTCTCCCTCCTCACCCTTCTCACTCCTCTCCCTCCTCACCCTCCTTTCCCTCACCCTCCTCTCCCTCCTCACCCTTCTCACTCCTCTCCCTCCTCACCCTCCTTTCCCTCACCCTCCTCTCCCTCCTAACCCTTCTCACTCCTCTCCCTCCTCACCCTCCTCTCCCTCCTCACCCTCCTCTGGCCTCCTCTCCCTCACCCTCCTCACCCTTCTCACTCCTCTCCCTCCTCACCCTCCTTTCCCTCACCCTCCTATGCCTCCTCTCCCCCCTCACCTCCTCTCCTCCCTCACCCCCCTCACCCCCTCTCCCCCCTCTCTCTTCTCTCTCTCCTCACTTTTGTCTCCCTCCTCTCCCTCCTCACCCTCCTCACCCTCCTCTCCCTCCTCACCCTCCTCACCCTCCTCTCCCTCCTCACCCTTCTCTCCCTCCTCTCCCTCCTCTCCCTCCTCACGCTTCTCTCCCTCCTCTCCCAAGAGGTCACAGATTCCCCCTTCCCCCCTTGGAAGTCACTTTGAACAAGTTTATACTAAATTAATACATTATTATTGTATGTTCTAACCCAAATCCCTAACCTCAAAGTTTACATAGAGCTCAGTGCTTAAGACTAAGACATTTACATTTGTAAATATATGTTTGATTCAAACGTGCATTTCAATGTAAATACATGCTTGAGCTGGGCTGTAAACATGTTTCCTTATTTCTAATTGTAGGTAAACTGCTTTCACGTAATTGTTTGGTTTCATTTTGATAGGCATGTCATTTCCTATATTTTTGGTATCTTTTAAGTCAAGTGCTGGTGAATGCACTGGTGTACTTGGATCACAATCATAGTCCTTTATTCACACTTCTTAAGACTACACACTTCTTAAGACTACACACTTCTTAAGACTACTATTTCAGTCTGAGTTCCAGTTTTGTGTTTCTGTATTTCCTCCCAATGTTCAAACAAGACTGGAATAAAGCCTGTCCCTGGAGACTTGGGTGTTGATTGGCCAGTCCTTCAAAGCTTCTCTGAGCGAATGACTGATAAAGATGACTCAGTTGAGCTCGTTTTTCGCTGCACAGATTTGGATTTTCATTTACCTCAAGTCATTTATCAGACGCTCTTATCCAGAGCGACTTAAAGCAAGTACAGGGACATTCCCCCCTGAGGCAAGTAGGGTGAAGTGCCTTGGCCAAGGATGCGATGTTATCCGTCACGTCCGGGAATCGAACATGCAACCGTCTGATTACTAGAGGTAGTCAGGTGGCTCAGCTGGTTAAGGTGTTGGGCTCATGATCAGAAGGTTTTCAGTTCGATTCCCAGCTGTGGCTACATGACGTTGTGTCCTCGAAGGCACTTCACCCTACTTGCCTCAGGGAGAATGTCCCTGTACCTGCTGTAAGTCGCTTTGGATAAAAGCGTCTGCTAAATGTAAAATGTAGCCCGTTCACCTATCTGACTTCCTGTGGATCGACCAATCCTTCACTTCCGGGGGCTCAGGATGGGACGCAGCCCGATAGTTAATCCTCATCCTTTGTCGGAAGGTCACCACGAGCGCACAAACCAGCTTCATCAGGTCACCACCGCTCAGACACTCGTGGTTTGAATGTCCCTTCTGATACCGTGTGATTAGCCTAGCTAAGCTAGGGTGAAGTATCGGAACGTTCCGGAGTGTGCTCCAGCTATACAGTTTTTGCAGTAATTCGTCTCAAATAAAGGATTATTTTATCCTTTCAGTTGCTAACATGAGGTCAAGCTTTGAAAGTCTTCCATCCCTTTCCTGAAAAAAGGTGTGTTCGTTAACTACAGTTTCCCAAAACGAACTAGCCATACATTTAAAGTGTTTATAAGATGGGAGAGGTACCAGAAAGTCACATTGATAAATATAAATACAATAATTATTCATTTACCAAACGCTTTTATCCAAAGCGACTTACAGTAAGTACAGGGACCACCCCCCTGAGGCAAGTGCAACTTGTGTAGAGAAGACTGTGTCATGTGATTATTAATATGACTAAGTGTGTGTGTGTGTGTGTGTGTGCACGTGATGGGGTATATGGGTTGACACGTTTGCACATCACACCCCTGCACCTCCACCTCCCCTTCCTCCCTTGTCCTCCACAAGTGCCCATCCCAGCTCCTGCCCCGGCCCCCGCCCCTCTTCAGCTGGAATCAGGGCTGTTCTCCAGAGAGGAGGCCAGCAGTGTCTCCAATCCTGCTGACCCACACCGCCCTCTGGTGACTAACTGTGGAAGAGCAGCACCTGAATGCAGCCACCCTTCTGGATCTTCCCTCAGCCTCTCTCTCTCCCACCATCCTCTCCCAACCTCCCCCACCAACCTCCCCTCCCATCCTCTCCCTCCCAGCCTCCCCCACCAACATCCTTCCCAGCCTCCCCTCCCAGCCTCCCCCACCAGTTCCCCTCTCAACCTCCCCCACCAACCTCCCCTCCCATCCTCTCCCTCCCAGCCTCCCCCACCAACATCCCTCCCATCCTCTCCCTTCCAGCCTCCCCTCCCATCCTCTCCCTCCCAGCCTCCCCACCAACATCCCTCCCAGCCTCCCTTCCAGCCTCTCCCTCCCAGCCTCCCCCACCAACATCCCTCCCAGCCTCCCTTCCAGCCTCCCCTCCCATCCTCTCCCTCCCAGCCTCCCCACCAACATCCCTCCCAGCCTCCCTTCCAGCCTCTCCCTCCCAGCCTCCCCCACCAACATCCCTCCCAGCCTCCCTCCCAGCCTCTCCCCAGCATCCTCCTGTGTGTGTGGGATGGATACAGAGAGAAATACAAAGTGATAAACTGTGAGTTTGTGTGTATGGCATGGGAAGGTGTACATTTATTCATTTTTGAGGGGTAGAGGAGTCACGGAGAATACCCCCAGACAAACACACACTCACTCATTCAACACTGGGGAATAATCTAGTATAATTCATGGTATTGTCTCACTTTGCCTCCACTTTGACCTACTCCAACTGTCTGTCCGCCTGTCTGTTTTTCTGTCTGTCTGCCTGTCTGTCTGCCTATTTCCCTGTTCATGTGCAAACCTACTTTGAATATTTATCATCAGCATTCTCTTATATGTTAACATGATCACTGGTTAATACTATCATCTCGAGACACCGCTCGGTGGATGATCTTATTAGAACCGATCCCGGTCAAAACCGTGACCGGAATGTGGCGCGTAGCGTTTTTCGTCTGCCGTGTCACGTTCTCCACTCTGATTCACCGTGGGGAAGAACGGTGGGGGGGTAGAACTCTTGACGTCAGCCGGAGAATCATCCCACACGGCCAATGGGGGTGTAACAGCAGGGGAGCCTCGCGCAGGTTCCACCAGCATCTTCCTCCGTGCTTCGTCAGCCGAGTCTCCGCGGTCTCTTCACCGGACTACCCGGCGAAAGCGAAGAATCCGTCCTGTTAACGATCCATAAATCAGAAATAACTGACGGAGACATCATCTTTTGCAGTGGATGGGTCTTCCAGTCGCGCGCCACCCCCCCACCCGTCGCGCCCCCGCGTCTCCATCTTCTTTCCGAGCAGCTGTCAAGGAATGCGCGTGCCGGAACCTTACCGGAGCCGCACAGATGAGCCGGTGAGCGGGAGGCTCGAGATGGAGGCACGCACCGCTTCTCAGGTTGGGCTTCTCCGTGTGTTTTCCCGGTTCCGTGTGTCCGCGTGCATTGGCGCAGAGACGGACGCTCGAGATGACGAGACATGGGGTTCACCTTTCGTTCTTAGCGAATGTGGCATCGTTTTCTTTTTGACCTTAGCAGTCCTTAATAACCTAGGGAGGGGGGTGGGGCAGCGGGTGGGGGTGGGTGGGAGCGGGGTATATTGTATAAGGGGCAAGATGCATGGGGGGGGGGGGGGGGGGGGGGGGGGGTATTCGCGGTTTGACCGATCCTGTACGGTGTTTATGCGTCACCACTACGACTTTAAATGACTGAGGTCTAAATTTAGCTCAAAGACGCGCCATTCATGGCCATTTTTACTCGTTCTATAAATTCCTTCTGTGCCAGTTCTGTGATGTCATCTAGTCCCCGTGGTCGGGCTTTGAATTGAACTCTCTCCTGAACGGGTCGGAGTATGTTAGTGCTCCCCCCCCCCCACACACACGAGCTAGACAGGTGTGGTAAAATGTGAAGGTTTTATGTGGGGGGGGTGGGGGTGTGGGGAGGTATTGTATGTATTATTGCATTCATCTGCGTCTATATTATTGCATCCTCCACAGGTTGACGCCTCTCACACTGTCCCAACCCCCCTCTCCCCTTTCTGCCCCTCTTTCCTTCCCCCCACCCCCTCCACCCTTCCTTTCTCTGCCTCCCTCCCTCTCTCCCCTGCCCACCCCCTCGCTCTGACCCCCACTTCCGTTGCTCACCTCCGCCTTCCCCCTCCTTTCCATTCTCCCTCCCCCTCCTCTCTCCCCCTCCCCCCAGGGATGATTCAGGCGCTGCCGCAGCTATGAGTAACCAGCCCCCCAACACCTCCATCTCCAGCTGGGATGCCCCGGAAGGGCGCAACTCCTCCCCGTCCACCGAGCTGCTCCGGGGCCGCTCGCCGTCAACCCCTGGGACGTGGTCCTGTGCGTGACGGGCACGCTGATGTCCTGCGAGAACGCCCTGGTGCTCGCCCTGGTGGTGTCCACGCCCAGCCTGCGCGCCGCCCCCATGTTCCTGCTCATCCTCAGCCTGGCCCTGGCCGACACGCTGGCCGGTCTGGGTCTCATCCTGAACTTCACCATCACCTACATGCTGGACTCGGACCTGGTCACCCTCCTGGTGGCCGGCCTGCTCATCACTGCCTTCTCCGCTTCGGTTCTCAGCATCCTGGCCATCACGGTGGACCGCTACCTCTCGCTGTACAACGCTCTGACCTACCACACCGAGCGCACGGTCATCTTCACCTACACGGTGCTGGTGCTCATCTGGCTGACGAGCCTCACCCTGGGCTCGCTCCCGGTCCTGGGTTGGAACTGCCTGGAGGACCCCAGCACCTGCAGCGTGTGCCGGCCGGTGGAGAAGAACCACGCGGCGGCTTTGGCGGTGACGTTCCTCCTGGTCCTGGCTCTGATCCTGCAGCTGTACCTCCAGATCTGCAAGATCGCCTTCCGCCACGCCCAGCAGATCGCCGTCCAGCAGCAGTTCATGAGCGCCGCCCACGCCTCCTCCACCACCAAGGGGGTGTCCACTCTGTCGGCGATCCTGGGAGTGTTTGCGGCGTGCTGGGTGCCGTTGGCGTTGTACTCCCTGGTGGCCGACGCGCGCTCCCCGCCTGTGTACACCTACCTGGCCGCCCTGCCCGCCATCTGCCACTCCATCATCAACCCGGTGGTCTACGCCTTCCGCAACCCGGACATCCAGAAGGGGCTGAGGCTGGCGTGCTGCGGCTGCTCCTCGTCACGCTTCTCCCTGCGGCCACGCACGCCCAGCGATGTCTAGACGTCTAGACCACCAGGACCTCCAGGAACCCCAGTGAGGTCTAGACCACCAGGAACCCCGGCAACGTCTAAACGTCTAGACCACCAGGACCACCTGGACCTCCAGCGATGTCTAGACCACTAGGACCACCTGGACCTCCAGCGATGTCTAGATCACCAGGACCACCTGGACCTCCAGCGATGTCTAGACCACCAGGACCACCAGGTACCCCAGCGATGTCTAGACCACCAGGACCACCAGGTACCCCAGCGATGTCTAGACCACCAGGACCCCTAAACATGTCTAGACAACCAGGACCGCCTGGACCTCCAGTGATGTCTAGACCACCAGGACTACCAGACGTCTGTAGAGCACCAGGACCCCCAGACAAGACTATTCTCCTCCCCCCAGCTTCTCTCGGTGACCCAGCCTGTCTTCCTGTGTTTCTAGCCCACATGAGGCTCCACTGTGGGACATAGCTGAGTGACATTGTCTGTGGATGAGTCAGATAATGTCGTTATTGACTTTGTGTTTGTTATTCATTAAGAGGCTTACAGAACTCTGCAGAGAGGATAGAAGGCTTTATTCAGCTCTATCCTCCCACCTTAACAATCCCCACACTCACCTGGTAGGCAGAGGGGTGGGTAGGATGGGGCAGAGGGGTGGGTAGGATGGGGCAGAGGGGTGGGTAGGATGGGGCAGAGGGGTGGGTAGGATGGGGCAGAGGGGTGGGTAGGATGGGGCAGAGGGGTGGGTAGGATGGCGATGTGGGGTGGGTAGGATGGGGCAGAGGGGTAGGTAGGATGGGGCAGTGGGGTGGGTTGGATGGGGCAGAGTGGTGGGTTGGATGGCGCTGTGGGGTGGGTAGGATGGGGCAGAGGGGTGGGTAGGATGGGGCAGAGGGGTGGGTAGGATGGAGTTTGATGGGGCTGTGGGGTGGGTAGAATGGGGCAGAGGGGTGGGTAGGTGAAGGGTGAAAGGATGAGTAGGAGGGCAGGGTAAGAGGGTTTATAAGGTCAGGAGGGTGGGTAGGAGTACAGGGTAGGTAGGTAGGTAGGTAAGTAGGTAGATAGGTAGGTAGGTAGGTAGGTAGGTTGGTAGGTAGGTAGGTAGGTAGATAGGTAGGTTGGTTGGTAGGTACGTAGGTGGGTGTGTAGGTAGGTAGATAGGTAGGTAGGTTGGTGGGTAAGTAGGTAGGTAGATACGTAGGTGGGTGGGTAGGTGGGTAGGTATGTAGGTATATAGGTAGGTAGGTTGGTAGGTTGGTAGGTAGATAGGTAGGTAGGTTGGTAGGTAGGTGGGTAAGTAGGTAGGTAGGTACGTAGGTGGGTGGGTAGGTGGGTAGGTATGTAGGTATATAGGTAGGTAGGTTGGTAGATACGTAGGTGGGTAGTTAGGTAGGTAGGTAGGTGGGTTGGTAGGTACATAGATGGGTGGGTAGGTAGGTAGGTAGGTTGGTAGGTAGGTGGGGTAAGTAGGTAGGTAGGTAGGTGGGTAGGTAGGGAGGTAGGTAGGTAGGTACGTAGGTGGGTGGGTAGGTAGGTAGGTAGATAGGTAGGTAGATAGGTAGGTAGATAGGTAGGTAGGTTGGTAGGTAGGTGGGTAAGTAGGTAGGTAGGTAGGTAGGTAGGTAGGTGGGTAGGTAGGTAGGTAGGTAGGTAGGTGGGTAGGTAGGTAGGGAGGTAGGTAGGCAGATAGGTAGGGTTCAAACTATCAGCTATCATGACTAAGCTGTGTGTCACAGTGCTTACAGAGCGGGTATATAGGGGTGGGGGTGCAGGGTGTAGCAGAGTTACAGCGGAAGTGACTGCAGATCAAGGTTGTGGGTGTTTTCGAACCCCCCACCTCGCTCATTGCCTTGGATGATAGCGATACTACCCACGCCTTCCCATGATCCGTCAACGACAGATGTGAAAGTCACTTTCAAGGGGATGGTCGCTGTCCCTGGTGCTGAAACAGATGAAGCGCTTGCATGGGAGTGCCCGGCTTGCCTGCCATCCATAATGTAAACGGCTGTATGTGTGAGATCCTTCCTAGACAGAAACAAGCTGAACACAAGCTCAACACGCCCCTGAGCGATGCATTTTTCATGAAAGATGGCTAGTTAGCGCCCTACCTTACCCGACCTTTGGATCGTTCGCGATACAAGCCTGCGCACGCGCTCAAGGTTACGATCCGTTCGTCGGCACGGGTTCAAATGAACTTCGTTCATCCAGCAGATGTTTTCATCCAAAGCGCACGAATGGTCCATGTGGAAAGAGCGGTAGGACGTCCCACATGCAATAAATCCAACACGTATTGAATGATATTTCGAAGTAAGTGCCAACATGAACTACAAACCGTAGAAAAACGAACCGTTTTGAGGGTGGGGGGGGGGGGGGGGGGGACGTGATCTCAAATACGATATAAAAGAGAGGACAGATTAGGAGGAGATTATGCGATAAATACATTACGTCCAGTAACCCCCACATCTGACACCAAACGTCGCCCCCGAACCCGGGTTTTGGTCCAGCTCAGTGGTTAGAGTACGCGACAGGAAGGCATTGGGTTCGAACCCCCTACCCCCCCCCCCCATGTACGCCTCTTCGGAGGAAAGCCGAACCGAACGCCTTTGTTATTCCGCTGAGGAGCGTCCCTCTCCTCTGCGTGACCCTGGGGTTCATATCTATGTGACCCTCGGGGCTGTATCCGTATGGTTGTACATAGTAGCACGTGGTTATGATATGCAAATATAAGTGTTCCTGTTTTCCGGGATCTTCCACCGCTCTTCGGAATGTCTGCCTTGTCGTTGCCGCTGCACTCTGGAAATAACCCCCCCCCCCCCCCGTCTGACGTCTGACGTCATCATCTCCAGGCATGGCCTGCTGAATGTTCCGGAAACCCCAATGTAACATGTAGCCGTGTCTGGGATCGACTGGACGATGGACTTTAATCTGCGTAATCTGGATGTTTTAAAGCAGCCACTTGAACGATGATACGGTCCCGCGTCGAAGGTGAGGGGGGGGAGAACATGCTCTGGAAGCATGCACGCGCGCACCCTCGCTCGTACACACGCGATCCGTACGCACACCGCACACACCCCCCCCCCCCCCCACCTCGACACAGCCCTCACCGCTAAGGCCACAGCTAGGGAGCGTGACCGGTTGGTATGCTTCTCTGCATGACCGAGGTCAAATCATCACAGGGTCCTTACAACTCAGCAGGTTGATACAGAAATCTATTTTTATATTTCGAGAGCGCGAGAAAAATAAAATAACAAATAATAATACACGCAACTGATGGATTCTACACGTAGCGTTTGATTTCAGTTCCTGTTCGAAGCGTCACGATCACAAATGTTGTCTTAAGGTCTTTGTCCTGCTGGTTTAGAAAATGTATTTGAGGAATTATGTTTTCATAAATGACACGAAACCGAGCGAAGCGTCTGAGTGATTCGTTTTTTTCGCTGAGCCAAGCCGTCTTCAGATTCAGATTTCAGATTCAGAATACTTTATTAATCCCTGAGGGAAAACTCTTTAGCAACAACGGCACACTGTCTCGTAAAAGCACGCAGGGGTAAGGGTGTGAGGTAAAAGAGTAGAAGAGTGCATACAGGGATAAAGGAATGGGGGGCATAATAAGTAAGTGAAGACACACAAGGGGTAAAGGCTGGGATCCAAATATAGTGCTGGGATACAATATATACTGATCCTGAGATGAAGAATACACAGGAGATAAATAGTTGGAGATACAGCCCTGTTAATATAGGGACATATATACTACTATGTTTACATTTACATTCATTCATTTAG